>KK117129.1:0-23576 GCA_000611955.2 Stegodyphus mimosarum | reverse complement strand
TTTCCTATTTTTTAATTTACCATTTTGAGCAAGTCATTTTAAATATAAGATTTTATAGTTTATATATAATTTCTGAAATATTTTTTTCTTACGGTTAGCAGCCTGTAGTAACTAATTAGCTTAAAATTACTTTAGGTATAAAATTGAAATTTACAGATCAGGTCACAATTTCTTTTATGTTTAAAGAAAAATTCTTTCACTTTTTGAATTTTTAATGGTAAATATTGAAGATGTTAGACTATGATCTGATGTTTTCAATTTACCTTTGTTTTACTTACAATGGTCTCCTTGTTTGATAATCTGATATTTCCTTTGTGTAGCCTACATTCAATTACTTGATTGATATATTGTTTGACTGGTTTCTATTCTACATAGTCAAATTTGTATCAATGCCTGATGTAAAACAAAATAAGAATAATGCATAAACAAATTAAATCTTTCTTTTTTTTTATCGTCAACTTTGATTTTAAGAAATATCTCCTTTATAGTACACAATTTTTTTAATGAACTGAGAGAATGAGTATATCCCAAAGGTTCAATAATGTTAAGTTTTTGTATCTAAAATTAATGTGTACGATAGTGGTGAGGTGAAAAGTTATGAAAATTTTAAGAAAAAGCTCTCAATTTATCCTACAAAAACAAAATTCTAAAGTACGATTAAATGTGTTATTTTTATCAAAAACAGAAAATACTAAGAACTATGCATGAATGAGAAAACATTTTGAAATAAAAAAAAATAGTTAAAAGTTTTTAAAAAGAAAAAAAATCTTAATATATTAGATAAGATAAACTCTTCAGGATGTCAGATCATCAAAACTAAGTCTTTTAAAAATTCTAAATGCAGGAGTTTGTTTTAAAAGTCTTTATGTACTATCATTTGACAAAAAATTCATACATAAAGCTAAAGAGTTTTTAAAAGCTTTCAAATTGCATGCTGCGATCATGATCCAAGAACATGGTTGATTATTAATATTTCAACATATATAGCTTTACTAATATAATTTAATTCTTGCTGATTTGGAGTAAAATGAATGATTCAAAATGATTTATTTCATTAATGTTTCCTATTTAATCTTCTGATTGTAACATTGAATAAAAACAATGAGCTGGGGAGTGCCAAATTAAATGCAAAAAAGAAAAATTTAGAAGTTTAATTGCAACTTCCAGTTTTCTTCTCAAGACTTCAATTCAATTCAGAGCAAATTGCAATTAAATTTTTTAAATAATAGTTTTCCATATGATTTCGAACTATTATATAATTATATAGACATGTAGACATTCAGCAGCAGTACTTTCTAAGCCGCAAACAAAAGAAGAAAGTGTTTAGTTTGGTTTATTTAACTACACCAAAGAATGGGCCTGAAAAGGCACCAAAAAACCTGAAAATTAAACACAAATTTAACAAAGGAGTTACTCAAGCCTCCTATAGCTCACCCCTGTGTGTAACAATATAAAACAATACTGTTCAGATTGTTTCAGGATTATTTATATAATTAGTGTTACATTTTTATTAAATTTTTGTGATTTAAATGAACTTGTGTCTTTCACTGCGAGTCCTTAATCGTTGAAAAAGATATATTAGATTGAAAATAAAAAAGTAAATAATTACTGCAAGAGAAAATGTACTTAAGTTTTACATAGGTAATGATATTTTTAAATGCCGCATCAGGTATTTTGATATTAAACTGGTAGTTTTGCAACAAAAGTAATTAGACTCTATTGATAAATAATCAGTTCAATAAATGAAAATAAAAAATAAAGCATCTGTTCCAGTAAAAGATAACACATGCAACACATTTTTTCCAAAAAAGCTACATTTACCAATTTGAAACTTTATAGCGAGAAAAAATCATCTCATTATAACTATGCTAAAATTTTTCTAAACATAAGAAATTCATCTTTTAGGCTTATGAATGGGATAGAATGATTTACTTTGAAAAACTTATTTACTACACTTAATTTCGAAAAAAAAAACTTGTGGGTAATGAAAGTAATATATAATTTAACCATGGCCAACAGCTCAATGTCTGCATACATATTTTTTGAAGGAAAAGAGTTTGGCACATGTATTTGTAAAATACAAAAGATCGGGATTAATTTTCTAGTTAAAATACTGCATTTATTCATTAGAAGTTAGTTCAAGCAAGACAAATTAAAGATCGATTGAACTAGTTTGAATATATTTTTTACTCTTTATATTTAATTATGAATAATGTAAAGAGAGTTCAGAATACTTAACTGAATTCTATTTTAAAATCTTGTCAAATCAATTTGAAACATAATTCAGTTGTTCTCAAATAACAAAAGATATTGAAATTTTTAACAAAAAACGATAAAAATATCAAAATCCAAATTGACGTCTGATTCATAAAAAAGAATAAATCAATATCACATTTTTAACAAATGTCATAATGAGTTATTCTTTTAGAATGACAAAATTTACTGACTGAAGCAAAAAATTCTATCAGCTTTATTAAAATTCCGCCACAGTTTATATTAAGCTGGTATCTAAGCATTTTAAAAAATGGGAGATGGGAAGAACCTATTCTAATTAAATTTAACATATATACAGTAAGTATTATTAATAGTAATATGATTATTTTTCTAAAAGGGGGCTGAAAAATATCTTCAAATTAATCATTCATAAAAAGTACTACAAGCCTTACAGCATGAAAGCTGTAAATTAATTTTATAATAGTAAAAAGCTCTTAAATTGCATGCTGCATTTTTTGGCATTCTTTATTTGAAGAATAAAATACAATCATTGGTGAATAGAATATTACCCGACGAACTTAAAAATGTGTACTTCAGTAACAACTTCTTATCGAAAGTCTCGCCTGTCTAATGCAGAAAATTATTTTTCGAACGTTGATAATAAAGCAATCTATCGCATAAAATCATAACTATGAATGCAATATTTTCGGTATTACTACCTATTTAAAATACTACGAAAAGACAAACTACTGGTGATTGCAGCGCCCTCTATAAATTATGCCACAAAAAGTGGACCATTTTTGGGAAAAGCGGTAATACGAGTTTCACCTCCTTCATTATACTCCGTGCTATTGAAATGGAAATAAAAAAAGGTTTTTCTTGCGAAGAGTTGCATACGGAGCCTGGTATTAGCAATTTCCTGATTGAGTTTCCTCTGAGGAGAGAAATAAGAGGGAGAAAAGGCAATACGGTGCAATTTTCGCCTGGGCTGAGAAACTGACGCGAGCTGTATGCAACACTGGTCGAGCAGAAAGAGGTGGAGCTTGCAGGTCGTCAGCCAATCAGGCCCATCTCCAAGGAGATAGCTGTTCGTTCAGAACAGATATTAAAGGCCTGCGAAATTATTAATCAGTTTCAGATATGAATATCACCTATCAAAATGTTCAGATAGATACAAATAATATACTGGCAAAGGTCATAATGATAAGAGAACAAGTCCGAAGTTGTTAGACATTATAGTCCGTGAAATGCACGTCGACTGCTGGTGCGTCACTGTGATTGGTCGAAATGTAGTTGGAGTGGCTGTCAGAAGAGATGATGTGGGAAGATGCACACGGGGAGTAAAAACAGAGTACTGATGAGCAAAATTAATTATTTGCTTGCCTAAATGAGTGTGCAGCATAGGGTCGGATGAGCAAATTGTCTGCGATTACTTCATATTTCAGAATATCCACAAAGTTAGCTGTACTGTTAGTCTCTGGTTTCCTGAAGAAGTTTTTATTTAGCTTTGATAAGTAGTCTCTGATATAATCAATATGAAAGTCACGATGTAAATCTTTATTTCTAATATAGTACGGGGCGTTCGTGATGGTTCTTAGTATCTTATTTTGTAGAACTTGGAGCAGGTGAATTTCGCTTGCCTTAGCACTTGCCCAAGCCGGAGACGCATGCGTGATAACAGGCCTGATAATTGCAGTGTAGAGCCTTCTTTTGCGTGCAAGGTTTAATCCAGAGTCCTTAAAAAGTAGCGGGTAAAGCTTTTTCATAATGCCATACGCTTTTCTACACACACTATTTATATGTGTATTCCAGGTAAACTATCGATTTAATATAACTCCTAGGTATTTTGCCGTAGTTACAGTAGGGACTGTTTTTCCGAGGAGCGTGACATTGCAGGTGAGGGGGTTCTGTGGTTTTGAAGTTTCTGATGACTAAAATTTTTGATTTCTCCGGATTGATTTTAATTTTCCACTGCTGACACCATGCTTCAATATCAGGAATAATCTGTTGAATCCTTTCCAAGGCGTGATTTAGCAGTCTGGACTTTGCGATGATGGCGGTGTTATCCGCGTAGCATGCTAACATAATATTAGGATCTTGATTGAATTTTGAGAACACATTTACATACAAAATATAAAATATTGGTCCAAGAATACTTCCTTGTGGGACACCTGCGTAAATTTGATGTGGATTTGAACAGAAATCTCCTTGCCACACTGAGAACGTTCAGGAGTTCAAAAATGAGCTGAGAATGAGAATAAGTTCCCGAAGAAAGTTCATGTTAATGAGCTTGAAAATAAGTCCTCTATGCAAGAGGCGGTCAAATGCTTTTGTCACGTCTAGCATGAGGATAGCTGCACTATTTTTATTATGTAAAGCCGCTCCAATATATTCAGTGATCCAGACTAACTGATGAGAAGTGGATAGTCCTCTGTGAAAACCATGTTGTTCATCCACCAGGATATCGAGAAAAGGTTTAATTCTATTGTAAATTATTCTTTCAAGTGTCTTTCCCAGTGTCGACAGGAGGCTAATTGGTCTGTAACTGGCTGGTTCATCGGGAGGCTTGCGCCTGGTTTCTGTATCAGAAAAACGGTTGCATGCTTCCACAGGGTAGGAAAATAGGAATGTGTCAAACAAGCATTATAGATGCTAGTCAGTTTGGTAATTAGACAGTGAGGGAGGTTTGTCATCATTATGTTAGTAATTTTATTACTTACAGCATTGTGTAGGTCCTCTTCGACCCTTATATCTCTCAACTTGAATGTGTAATCGCATGAGGTATTTCAGGTGGTGAATTTCCTTATTTTGTTCAGTTTTAGGTTATGCGATCAGGTAAAGGGGCATTTTTTCACGCTTTGCTCCACGTCTTCTCATCAGTTGCTCGACTTTCAGCACAGTGAAGTCCTTTTCCGAAAGTTTTTCATGTATGTAGGCCGAGTCCATGTCACTGGGGTGATTTCGTATGGCGACCTTCAGATTTTTCTCATCTGGTAATAGATAAGAGTGATAGGAGAGGTCTTGTTCCTTAAAAAGTGTAGTCATTTTACGGTGTGTTTCCGGGATTTTAGTGTGGATTTCGTACTGTCCTTCACTTTTCCTTTTTGCCGTGAAGTCGGTTAATTCCACTTTTTCAAGGGTCTCATTGAAGGTTTTCCAATTGTATTTGCATCCCTCGATGCAAATCGGGGGCATTTTTGCCGGGAAACTGAAGTTTCCATCCGAATGTGTCTAATTTTGGATTGCGCCAGTCACAATATGAGTATCAGTTGGCCCAGCCGGGCACGTGACCTCATCGGGATAGCTGATTGGCCGCGCTGCGTTTTCCGTCTGAGACGTACTTACTGAAGCTGGTTTCTCCGCTTCCTCATGAGATGGCGCGACGTTAACGTAGCTACTGGCCGCATCCTCGGTGTTGGGAATGTCATTTTTGCGTGACCCGCGTCTTGACTGGGGAAATTTTAGAGTTTTTCGAAGCTTTGATCTTAGGTTTCCTTTTCACCTTAATATGTCCAGCAAACTTGGTGCTGTGGGTGAATTGTTCGTCAATCGGGCCGTGATCCTCAGTTGGGAGATCGGCGAGCCCATCAAAGTTATTTTGAACATCAGTAGGATCAGATTCTGTATTACTAAGTGTACGCTTAGTACGTTTTGTGACCGTAATCCAGTCCATATCATTTTGGGAGACGTCAGGATGAGAATTGCTAGGTTGAGCTGGTAGTAAGCGATCAGTACTAAATTCCGCTAAGCCTAGTAATCTGCCATGTACTTGTTGGATATGAGGATGGATTTTGTCAGACACGCATAGCATGAGAGTACTTAGTAGATCGTATAGTCCGCTTGCTCGTCATCCGTAAGTGTAGCTACTTTGATCTTGGTAGTCAGCTTATCAAAACGGGCAAAAAGGAGTTTAATCAGTGCCATATTCGTAGTCAAAGTATTTCGTAGTCAAAGTATTCGTAGTAGTATTCGGTTCGGTCGTTAATCAGCAAAGACAATAAATATAAAAAATCTGCAATAAGGCCTTTTTATATTACACTGTGGTCACTTAAGACTGGTGTGCAACCTTTTCTGTGCAAGGAAGCTTTGATCAGAATAGAAAAAAAAATCAAAGTTTGGCAGCACTGAGCGCCTTGAAAAGACAACTTTCACGTAGGGCAACTCAGGAGCTAATGACACTATGAAATTGGCCTCCGAGTCTAACGGTGTTTGGTACACCCGTGTACCTAGGCTAGGAGCCCTACCCCATGTAGAATGATTAGAAAGTTACGAATGATAAACCAGAGTAACCATAGCTTAGATTTAGAGTTTTTTTTTAAATATATATAATTATAAGAGAGTTATTCAGTGTGAGTACTAAACTGTGTAATTATATATAAATGGTTTGCCAGTTAATAAATTTTGACTGTGTTCTTGAACTATTTTTAGGTATAACATCTATCTGTAGGCCAGAAAGCCATTGAGCTGGTGATGGTAAGCTGAAAAGCAAGAGTTAGTATGCACAGAGAGCAAGTGCCAGAGTGATGATGCCAAAAAGTGATAGAATAGAGTTACAGAGAGGCTGTGGTAATAGCTCATTAACCAGAAGCCAGTAATTACTGTAGGTAAGTTAGCATAATTAATTAACTATATGATATAAGCAATGATATACAATAATGCATGAAATAGAATGTTAACAATATAAAGGGAACACAATAATTCATGAAATATGAGTGTAAAATGCAATTATGCATGACATAGGATGCTAGATACAAAGCAGCAGGGGATTACAAAAGCACAAGGTTTACATAATCCATACGTTAAGTATGGCAAGAGGCCTGTCTTTATTGTTTAGGTCATTATGGTCATAATTGGCAATTTTAATTGCAGGGTTATTGATTGTAGGTTGCTTTTAGTGAACTTTTTTGGCAATTTTATAGTAAAAGGACCTTAGTACAGAGATACCCAGTTCCTCATGTATTTTATTGTTTCTGATAAACCACTGGGCATTAACAATCTGCCTAAGGGTGGAGTTCTGTGCAATTTGTAATTTTCCTTAAGATCTGAAGACACAAATACCCAATTCCTCGTGTATCTTATTATTTCTAATATACCACTGGCGTTGACAATCTCCCTGAGGGTGGAGTTTTGAGCGATCTGTAATTTTCCTCTATACCTATTGCAGGAAAAAGCCCGCACATGACATGCATAACATAATGGAGACGCAGAATCGATTTATAAAAGAGTAATTTGTTATCTGTGGATAAAACATTGTTTCGAGCAATTAAGGGGAAGAGTCTAGCTTTACGTGCTCGAAACATTTTAATACTAGCTGTAATGTGTGGGTTCCATGAAAGTGTCTTACTGAGGATCACCCCAAGGTAAAGGACTTGCTTGGGCCAGGGCATAGAGTTACCATAGAAGTGCAGATTTTGTTTGAACTTTTGTTTCCTGGTAAATAGGATGGCATGGGTTTTGCTGATGTTGACCTGGATTTTCCACTGGATAAGCCAAGTCTCTAATGCATGTATGTAATTCTGTAGGTGTTGAAGAACCGAACCAGCAAATGCACGCTGGGAAAGGATCGCTGTGTCGTCTGCATACATGGCTAGTGTAGTGTTCTGTGTTGTGAGTATGTCGTTCCCGTAGATATTGAAGTATGTTGGGCCAAGTAGGCACCCTTGCGGGACCCCAGCCCCATGAGATGTTTTGCCGAATTTGTACCAGATACATAAACGACAAATTTTCTACCTGTGAGGTAGAACTTGCTGATGTTTGTGATGTAACCTGGGAGACCCAGGTTGTGTAGCTTGTAGATGAGAGCCTCCAACCATACTCTGTCGAAGGCCTTGGCAATATCAATAAATACTCCCCCGGTGACTTTGTGGGCTTTCATATATTCTGAGATCATCTCCACGACTCTGTAGAGCTGATTTGTAGTTCCCAGGCCCTTCCTGAATCCAAATTGACAGGGAATAATTACGTTGGAGCTTTCGAGATGATCATTGATGCGTCTAAGTATCGTAGCTTCAAATATTTTGCTGAGTGAAGAGAGTAGGCTTATTGGTCTGTAGGAGTCAGGACTGATAGATGGTTTGCCAGGTTTCAAGGTTGGAATTATTTTTGCAGTTTTCCAAGCGCTGGGAAAGTATTGGAGCATTCTATTGAAGACTTTACATAGCATGAAGATAATCTTATAAGGAAATCTCTTTAGCATTTCGTTCGTGATCCCATCCGGTCCAGGGCTCTTTTTCTTCTTGAGCTTATTGATATAGCCTACCACCTCCGAAGCCATAACTGGAGGAATGTTGTTTGTGTCCGAATTTGGTGTGAGAATGGCATGGAAGTTGTGAACAAGGGTTTCTGTTGTAGAGTCATGTATGTTGTTTGTGCAAAACTGAGATTCCAGGAGCTGAGCTAATAATTCTGCTTTCTCGGTTTCAGTGTAATGGATCCTCTGGGGGCCCTTAAGGGGCGGAATTTTGTTGTGGCATTTTGTATACCTAGATATTGCCTTCCACAGGGAGTTGTCCTCTGAAGAGAGAGAATTTAGGTAGCTAGTCCAGTTGTCTTGTGTCTGTGCATGTGTAAGAGACTTGACTGCATTGCATGGCCTGTTGAAATATTGTTTGTCCTCCCGACTGCGGGTCTCTGGAATTTTCTTCTAGCACCATTACGTTGCTTGATGAGATATGCCAGCTCTCTGGTCCTTTTAACTCGTCCTTGGGTTATTTCCTCTTTGGCATCGTTACGAGCAGTGATGATATTGTCAGTTAAGTCCAGAATGAAACTGTCAATATTATCCCCCGATTGTATCGTAGGTAGTATGTAGCGTATGTTGTTGAGAGCTTTGACAAAGTTTTGCCAGTTAGTGTGAAAGGCTCTGTTGTCTGGTGTGGTATAACTACTGATGTCAAGAATCATTCTAATCGGATTGTGGTCAGAGGAGAGTTCGTCAAGCTTGGAAATATCCAGTGGAACTCTGGTATTTCCGAGCAAGAAGAAGTTAATGATTCTTGTTGAACCAGTGGTATACCGTGTTGGTGTTTTTGGAGCTGCTATTTGATATTCAGCCGTGTTTGCCAAGTTAGAGATTACACGTCCAGTGTCGTTTGAGTTGTAGCAGTTCCACGCGCGGTGTCGTACATTTAAGTGTCCACCGATAATTATGTGTTTACCGAGTGTGAGTAAGATTTGTAGATCAGCCAGGACTGCCTGAACATTACGTCCTGGGGGTATGTAGGTGGAGACGAAAGTATATGTTGTGGATGTGTTTGTTATGAGTACAATGGCTGAGGCCTCAACGACCGAAAGCTCTGGCACTGTAATTGCATAGTGGGGAATACAGCGTTTAATCGTTTGCCGTTCCTACCCCTCTAGGTCGGTGGGTTGTAGGTGGCGTGTTGGATCTTTCCACAGCATAATTTTGTACAAAGATGGGAGTATCAGGGCCAAGCCTGTGTTCTTGTAGGTACATAATATCAGGGTTATACTCATTTATAAAGTCCCGTAACTCATGAATTGTTTGGGACAATCCATTCGCATTCCATGTAATGATATTCAAATGGTTAAAGACATTATTCATGGTTGTTGCTTACATTATATCCAAAAATCTCTTCAAACAATTCAAATAATAAAAACAATTTATCAATGGTATTACTAGTCGCCTGTATTTCAGGCATTTTGGTAGATATTTTTTTCAACACATTCACTAAGGAAACACCTACATATTCGTTAATTCTTTAAAAATTTGCGATTACCATGAGGTCTGCCATGCCGACATCGTTGGAACTATTTACATTTTTACTTTTGCTATTTATAATATTATTATTGACATTAGGACCAGTACTGTCACTTGGTTTAGATTTTTCATCAGATTTAACATTTTTGTTACCAGTGATACTGGCATCAGAAATGCCTGGTTTTACATGAGCAGATTTGGACATTGGTTTATCCCCTCCAGGGGCATTCGATGGCTTAGGATTAGAGTTCTTAACATTACTAACATTTTTAGAAGACTGCAATACTGGAAGCTTCGGGCACCCCCGGTAATTCGCCGGGTGACCCTCTTGCAAACAGTTGCAACAGCGAACTTTTTCGATGAATTTACTAGTACATATTTCAATTTTATGCCCTCCGGCACACTTCACGCACCTGGGCTTCAGTTTGTAATTGTCTGAAGAGTCATGGAAGTGTTGGCAGTTGTGACACTGCATAACACTTCCATTTACCTGATATACTTTAACTGAAACATAAAAACCAAGCAATTTAGTAATATCATATACCTTTTCTACCCCTGGGGCATTCTCAATTTGAATTTGGAACAAGGGCATGGGGACTCTCGTTTCTATTCCGTGCATCTTCGCCACGCGACGCACTTTAAAACCTAATCGGGTAAGTTCCTCTTGAATGTCATCAATCGGACAATCTACAGGCATTCCTCTTAATACTACTTTGATCAGCTTGCCTATTTTGGCAAGAATAACATAGTGATCAATTTTTTAAAATCCAGATATCGGGTGATGTTCCGATGATCCTCCTCAGTATCCTGGAATATTTTGAGAAAGTCCCTATTTACCTTGCTCGCAAATTCACAGCAAACGCCTTTCTTAAAACTCTCATAAACTCGCTATATTTGATTTCGGGCTTAACCATTATGGACTTTGGTTTGTGAGGTTTCACAGTAACAGTAACATCCATATCAGTTACATTATCAGTGGTTATTTCTACATCATTATCAATGACAGAATTATCATTAGTACTTAGTTTTTCAAACTTATTGGTAAGAGGGACCTCCATGTTACATTTTATTAATTTGCTGGGGCGGGCGGCATTCTTAGGTAGAATGAAGCCCTCCTGATCACGATCGTCATTGATAGACCGCTTGGTCAATTTTTTGGAAGGCCGCTTGGGCTTTAGTTTATCTATAACTACATTTTTATCTTTTCCTGAATTTAATTGATTAACACAATGTACCATTACATTTAAGCAACTCACTAGTAATTTTTTTGTCATTATATTCCTTAAGTGGTAAACTACCTAATTTAGGATTAGTGGCACCAAAACTCTGGCACTTACCTTTAATCAGTTGAATTGGTCCTTCTCCTAGCGCACGACGCACTTCGTATCCTTCTTTTATTGTTGATTGCATAAGCTCATCATTTACTGTCATACGAATTTCCGCACACATATTTCCACGCGTGGTAATGTCTGCTTTAATAGTATCCAGTTCTTTATTGCACTAATCATGCCCTCAGCCGTATAAGATTCCTTAGCAGTAAGGTCAATTTTTAATTACAGCTGAGATTCAGCAAAATTACTGATTAAACACTTGAAAGCTAGCACTTCTGCAAAGCTTGGCACACAGGCCGACACGCACTGATCTAAATTCTACCAAGCAATCTCACTAGCGTAACTTCAAAGCAAGACTCTCACACTCTGGTTTCCTTTCCTATTTTAATTCAACTAGCTTCCGCTAAATTTTTAATAAACTGCGCGTGCTACTACAATTTACATACTCTGGCACGGGCATTTCTAGGGGGAAAATGAAAGCTAAACAGGAAAAATAACTTAAAATAAATGTTAGTTAAAATAAATATAAACCCTACATTTGCCCTTGCCAAAATTTTGAACACTTGGAAGCAGGTCCTAGAAACGACATGTTGAAAAGTTTCAATATTCTAATCTAAAACTCCGTTTACAAAAAATGAACTTTTGGTTGTCAAATTTTACAATGATGTTTCTTCATGCCTTACAGTTTCTTCGTGCTGAATCCTCTCTGCTGTCGTTCTATATCATTCAGTCTTTTTTCCTTCCAGGATTTGGATGGAACAAGCATGAGTATATTGCAAATACATCATGATTTACACTTTCTTAATACTCGGCAGCATTTTACTTTTCGATGATTTTCTTTTTCTTATTTAACTGTTTATTTCACATTCATTCATTCTTCATGCAAACTTTCATTTAATTTGCTTTGCCCCGGTTCTCTACTTTATGTGTGGTGTCCAACGGGAATAATCCATGCTTTTGTATATCAATACTTCCCCTAACCACAGTGATTTGTTAGAATTCGATCAACCAACTATGACACACCCTAGTCCATCCTACTAAACTGGATGAGCTATATTTATTATTCTTAAACTGAAGTGTGGGTGGAAAACCCTAAAAACTGCATTCATTCTTTTTCAACTTTTCACATGCAGACTTTCCCTCCAACGCATGATTTTATCTTCTGTTTACCATTTAGATTTTAACTCGTTTCTTTTGGCATTTGCTTTTAGCATCTAAAATTTTATGCTTTTTCACTAAATTCTACTTTTACATAGCTTTAAAGTATTTACATATCTCTACAAAATCCTAATACATATGATTTTTACAATTTACAATAAGATAAAGAAGAAAAAATATTTTACTTCACGCTTCTTCGCCAAACTGCCAGCCCTGAAACTAAATTTTCCATTAATACATAAAATGCGAAGCTATTTTACATTTGACCAAATTTTGACTTTAACATAACAAACCCAGTCTTTCGACCAACATGAACTGCTTGTTCTTAGGCATTACACTTAAAATAAAATCTTCCTTTGCTTTCTTCTAAATACAGTAAACAAAACTGAGTCTCAACCGAGACAAATTGACTTCTTTCAACACCCAGAAACTTCGTATTTATACATAACAGTTCAGAACAAAAGAAAAATTTATAGAAGGTTTAACTTATCTTTGACTTTTCGATGCTTGGAACTCAGTCATCCTCTTTTCACAGAACTCTGTCCATGTCAAGGAATTCATACCAGCCAGCCTGCGCCTGCGAATTTGGCTCTCCTCCATGGGCTTTCGTTTCTGGTGTTTGCTGGTGTTTTGGGTAGGCAGTCTTCCGGTTTCTGCCTTTTCCTCTTGGCCCCTGGATGGCTGTTTCTGGCGACCTCCGGTTTGGGTTCTTGTTTGAATTTTTTCTGCTGGTTGAAATCTTTTCGCTCTTTGCTGTCTCTTTTTTCGCAGGATCGGCGGCCTTGTTTCTCTTTGGATATCCGGAACTGGACGCGGTTGCGTTAACTCGGCTTTACTGCTGAGGGATCTTGTTACTGGTTTTTTTCTCTTGGCTTTACTGCTGAGGGATCTTGTTACTGGTTTTTTTCTCTTTCTATCTTGCAAGGATTCTTTGCGGGACGTAGTTGTTCGCTTAACCTTTTTCTCTGCTGGAGTCTGGAGGTTTTCAGTCCTTCTTTTCGGGATTCTGGCATAACTTGTATAAGGGTTGGCATAACTTGTATAAGGGTTATATAAGGGTTGGTAACTTGTATAAGGGCGGTTCTCTGCTTCTTGGCTTCTTCGGCGGTTCTCTGCTTCTTGGCTTCTTCGGCGGTTCTCTGCTTCTTGGCTTCTTCGGCGGTTCTCTGCTTCTTGGCTTCTTCGGCGGTTCTCTGCTTCTTGGGGGCGGAGCAGACGGCCTTGCTTCTAGACCTCCAATTGTTGGGAACTTGAATCCTGCAATAAACGTTTAAGTACTTCAAAGTCGTTCTTCTGATAATACCTTTTCACCTGGTCGGGACTTACTTTAGAGGTTTCCCCTCTCTCGTTCTTAAGATATAATATAGCTCCCTTGATTTCCTGAATAACATATGGACCTTCAAGTCTGGGAGCCAGTTTTGCAGTAAAATTCTCTGCTGCATTAGATAAATAGAATTTTCTTTCTAAAACTTTGTCCCCCTTTTAAAATGTGCTTTACGACGTTTTCGATCATAGTACAGTTTCTGCCTCTTTCTTGCCATATTCGAATTTTTAACCGCCTCATGAATAAGGTTTTGCACGTCTTTTTGCCTGAATTCTTGTTCCCTTTGTTGAACAAAGAATAATTTATCTAGTGGTGTGATTAACTTACGCTCTAAAAATAATTCCGCTAGAGTTTTTCCAGTGGTGTCATGACTTGCTCTTTTTAAAGCATAAGCTAACTCATCTATGTAACCATCCCAGCGCCTGTGATGTTTGCTAACATGGCTTCGAATTATTTTTACAATATTTTATTAACTATTTCCGCGATGTTTGCCTGTGGTCTGTACGGAACCATCTTGATATGGCGTAAGCCAAGTCCAGAGCAAATGTTCTCAAAAATTTGTCTAACGAATTGTTTGCCGTTATCGCTAATGACTTTTATCGGTGCACCGTATTTGAAAATGTACCTGTGTAAGAATGCACCTGCAACTGTTTTGGCTGATGCACGTCTAAGTGCAACAATTTCTGTCCACTTTGAAAAATGATCAACAATTACTAAAAGATAATGATTTTTATTTAACACACTCTGGGGGAAAGACCAAGGAGATCTATGCCTAATATTTCATTCGGAAATGTAGCGCGAATGCTATTTAAGTACCCGGCCGGGCTGTAATTAATATCATTAATTAACTGACATTGATTGCAGGACCTGACATACGCAGTTACTATTTTGTATAATTGCGGGAAATATACCGCCTCGTGTACCCTTTGTATAGTTTTTCTGATCGCCAATTGACCCGATGTTGGCGCGCCGTGTAATTCCTTTAAAATGCTCAATCGAAGCGAGGTTGGGATGACTGGCCTATACTCGAAGTTTTCGTTTCTTGATTTAGTATAAAATAAAATATCTATTATCTCATAGTTCTGTGCTCTACTTATTGCGGCCACATCTGTGTTTTCGAAATTATCAGGGTCTTTTAACCCTTTAACTGCTTAAGACGTCTTTAAACGTTTTCAGAGATCACTCTAAAAATGCTTAAGACGCGTATACACGGAACTGAAATTTCTCGAAAATGATTAAGACGTGTATACACGGAGGCAAGGATCCCGATAAATGGTTAAGACGTGTTCAGACGCTACACGAGATCTTCTTTCCCCCTGCCTTTCCGCAGGCGGCTGTCATTTGCACAAAGCTCTTAATAGGGTGTGAAATCTGTTTGAATAGCGCACTTTACGGAAGAGCCCTCTGAGTAAAGGCTTCTTGTCAGATAGCAAGTGTATATTATTCTGCAAGGTTTTTGAATGATGGCAAACCGTTTTACAACTGTGTGCCTTCTGGTACATTGTAGTAATGAAAGCCCAATCCTCAGTCGCTGATTACATCCCAAAAACCTTAGTAAAAATAGGAAAAAGTCAGCAATGTAATGGAAAATGCATTTTTAATAAATCATATAATATATAATTGACTGTTTGATCTTCGTATTAAAAGTTAGTTACAATTTCTGATTTCTTTTTAGTAAGAGGATTAGGATTATCTGTTTCAAAAGTTACTTCAGAATAATGTTTTAAAATTTTGTAAGGGCCTGAAAAAGAAGGAGAAAGTTTACGGGTATACAACACTGTTTTTGTTGCATGCCTGAGTTTTGAAATTTGTAATTGTGACTGACTGTTTTACTAGAAACGCGAACTTACATGTAAAAAATTCTTCGAGGTAGAAATTAAAATATTCAACTTAAGAAATTATAATAAATCGAGTAAATGAATATGCCGAAAAAATTAATGAAGATCAATAGCTTTGTTAGTCCAAAGGGATTTAGTCCTGAAGGACTATAACTTTCGTTTTGCGATTTTGCGTCGGAAACACAAAAACGGCGTATCACTTTTCAAATTGTTGCCACTAAATGTTATCGCTCTGCATTAAATTTTAAAAAATGAAAAATCTGCGTAAATGTATGCATGTTTTTTTTGACGTAGCTTTCTCTTCAAAAATCGTCTGCGAACGTTGCACGGGAAAATAAAAAGGAATTTTAATTACAGTTCTAAATAAATAGCCAAATAAATGTGAAATTCGTAACAATATTCTCTAAAACTTTAACGAATTTTTCATTAACAAACTCAAAGATTTCAAAGCCAGCAATACCAACGTTGTACAGAAAAACATTTTTATCTCCAGCGCGTGAGAGCGTGTATCGAAATTTCTAAAGATATGCTCAATTTAAAATTATTTTGCGATATTGCTGTTGAACTGAATTTTATGGTTTAAGTGCGAAGAACATGGTATTTAACAAATAAAGGTAACACACAAAATGTTAAATAAACGTCCCTTTGGACGTAATTTCAAATCTGAAACATTTCAGATTTTTTTTTAAAATCATTTATTAAAATTTGGAATGCAACCGAAATTTTAAAATCTGCATCGTGTGAAATTCTCCGCTGTGTCTTGGAACTCTTTTAGAAAGAAATCCATAAGTCCTTTATTCTTATATTTAGTGTAATATAAGAGATATGAAAAAATAAGTGCTTGGAAGTGTTAGATATTTTGCGCCCAAAATATTACAGTTGAAAAGATGTTTTATTATCAGAAAATAAATTATTTTCTCCCCAAATGTCAGTGCTGATAGCGATAAATTGAATGAAAGTTTTTCTATATATTAAGAACTTAATTAATATATTAATTCGTTATTACCTAATAACTCTACCTACGCAATTATTTTACAAAGTCTTTTGATACAAATGCTAATAAACGCCACCAGCGGTTGAGTGGCTAAGTCGCTGAACATTGGTAGTTTGAGATGGGTTCTAATTCCAGAGAAGGGGCTGTTTATGGTTTTTCCTCAAGTGTAACTTGGATGCGAGTCAGTTTCCTTTACGCGATCCTTCGCGAAGGCATACTTATAAGGTATTTTCTTCCTCCTTTCTGCATGCTTTTGTGGTGTCACGGTAGCACACTCGGCGCGTTTTTGAGAGGTCCAGGTTTGAGAACCGGTGAGGGCATTGCTCAGTTTTCACGTCTCTTGTCTCAAAAATCCTAATGGCTCTACAGTGGCGCCCAAACTAAAAGGTGGTTGATAATGATTCTTTACCACCAGAATTTGGCGACTGGGTCCCCTAATCCCTAGCAGCCCTTTGAATGAGGGAGTATATAAGGTATTTTCTTGCTCTTTTCTGCATGCCTTCGTGGTTTCACGGTAGCATAACTCTGCGCGTATTCGAGAAGTTCAATTTCGAGTCCCAGCGAGGGTATTGTCCCTTTTTCGCGCCTCCTGTCTTAAAATCCTAATGACTCTACGTACTTACTCTGGGAAGGTAGTCTTGTATACGTCAAAATAATTAATTCGAAGCTATGAGAAGAATTTTAGTTAATGTATGTACTTAACTGCTTTCACTAAGAGGAAAATCAATCCCAAACCATCCAAGTAATCTTCCGTATTCATGGACAATTTGTTTTTTATATATTTTACTAAAAAAGAAGTTTATCGTATTAGTGGGATAAAAGACATTGAATAGTGTATAAAGTAATCCCTGTTTTCTCAGTTATTTGGGAAAGATGGACCATTTTTCAATGTATGAAGAAGTAATTAATTTATAGTCATCATATAGCTGAATGTTGAATGACGCCCGAAAATTTTCACAGTGAGCTAAACATAACTGAATTATTAATGAAAAACTTTACCTAACAGCAAAGATATATAAGCACATATTTACGCAAAATGCACGATTAAGAATAAAATATGCAAGTAAAGTGACGATTCTAAAATTTGTTTTCTAGAAATAAAGGAAAGTGAGCCCACCTGTACACAAATGGATACAACCGCTAGGCACCAGTAATTTAGTCCGGATCGAATTTGAAGACTGACTGCATGACATTTTCATTGTTTTTCCTTGTATACAGCATGAACCAGTTTAAATCCTTCAAGTCCTTCATAAAATCGCCTCTTTCTTCAGGCAAATATCTCTCACCTTCTTTGCCACAATTAATTAAAACTGAGGATTGCGCTAGCATATATTTTGCTTGCAAATTATTTGTTCACGTTTGTTATTATTATTGTACCTCAAAGGAGATGCATTTTTTTTTAACTTAACGATTAAAATCCTGTATTAGAAAAGCAAAATTTGTAGACATTAACGTGCTTCAAATAATTGAGTAATAAATCTAAAAGCTGATGAGAGTTGCCACTCCGTTAAATGTAAGATCATTCATTTATCTTCCATGAAAGAACAGCTTTTTAGAGCGTTGTCAGTCAGTAAAAGCATCAGCTCTTTAATTAATTTTTCACATTTAATCAATTTACTATTGATTGAACGATGGAGCGATTTAAAATTAATAAAAGCACTTCTTATAATATAAATCTTCGTTTAACTTTTTAGACAATGTCGGTATAAATTAAAATTATATATAGCTCATAACTTTAACAGCTTCGTTGTAATTTATAAAAGATAGATGTTGTCACTGCATGAAGTAATAGTTATTTAATTGGTACGCGGTTCTTGGTGCGAGGAACGGATTCAGAAATTTTAGTATGTGTAAGTATCGATGTGTTCATGTACATATGCATATATGTACGTACGAATGTATGTGTGTGTATACATATACACAGATACTCATATACGTACATTTCTGAATCCAATCACGATAACAGAACAGTACCATTTAATTTACCTATTAGGTGACATTTCTGTGTTCATAGTTAGTTCCCTTTCATTAAATTGTTACTTTTTATACTTTAAATTTGCGAGATTATATGTTAAAGTAAAAATGAAGCTTATTGTCAGAAAATATGTCAGGTTATAGAATAAATTTACTGACATGTTCCTTTTTTATATCTATTATCGTACAAATGTATGTTTAAATATCAGAAAATAGTTATTGAAGTGAAAACATTTTTGTACTTATTATGCAGTTATTATTATTACTACCAGAGAATAAAGTTTTTTCTTGCTTAATTGATAACCACGACTGAATTTTATAAGCAGTCCTAAGCTATACCAGAATTTTCCCCTTTCCTTTTAACTGGAATAGATTGACATGTTAAGTACTTCAAAAAAGCGTCTTTATAGTATACGAACACATACCAGGTATTTCCACTCCGTTTCGGGGGACTCTAATGGTTCTAAACCATTAAAACAGCTTCTGGGGTGTCTTACCTTTTGTTAACATCCCGGATCCGTTTCCTCGGAAGACTCCTTTGAAAGACGAAGGCGGGAGGGGGGGGGAACGGAGATTTTTTTTTTTTAATGCGAAAGTATTTTAGTGCATTGCTTGATTGTACAATATTTCTAGTTCTGTTTCTCCTACTTTCCTCACACCATTCCTACGCAATTGAAATTGACGTATTTGAATAAAAAGAAATTTAGTAGCTTATGAAACAGCTAAGTGCGGAAATTTACATCGATCGTCATTTAAAATGTCAGTTAGTTACAAATATATAAAAAATATATAATATACGAATACACGTTTGGCAGCCGAACTTTGAAATGGGAAAAGAGACTATTTTCTCATTTGTTAGATTTATCAGTTTTAAATTGCCTTTCTGCTTTTTAAGCAAAATTATCGAAAAAGCATAATGCACAAAAAAGAGTCATGTTACTTTAATTCAGGAGATATTATAAAGAACCGAAAAAATACTGAATACCAGAATTTCGCTATAAAAGCCATAAAAAAAGTCACGATTGGATTGGATGTATTTCCTTAAATTCAGTGTAGATTTCTGGATTGTCCAGTATTTTCCATGAATTCAGACAGTAAAATGGCCATCAGATAGCGAATAATGTTAAAGATCTACATTTTTTGTACTGCTGCTACTAATAAAAATAATAATCTACCAATAATTAAAAATAGGGAAAAAAGCGTATTTACAGCTCTGTTCCCGCTATACGTCGCTCTCATGACCTTCGCCTAACGTCCCGGTCAAGCAGGAGTCTAAATGGGTAATCACTCATTCACGGTGTATGAAATAGGAATAACGGCAGCGTGCACAACACAATATACATATAGCGACAGACTAGCTCTCTTCCTTAGCCCTGAAGACAAACAATGTCCAAAGCCGATGGAGGGCAATCGCTTTCCCTTCCTCTTAAAAGCTATAATTACACACTACAAGATCCTTCCATCACCCACTGCTATACAGAGAGAAGCATTTCCAGATAGTTTACCGATTTCCAAATATTACCATTTCGACATCTATAAACGCTGAAATATAATATGTTTTCATAACATAAACAATAGTTGTTCTCATGTGTGATAGATAATCTTTTTCAAGTGATATACTGATGATGGTTGTTTACAAATCAGTTAGAAACTTTCATCTTTTACAAGTTAACGTTTAATAAAAAAGAAATAACCATTTGCAATTTTCGAAAGCTAATTGTAATTTTTCTCACGACGGGCTTCGAAGTTAAAAAAGTAAACTATCAAAAAACGTCATACTCGCGGCTTTTATAAAATATTTTCATTCAAAACAAAAGTGCTTACCCAGATTCGTAAATGAGTTTAAGTTTGTTCACGTAATTATTCTAAAAACATTTAAATTCGTAACAGTTTTAAAATGTTAAGTAGATATATTTTGGGGCTGTGGCTTTCATTGAAAGGATAATGCAAAGTAAATCAGGCGCAGTGAACCATTTTTAACAGCATAGCTTCTGTAAATGATCAGGAAAGATTTTAGGAAAGGTTGTAGGAAAACATTTATGCTTACGAAAGAATACGATTGAAAAGTAAATGTAATGCACTTATTTTCAATTTTTTCCCTATTTGTTACAAATACTATGCTAGCATTAAGAGTATAAAACAGAGAGCTAAAAAAAATTCAAAACCCTACAACTTTTGAGATATTTTAAGACAGAAAATAGTAATTATCTATTGAAGAAAAATGTAAAAAGCACTGACTTTCGAAAATTTGTCATAAGAATAATATTTAGCATTTTGTATAAAACTATAATAAATGCCCAACCAGCAACTTTTATCTAAATTTTTTTCTTGTTGTCTAACAATAACTTCAACACACGCAGATATTTGTGAGCAATTTCTGTTCATGTTATCATTTAATAAGTATTGACTTTCTTTACAAAATAATTATTTTTAGCAGTGATCTTTTGCAGATTTCCTTTATTCTTTTTTTATATTCATCAAAATATGCCCATCCTTTAATTGCCTTGAGAGGAACTATGTTTCTTAGTTTTTCTGACATAAAGATCGTCTTGGACAGTACTTTTCTTAGAAACAAAGATACAAAATGTAGCAGTGAAAAGAGGTAATAAAGATAAAAAAAACTAAACTTTTAAAGAAATTTGCTAATTACGTAAGTTTTAGAAATGCATTAGAAAAATTAGAATATCAAGTATTTAAACTGTTTGAAAAATAATACATACGGGGAATTATTTGCCAAAAATCCTTTGAAAAAAAAAAGGCAGACCAGTGACAGAGCTGGAATGTCGCTGAACCCTGGTAGTTCGAACCGGGCTCGAATCCCAGCAAAAAGGCTGCTTCAGGGACATTTTCTTGGTTTTCCTATGTGTAACGACGATACGGGGCAGCTTTCTTTAGAAAGTCCTTCACAAAGACATCCCTCTTTTGTGTACTTTCCCATAGTAAATTCAGAAATGTAATGAAAAATGCATTATTAATAAATCATATAATATATAATTGACTACTTGATCTTCGTATTATAAGTTGGTTAAATTTTCTGATTTCTCAACAACAAGAAAAAGATATATAGTGTCAAAATTAACTTTTTGTTTGCCTTCGTATTTCAAGTGGAGTATTTAATGGTATTTTCTTTCTACTTTACGAAATGACAAAGCTGTTTTTATCATGCCTGAGTTTTGGAATTTGTAATTCTGACCGACTATTAACTATAAACGCGAACTTACATGTGAAAAATTCTTCAAGGTAGAAATTAAAATATTCAACTCAAGAAATTATATTAAATCGAGTAAATAAATATGCCGAAAAAAATTATGGAGATCAATAGCTTTGTTCAGATAATTTATTAAAATTTGGAATGCAACCGAAATTTTAAAATCTGCATGGTGGGAAATTCTCCGCCGTGTCTTGGAACTCTTTTAGAAAGAAATCTGTATGTCTTTTATTCTTGTATTTAATGGAATATAAGAGAATTGAAAAAATAAGTGCGTGGAAGTGTTAGATATTTTGTGCACAAAATATTACGGTTGAAAAGATGTTTTATTATCAGAAAACAAATTATTTTCTCTCCAAATATGAGTGCTGATAGCGATAAATTGAATGAAAGTTTTTCTTTATATTGAGAACTTAATTAATACATTAATTCGTTATTACCTAATAACTGCATCTACGCAATTATTTTGCAAAGTCTTTTGATAGAAATGCTAATAAACGCCACCAGCGGTTGAGTGGCTAATTCGCTTAACACTGGTAGTTTGAGCTGGATTCTAATTCCAGAGAAGGGGCCGGATGATAACTGTTTTCATGGTTTTTCCTCAAGTGTAACGTGAATAAGAGTCAGTTTCCTTTACGAAATCCTTCGCGAAGGCATGCTTATAAGGCATTTTCTTCCTCCTTTCTGCATGCCTTTGTGGTGTAACTGTAGCACACTCGGCGCGTTTTCGAGAGGTCCAGGTTTGAGCACCGGCGAGGGCATTGCTCAGTTTTCACGTCTCTTGTCTCAAAAATCCTAATGACTCTACAGTGGCGCCCGAACTAAAAGGTTGTGGATGATGATTCTTTACCACCAGAATTTGGCGACTGGGTCCCCTAATCCCTAGTGGCCCTCTGAAAGAGGGAATATATAAAGTATTTTCTAGCTCTTTTCTGCATGCCTTCGTGGTTTCACGGTAGCACACTCTGCGCGTATTCGATAGGTTCAATTTTGAGTCCCGGCTAGGGTATTGTTCCTTTTTCACGTTTCCTGTCTCAAAAATCCTAATAACTCTACGTACTTACTCTTGGATGGTAGTCTTGTATACGTCGAAATAATTAAAGCGGAGCTATGAGAAGGATTTTAGTTAATGTATGCACTTAACTGCTTTTATTAAGAAGAAAATCACTCCCAAACCATCCGAGTAATCTTCCATATTTATGCACAATTTTTTTTATATATTTTACTATCATAGAAATTTCTCGTATTAGCGGGATAAAAAGACATTGAATACTGTGTAAAGTAAACCCTGTTTTCTCAGTTATTTGGGAAAGACGGACCAATTTTCAATGGATGAAGAAGTAATTAATTTATAGTCATCATATAGATGAATGTGTAAGGTTTTAGTTAAACTAACCAAGTTTTATTTTAATTTAAATCTGTCTATCTCCTCTCTGTTTCAACTTCCCGTCAGAAGAAGCGCTCATTTTCAGCTTATGCTAATTTCGAAGTACGGCCAAGTACTATTTAAGCCAGTGATAGAAACCTCTTAGCGTGAGAGAGCTTTAGTCCAGATCACGGCCACTCGGCTCAACGTTCGTCTGACCAGCTAGCAGTTTAAATTTATAAGCCATAGTGCTTACTACGTGATTGCATTGTAAAACAATTTGAAGTGCGCTAGTACATCTTGCTACGCACCCTTTCAGGTAGAGGCCAACTTCCGCGAATTGCTCTGGGAAGCAAACTTTGATTTAAGTTCTATTTTAGGTTTACTTTTAAATTTATTTGATTGTTAAGTTCGACCCAAGTGCGGTCTTTTACTTTCTGTATCTCTCC
>KK117128.1:73339-177338 GCA_000611955.2 Stegodyphus mimosarum | reverse complement strand
CCTGTGATGTCACGCATCACGTGACAGCGCACCTTGGCAACGCCAACGACGCCGCGCGAAACGGAACGATCAGTTGTCCAACATGGCGGTTGTGGTACGGGTGTCTCGACTGCTCTGAAAGTTGATACATGGTGACTGTGAAAAAAGAATCACTTCTTGGATTACTATTTTTTCCCCTGTCTTTGGGATAACATCATAAAACATGGTGCTGGTAAGTGGCGATCTTTTAACCTTTGCGCGACTGTCGCTTTTATTATAATAATTCGTCAACTGGGGAAGAAGTTTTGTTTTTTTTTTTCTACCGAGGGAAAAGTTACGCACGTCCCGCGCAAGGTGTTCTGGGAAAAGAATCTGACAGGTTGTTTTGCTGGATGCGGGCCGCATCGTGACCATCCAAAGGGGTTTGAGGCGGAATATATAGTTTCTTATTATTGTGTGGCTGAGGGATTTGTTTTTGAGTTCTTGCCGCAGAGACCTCGCAAAATTATCTTCTTATTTTATCACTTCAAGAGAGTTGAAATATTAAAATCCTGTTCTTATATAATTCTGATAATGTCGGAGTGTAAATATTCCGTGTTTAGATGTCTGAGATAAATAGTGTCATAAAGTACATGCATTCATAGTAATGTTCTTATTTGTTTACGTATCTATTTTATGTACTTGCCGGACGTGGCAGTAGATATTGTGCGATGCCGAGTAGTTGTAAATCTTATAGGTAAAACTAAATGAAAGAGTTCTCTAATGAAACAAAGTCTTTTACTTTACGGAATATTTTCTTTCTTAAAAAAAAAAAAAAAAAAATTATTGAAAACTCAGATTGCATGCGGACTAAATGCACGATCTGAAAACAGCTGACGGGTCAGTTCTTTTTTAATCTTTTTTTTTTAATGATAAATTAGAAAAATATTTCAAGTAAATTTAAAATTTTACATACTAAATTTAATCAAACATACAAAAACAATAATAATAATGAGGAGAAAAAAATCAAATTTATGTATATTTTTCCTCCTCAATCTTAAGTTTGGACATTTTTGTTGCTTACGCAGTATATAATTGAAAAATATTAATAGCTAAATATCGGATTTTCATACGGACATTTATTTCAATAATTATAATATGTTTAATAATTAATCAAATAACTTACATTAATTTAAACTGAAAATAAACAGATTTTAAGAATTTTAGCTTTCAGAGAACATTTTCAAGTGCGACAAAACTTAAGAATAAATAATGACAGCCTAGGTCTCTTTTTCTTATTAGTTAACTTTTCCTTTGACGCATACATAAAAATACATATGTTCGTATGTAAATAATTATAAACTTCTTTATTTCTTACTACAACTTGATACTTAATAGCGTTTCGATTGTTAAGCTTTTGAAAGAAATTACTAAAAATAATTTTCATCTCGGATTGCAGATGCTTATCCATCAATCGGGATCTTTTTTATTAATTTTCTACTACGAAAATAAGCCATTCCCATATAAATGAATTCCCAAATGAAGCAATTATCCTTAATGCAAAAATTCGTAACTGAACTTATATATTTTTTGACACATAAGAATAAATGTTAAGTCTTTTTCTTAAAATCTTTGAATAGGATTTATATTACACTGTAAATTAATTAGCAGGATTTATAGATTTTCTGGTGCGTTATTCATGTTTGATTTTAATATTACTGAAAGTGAGATCGAACTTCAGGTGATTAGAGAGACTGTTCGCACATTTTTTAGACGATGTGTATTGTATTCACAAAACTAAATTACATAAAATTCTTGTGTTTTAAATGTTCTATTTGATATCCCTTATTCTGAACTATCTTTCGACACCGGAATTTCCAGGATAATAATGCCTTTTGAAGTGTCAGAAGAGGTATTCTGTCCCATTCCTCCCGAACAGCTTTCCAGAGTCCTGTTAGGGTTTTCGGACAACGTTTGGATAATGCAGTTTTAAAAGTCCGAAAGCACAAAAATCCGTAGGTGACACATCGGGAGATTTAGTAGGGATATCAGTGAAGGGCCTTGATACCAATTTTTTGTTCCATTTCTTTTAGGAAATTTACAGTGAATTTTGATGTGTGACTGCTAGCTTTGTCCTGATGAAGTCTCACAGATTGATGGCACTGTGGGTAAAGCGATGGTATTTCATTCAGAAAAATTGGCGATAAAATATGTTCCTGATAATATTTTTAATCTTGACATTTTTTTGCACTCTCTTTATTTTTAACTTACCATTATAAGAAAAACCAACAACAATCATGAATCCCTTAGAAAAACTTTCTTTCGATTCTTTGAACCATGTACTTAATTTTTTTCTCCCCTTTTATGATAATAAATGGCTCTTTTTTTGTTACAATCATTAAAATACACCCATGCTTCATCTATTGTGACAGTTGTGTTCCATTTTTCTTTGGATAAGTGTTTCTCATATAAAATTCTGCAGCGTGTCCTGCGTTGAGCGATATGCTTTGGAAGAAGACGATGCACATTGCGTTTTTTCGCTCTCTTAAGATTTAAATAAACGTTTATAATTTTGTTTACAGTGGACACCGAGCATTTTAACGATTTTGCAACTGTCCCTTGACTAGGGGGATTTTCTTTTAAAATTAAACAACGTACCTTTGCAATAGTCGAAGATGTCCGTTTTTTCCTTGGATACTTATTTGGAATTTTTGTCCCACTCGAGGCTCCAATTTGACGTTTTTTTCCTTTCTTGTTGATGATATTACCTATCGACGCTTTAGATATCACAAAACCATGACTCTCACATCGTTTTTGAATAACGGAGTATGCATATTTCTCTTCGGAAAGAGCGTAAATGTAGCCTTCGAACCACTGCTTTGTTAAATTCGCTATTTTGAATAAAAACAAAACTTTCAAGCCACAGACTATAATTTTGACTTTTAAAAACATAGTACAAATGCAATTACTTCTTTTGCAGCAAACGATTTTTTATTACCGCTTACAAAAATCGTCTAAAAAATGTGCGAACAGCCTCTGTATAATTTTGAAATCTTTGCAATATTGTATTTGAAACGAATTCATTAATTCAAATAAATTCGAGGGCCGCAAATTTCTTCAATAGCTTTACCGTGTTTAATTTTTTAAAATATTTATTTACTTATTATGTGTATTTTAATTTTTTTCGAATGAATTGGTCTGTGTAAAAAGGAGATGTACAACAAATTTTAAATTTTTGGAAATTTTAATTTAAACTAATGCCTCTCTTCCGCCGAAGATAATTTTTAGTCAGTTCGGTTGCATAAAATTTTGACAAAAATATTTTACCAATCTGGACGATATTGTTACATTTTAACCCTACTTCCAGATTTATGAAACCATAAAATTAATTTCGAATTATAGTACATTCTTTGTACAGTTTTTATGATTTCTTATTCACTTTGTAAATAACATTAAAGACTTAAAAATTAACTTACCATAATAAGCTCAAATAAAATCTTGTATGGAAGGACGCGGTAGAAGTTATAATAAATTTTGTGGCAATAAAAATATAACTAAAATGAATGTATGTATAATCTTTCTGGAACAGCAACTTAATGCTGTAAAGTAATAATTAAAAGAAATTAAAATGTTAAAGGAAACCTAAAAGAATTCGCAAACAAAAATGTTAGTGTTACATATCTGAGTGGAAGAAAGATCAATGTAAAACCCCAAAAGAATTCTAAAGAAAAAATGAAATGTTACATATCTCATCAAAGGCTTGGTAATACAGAGAATGTAATAGGACAACAGTATATTTGAACTATGGAATGAAAAATTTAGTAAAGACAACGAAATCGTTTTTTAATTAACGAATTTTTAAGCAAAACGTTGTAGTTAAGTTATTCAGCACTGTTGGAGTACATTAATTTTAACTACATTGCTTATAAGTTATGTCTCTTAAAACTAATAGTGATGATTTTCTTCAAAATATTAGAATTTTAAATTTTAATGAAAAAAGAAAACGGATGTTTCAAAACTCGAATTCAAACCGAATTAAATAAACTTATTGGTTTTTATTAAAAGGACTGATGTATAAAATAATTTATGTTAGCAGCAGGTAATGTTATCGGAGGTATTTTAATTTTTCGAGGAGTGTAAAGTAAGATTCTGTTTCAACGAATATTTAGTATGGTAGATTTTTTTTTCTTCAGCGGCAAAAATCATCCTGAATGTCAAAAAAGATTGAAATATTGAGAGAAGAAAGCGGTAGAGCAAATAATACTTTACCGTTGCCAAATAATAAATTAAATCTTTAATATTGAATTAGATTAATATTTATATGAAAAGAAATTTCAGTTTGAAACGCCTCTGTATGTAAAACGATATGAACAGAAAGATATGAAAGTACTAGAAGAGTATATTATTATTTGAATAAAGTTAAATACGAGTATATAGTGACGATTAAAAAAGAAATCATTTAAAATTTCCTTTTGCTTCATTGACTAGCAACAAATTAATTCTTGTGTTTCCGATCTTTATGTGTAACAGATTCCCCCCGCCCTTTAAAAATTGCTCAAAATTTTACTAAGAATTATTTTAAAAAAATATTTCGAGAAATTGCCCATTCCTGTGGACATTTTAAGAATTATTGTTATAAATTACTATTGTTGTAAATTATATAATATAATAAAAAAAGTTTCATAGGTATAGCTTCCAGTCGTATTCTTTGTAGATGAATTCGCGTCATCATTCGTAACCCATTCGACTATAGAAAATAAATATATTATTAAGAATTTCAAAATATCCATGATGTTATTGTTGCTAGCAAAAACTTTATAAAATGGTTGGGTTAGCGGAGAAAGGGGTAAATTGTTTATTTAGAAGTAAGTAATATTTTGATCTAGACCAGCGGTTTTCAACCTTTTGACTAACGCGAACCATCTAAACAGAAAAAGAAAAACTTTAGTACCACCACTACATTTTACAATGCTTGTTTTTCAGTTTCTCAACTGAAATATAAAAAAAAAAATATTTTGCCATTTGCACAACCTGTTGGCTATTTGTATTAAATATGCATACATAAAAATATTAGATTAAAAATTGGTTACCATTTTAATTATCAAGATTTAAGTTATAATACTTTAATTCTAAAATTTATTGTGAAATTTGGGCCTGTTTAATAGAGATCAATTTCTTGTCAGATGTCTTGTTCAGATGTCTGGTTATATTTCACTTAGTTTTAACCGTAAATTACGAAATTACGAACGATGCACTTTTAATTTTGTTCTGTATTTTTTTAAGAGTTCAATCTCGAAAAATTTCTATCGGTTGTCCTGTTCCTTCACGAGATTTTTGAATTTAATAGTTAAAAATATTTTGTTTCTTCGCGTACCACCTATTTTTTTCTTGCATATTACCAGTGGTTTGCGTACCACTGGTAATACGCAAGAGAAAATATGAATCAACCGGTTGAGAATCTCTGATCTAGACTTGTATGTGAATAGAATGCTTTTATTTTTCGTCGAAGCTATGCTAATACTCACGGGAAAGATAGTCAAAAGCTTATTTTATCCTCTTTACGTTCATTAGTAGCTTTTTTCAGAAATTCACGTTTCTTACGAAGTATTTGAATACCAAAGTTGACAGTATTTAATATTTTATTTACTTTTGTTGACGAGACTTCAAAATGAACTTACTGGGTTTGATGATGTGGTCCCTGCGTCCCGGCTAGTTGGTCACTTTGTCCCGGTTATTTGGTAAAGTATTAAAAGCGCCGAATATGCACAATTAATATCAGTACAATCCTACGAGAGTGTACAGCATTTTATGACAGATATCTCTCTTACATTGGGCTGTAAGAAAGCAATTTTGGCGGAGCAAAAAGTTTTTACTTGGATAAACAACAGGGAATTAATACAATCTGAACTTGAAGCCTCAGGTGAAAAAATTAATGAAACTGTAGTAAATAATGCAATAAACATGGATCACCTTTTTGATGAAGTAGTGACTGCAAAAACTTTTTGATCAGGTGATTATTAAATTTGAAAAAAAAAAAAAAAGTGGAGAAAAATAGATACAACTTTTCTGTCATTTCGAAGAAAGAAAAACATATCATCGCCCAGTTTACTCAATTTATAGACTACATTTTCAGCATACTGGTCGAAAGAGTATTTGCAACGATCAATATCATACGGACAGACAGAGGCAGAATGGCTGAATCAACCGCTAAAAGCTTTATTAAGCTGCAAAATTAACAGTGATTTAAATAGCAGTGAATCTTTCGGTGTCTTTAATAATAATAAAGAATTTTTAAAGAAAGTTCACACTAATGATAAATGCTAAATATATAATAAGGTATGTCCAGTTGAGTTATTTAACATTTTTATTAACTTATTGCTGTTTTTCGTTAACAAATTTTTTATTTAGCCTTTTTAGGTACTTATCTTACTATGTTTTTTCTGTAAGCATCTTCTCAAAATTTTTCCGGTTAGAGGGGGGAAAAAATGAGATATAAGAAATACTTGGTACATCTTCCGAAGTTTTAAGGAATGAAATATTTAATTTCTTCCGATTTCTTCCATTGATTCTCATTAATAAATGAGAATGTAGTTTTCTTCATAATTTGAAATCGTAATAGGAATACAATTTTAAAGCAATAAACGGACACAGGCGCCCCCTTTGACCATCACAGTTAATAGCCTGTAATGTTTTTTAAGCTTTTACGGCTTGCTTTTGAAAAACTCTTTCCTTTCTATGCATAGGAGGGACCTTTTCGACTAGTGAATGATCTTTTTTTTTTTTTTTTTTTTTCCCTCCCTTTAATCTAAGCAGAAATTAAACGACATCTGTATTCCCAGGATTCTTTCATTTCTGGTACAACTGCTGCATTCCACCAGAAGCTATTACTTCACCCAAGTCGGTTTTGGCGCTCCCTGGAAAGTGGCGCCGGGGTTTGTCTGCCCCGCCTTTCGAGTAGGCTTCGACAATCATTCGGTCGCAGGAACACACCCACTTCATGCTAAAAATGGAGTATTTGATAGTGCTTGTGCAAGTACTATGCTATAGTGTTACTTGTTACGGCCGCTTTAAGAGATGGTCGTCTTAGAAGGATAGTCTCTATGAGAAGTTCATAATAGTCCGCTTAATTTTTAATTTAAAGCAGTTAGGTGCTGTATCAAAATTTATAGCTTACCAAAAATTATTGTTCTGAAGTTTGAAATGGATAAAATAATTAAAAAAAAATATATTCGACTTGGTTTATTTCTATGAAAATCTGCTCTTCAAGTTAAAATTTTTTAAACTTTACTGAATAACAATGTATTTTCTGAAAGTGCTTAAAACCTCATTTGAAAATCATTAATGGCATTGATTTTCTATTTAAGAAGCATGGTGAGAAACCTCAAACTTTTTTCCCATTGTTGGACTGCTAAAAAAATAATATTGAAAATTTCTGTTCACTTTGAAAGGAAGTGCCACCGCCATATTTTGACTATTATTTGGAGGTTTTTAAATCACCCATTCAGTTTCTTTCTTTTTTTTCCTTCTTTTTTTTTAAAATGAGATTAAGACCTTTCAGTAAACTTGACCCTTTACAGAAATTTCTTGCTGAAGATAAAGCAGTCTTTAATCCTTTGGAAGCCAGATGACGCAGATTTTTTTTTTTTAACTTTGATTCAGCTTCTTATTTATTTATGTATGTATTTCATTTCTTTATATTATAATTGAAACAAAAAATATCAGTAATACGCCTTTTGAAAAAAAAAAAAAGAATCTTTGGTGTAACATATATTTAAAAAAATTGTAGTATTTTCAGCTATTTCTTTAATTCTTATAGTCCAATCACAGTCCTCCCCCAACCCTGTAGCCGCTGAAAAATCGGTAAATTGACCCGGGTTTAAATTTTGTTGAGCTTGCCAGATTTTCAAGATGTGCCTCTTATTGAACTAAGTGGATTTGAGCGTACTCTGTTTAATTCGAATGCATAAACAAACATGGCTTTGTTAGTGCTAAAAGTTTTGAGAAAGTAGTTTTATACAAGGTTCTAAAAATAATTTTTATTTCGAAACAATTTTTAAACACACTATGCTTTTTGAAGAGAGGAAAATGTTTCTCTAGTTCTTCTTCCTCCCTTCCCCCAATTTCTTCTGACTTAGTTTGTCATAAATAACAGCAAATTACTGTCAGGTTTACGAGGCTTTTTAAACATAAAAACGTTTATGTAACGTTTATATAACTTTTGTAACAAAGCCGTTATAACGTTTAAAATTGAATTACATGCATGTAAATACAACCTATATTATAAAAATCATAAAAAGCTCTTGAAGTTCAGTATATTGTTTGTTTAGATTACTGTTTGTATAGGTGCAATCGCTACGTTAGTATTGGTAAAAATTAAAATTTTAAAGTGTGCTTGTGATTTGTTGTGTCGCGATCTTTATTTTTGAGGACCTTTGGTTTTTACGAAGAGTTTTCGTCTTATCCTAAAATTACTAAATTAGACATACCGAATGAATAAAAATTAGCAGAAAAAGTAAAAATTCGGTACTTTTCACTTTTCGAAACACGATTCAGAAATATGTATACATAATGTATATGTATGTGTGCATGTATATGTTATATGTGTACGTTTGTATAGACGCAGACACATGCATACGCGCCTACATACATGCACACATACAAACATACATTTCTGAATCCAGTCCTGATAACAAAAAAGTACCAAAAATTCAATAATTCGAAAGGTATAGTTACCATCCTGTCTGAAGCCAAAGCGGCAGAGGTACGAAAGGAAGGACCCATGGCCCTTGACGAAATACATCATATAGTTGCTATTGGTTTAGGCTGTCGTCTTAACTTTAGAAATGAGATTATATACTCATCTCCTTGTGGAGGCTTGATCTCAGCGATCTTGTTATGTTCTTGAGAGTTGTTTGAATGTCTGATTCTTCAGGTCCAAGATCGGTCGTCTGGTCGGGACGTCTGGTAATGTGGATGTGTCTGCAGCATCCTTTGTAGTGAAGTCTGCCCTCTCATTGCCTTGTATGTCATGTGAGCGGACCGCCAGGTGAGTGAGGGTTTTTATAAAGGAGGCATTTGGATTAGAATGTCTCTAATACTGTTGACAGTAGGGCTCCCAGCTATTGCTATTCCAGATATTGCAGCGAGCCTTCAGGCTGAGTCTGTGTAGATGAGACAGGGCACTGTGAGATTACTTCTGAACTGGAGAAAGGCTGCCCTGATAGCTATCTCGGCTTGGAAGATGGAGTTTTCAGTACCGCGCTTTCTTTTACATTCGTATGTTATTGCTCCTTAAAAACAGAACCCGTTTTCCGTACCCTCTAGAGTTTTTTAACCCTCGGCGAAAACACCACTTGCAAATTTGTTGCCCGGTATTCTGGTAAAGTAGGTGGTGTCCACAAGATTATCTTCGTATGGGTCGCAAGGAGCATGGGATTTGCAAGACTCTTAATCTGTGTGGACATAGACTTGTCCTCAGAGACTTATGGTGCATCATAGGCTGCTAACGCTAACCACTGCAGCCTCTTGTTCAACTAACAAGTGACGTTCTTGCGATAATTCACAGGGCTGTCGCAGACATGGTACAGCTTTGCAAAAGGGTTAGTGACGCTGGCTGCTGTGCCAATGGTTGTGGGCTGTAATCCCGAAGAAGGCATTTATGTTTGTAAGCATATATTATCTGTGCGGCAAGGAGGCAGTCAAATATTTGGTGAATCGAAAATCCTCTCGAGAGGCTTCAGGGAAGAGGTGTGTTTTTCTTCAAAATTCATTGAACCGCCCCCAGGGGTTTTTTCCTGAAAATTGGACCGGAAATGCACAATTAATGCGGTGGAACTATTCCTGTACGACCAGAGGTGACATTCTGAGTGTCCCGCCAATTCTACTTGTACCTGTCATACCACATCTGATGATCATTATCAGTGAATAGTGGCTATCGGCATTTGTTATCCTAGTTACATTGCTATCTGTGTTGCCCTACTGTCACCAAGCGTTATTCGTCAGTGAAAAATGTCACTATTCAGACAATGAAATATTTTATAAAAAAATGTGTCTTTTTGTTCATTTATGTGTAAATGACATCTCACTACTTTCTACGCTTCTCGAATTATTAAATTTTTACTTTTTATGTTACTTTTAGATCTCTCGTTATTTAATAATTTTTGTCCATTTAAAGTGACATTTTTGGTATGGTTAATTGATTAACTGATTAAGATAAAGCACGAGAAACCTTATATTATTTATATCTGTGTATCGATATGGGAAACATCGTTGTTTGAAATCATTGAAGAATTGTTTTAAGTCTTTCAGGAAAGTCTTAGATTATACGGAAATAGTTATTCTGTTTAAGAAGGAAAGAAATAAACGGAAATCTTTTAAATTTATTGAGGTTTAAATTTCATAGGATTTGAAAATATTTAATTTAGATGCCACTTCCTTTATACTGAAAAATTTCACTTATATATTCTTCATTTTTTCTCTCCCATTCCTATTCAATTTCCGTATTCACTGATGGACTAAAACTTTGATTGGATACTTTGGTGATATTTATGGATCTTTATCATACAATTTTATGTCTTCCACTCTCCTCTCATAAGAAGGCATAATCCTAGAAGTCGGTTTGAGGGAATATAATCGAATTTGATTGAATTCCATGTTTGATCATTCCTGAATCTTATTCGACTATCTTTCGTTTCTTATGATGTATTTCTGTGCCGTTATTTCAATGAAAGAAATAACTCTAAAGGATGTTTTTCGATAATTCTGAGAAAGGTTTTCGCCATGGGTAGAGTTATACTTCACCTTTCCGTGAATCTTTTTTACCACTGTGCATGGAGTCTTGTATACGAGCGTCACAGTAGAGTGGGATAAAAGGGAAGTCTATTGTGTAATACAGCGATTCTTCAACTGTAGTTTGCATACCCTTGGGAGTTAACAATCAGGAGTCCACGAATGATTATTCAAGTTAAAATTTGATTTATTAGTCCAGAAGAGCAATTTGCCCAAAAGTACTATAAATTTCATTTTGGCATTTTGCGTTGATTCACTAAAAGTGTTGTATCACTTATAAGGTATTTCTCCCGCCTTCTTCGCATGCCTTCGTGGTGTAGTGGTCAGCATACTCGACGGGTATTCGAGAGGTCCCGTGGTTCGAGTCCCTGCGAGGGCATTGCTCATTTTTCACATCTCCTGCTTCCAAATAATCTAATGACTCTACACGCTTTTCAAATTGTTGCCACCAAATATTATCGCCCTGTATTATATTTAAAGAAATTAAATAGGGGAGAATCTGTATAAATGTATGTATGTTTCTCGCATTGTGATAAAACAACGGTACCTAGAGCCATCAAATTTTGAATATTGAACGTTTCCACCCGAATATGGGCATCTGGAAGCCCAAATTTGAAATGTGGAATTTGTTTTATTATCGATTTCATATTTTGTAAAACTTTAACGAATTTTTGATTAACAAACTCAAGGATTTCAAAGCGAGCAGTGGCAATGTTGTACAGAAAAAAAAAAACATTTTTATCTCCAACGCGTGAGTCTGTGTATCGGAAATTCTAAAGATATGCTCATTTTAAAATTATTATATTGCTCTTGAACCGAGTTTTATGGTTTAAGTGCGAAAAACATGATATTTAATGAATAAAGGTAACCCACACGTTGTTAAATTTAAAAAAAAAAAAAAAAAAAAAAAAAAAGCTCTTTTGGACGTAATTTGAAATCTGAAACCCTTCAGATTTTTCGTTTCGTCTGACTTTTATTTTATTTAATGAAAAACGTGGTAAAAATACTATTTAAGTTAATAGTTAAAGGGTCGGCTTAAATATACCTCATTTGAAAATGGTTCTTAAGTACTTTTAAACCGCTGGTATGATACATTTACAGTTTTGGATCCCCGATAATTACTGTTGAAAACATTGAAAGGAAAGATCTTTGTCGTGAAACTAGATTTAATTTTGTCTGTCAAGTGACTGGAATAATCTTTTGATTATTTATAAGGTAATTTTGTGTTGCTTCGTGATAAATTTTCAGTGAATGATCAAATAAATGAATAACGGTAAAAAAAATGAAGCAAATGGTTTTTTTGAAAGATTTTGTCTGTTGTTATTCCATTAGCATAAGCAGAATTACCCTAATAATGACCGAGAGGATAAGACCGCTGAACACTGGTAGTTCGATCCGGGTTTCTTCCTAGCAAACGGGTTGACTGTAGGATTTAGTTTTCCAAATCCAGACGTAAAAATGAACTGCTTTAAGATGTCCTTTACGAGGGTATAATCCTTTTCAGGCAGATAGGCTTCATATGTGCTGCTATACTCAAATAAGCAAACGCAGGTGAATAACTGATAATAAAAACTATTGTTTGATACGAAATTTGATAATCAGTAATAATTAAGGTTTAAAAAGTAACGTATTATGGCAGTAAATTTTATTTAGAATGCTTTAAATGTGCGAAAGTGCTTTAACAGACATATAATTTTGTATATTAATAATTACTCAGCAAATGAAAATATTGAATTTTAAGGCTAAAAAAAGGTACGATGAATAAATCAAAATAGAACGGGCATATATATTTTCATGCAGATGTTTAATTGGATTTCTAAGTAGAAAAGGAATATGATAATTCTAGGAAATGTTTTTGTTAAGGGAATATTTACATCATAAAATTGATGTCCGAAAATGCTGAAATTCAGTCCTGATTCTAGCATACTACATTTTAAGGCATTATTAATTAATAGAACTACACTGAAATGTCTAAAATTTGACTAAGTGCAAAAATTATATGAAAGTGCTGTGAAAATTATTTATTTTATTGTGCCTTTTTCTTTGACCATCGTTAAGCTTATGTGTTGCCGCAGTTTCAATAGACGTCGTTTAAAAACGTAGCTTATATAATAAACAATAGACGTCACTTATATAATAAACAATAGACGTAACTTATATAATAAACATTCTGACTGTTTCTAGGCATTCTTTTTTTTTCTTTTTTTTAATTTTAAATTTTACTGCCAACCCTTATTTTAAACTTCCGCTTTTCGTAAATGAAATCTAACTCGAACTTTCTTCAAAATAAGAATGTACTGATTTAGTATTCACTGTATCATAATTGGATGCGCAAAATATGAGAGTTATTTTAAAAACGAAATGTAGTGTATGCAAAGCCGTTTTCAATGACTCATAGAAAGTTCTTTAATCTTAATGTCTTTCCTGTACGCGAATTTAAAAGCCGGAGTGTCAAGTTCCCAGCCCGCAGTCAAATTAAGGAAGCAATGAGAATAAATGCAGAAAAGATGGCCTGGGGGGTATCATTAATGAGATAGCTAGGGAAATAACAACGACGCTTAGCGATCTGTGATACCTTCGAGGTGATCTTATTTAGTATTGCTTCTAAGGATGGTTTCTTTGTTTTCTATAATTCAAAGTATTGTGATCTTGCTGCTAACATGGTTTTTTTTAGAATATTTTTGAGAAAGAATAGACATAAATAACATCTCAATATATGAAATCAAGCATGCTGTAGAATGCTTAGACATTTTATAGAACGCCAAACACTAACCGGCAATGTATGAAACTGTTAGCATTTCATGCATTTCCTAAGCATTCAATAGGATGCCAGATGACAAACTAGCAAAGTGCATCGAGGGTCCGTGGTTCGAGTCCCGGTGAGGGCACTGCTCAATTTTTCATCTCACCTGCTTCAAAAAATACCTGATGTCTCTACAGTGGCACCCAAACTAAAAAAGTTGGTGGATGATGATTCTTCACCACTAGGATTTCGCGATTGGGTCCCCTAATCCCCAGCCGCTTTTTAAAAGGGGGAGTATATAAGGTATTTCTCCCGCCATCTTAGCATGCCTTCGTGGTGTAGTGATCAGCATACTCTGAGTATATTCGAGAGGTTCGTGGCTCGAGTCCCGGCTGAGGCATTGCCTCTTTTTCATCTCTTCTGCTTCCAAAAATACCTAATGACTGTACGAGTTTTGTACAATTAAGTGAACTTTTGCCCATGTTTTGGGCTTCATAGATATAATAATATTTGCAGCTAGGAGCTAGGCTATCCATTAAAATCAATTATTATATTCTGTCGTCTAATTATTCTCTTCCAACGTCATATTAGTAGCACGTTTGCTTAGGTTGGTTTCAAAGTGAAATTTCTGTGAAATGAATACTGTTGTTATTACGAATATCTACTTGTCTGACATAATGGTCAGCTCAAGCACACGATATTCATCGTGGCAAGGAGTCAAATGCACGTGTCATTGACAAAAGCCTTGAGCACCGTATAAGTGATAATCAGACTTCCTCAGTTTTAAGAGAGAGTACTCTGGGAGCGGGACGAGTCCGAGGGGTCTCCCACCTCTCTTCCCCTAACCTCCGGGAAGGCCATTTGGCTCGTCGCGTATTTTGAGTGCCCCCATGCCGCACAGATACTATACATTTACAAACATCCATGCCTTCTCCGGGATTCGAACCCGAGTCCTTCGGTTCGGCAGTCCGAGTCATAACCATTATCCTGGTTGCGTGGCAAAAAATGAACTGTGTATCTTTAAAGGAAAAAGTATGCAGCAAAAATACATAGTTTGCGTTAAGTCTTACACTTTTTGTTTTTAGTTTTTATGGGATGATATTAAAATGCCTTTATTATTATTTTTAAATGAATATGCTCTGATTCATTGAGTTAAAAGCAAAAAATAGAGTCCTGTGTGAATTCTTTTCAAATTTTACTTTGAAAACGTATTCTTGATACTGACTTTAGGTTGCCGAATCTGTTATTTTGTAACTTAAGCATTTTGAAGGTAGAAAATGTAATAAGTTTTGCAGTGTGTTTTAAATAAATTTTATTGGCTTTAAGCTTTAATATATAGTAAAAGTCCGCTTAGCGGAAATTTGTTTAACTGAAAGATAAACATACGTTTATGAGCATTAAAAGCAGAAGTCTAGGAAACAGATGAAAAATAGCGCAATGAAAAGAACATTTATATAAATGCATTTTAGTTAAATAATTAAAAATATTATACAAAAATATTATATATATATACAAAAGTTGCCTTATCGTATAAGTTGAAGTAAGTTCCGGTGAAGAATGGTGTTGAATTCTAAACTACTACTTCTCTTGTAGTGGTATTATAATATAATAGTATCTCGAAAACTTTGTTACAGTAAAATCCCAAAATATAATTACTCGTTATTTGGGATAATGTATATGGTATTTATTCGATTCCAAGACACACCATTTCTCCCTATGTAATGATAAATACACGGTGAGCTTTAAAATTAGTATGTTCTTAGAATTTAAAATTTTTAAAGTCTTCCAACAAAGAATCTGCATAAATGTATGTATGTTTCTAGCATTGTGAAAAAACGGTGGTATCTAGAGCCATCAGATTTTGAATAACGTAATCCTCCACCCGAACATGGGCACTTGGATGCCCGAATTTTGATATTTCGAATTTGTTTTATTATCTATTTCATATTTTGTAAATCTTTAACAAATTTTTGTTTAAGAAACTCAGCGATTTCAAAGCGAAAAAGGGATCCACTGTACGGGAAAAAGAAAAATTATGTCCTGCTCGCGAGCCTCTGTATCGGAAATTCTAAAGATAGGCTGGTTTTAAATATTTTTAGCCCAAAGGAACATTAACCTCAAAGCTCTCGAAACATGTATGGGCATGTAAATGATAAAAAAGTCCCTTTGGGCGTTATATAAAATCTGAAAGCTTTAAGACTTTTTTCAACTTTTAAGTACTGTTTTTTTGATAAAATTGAAATTTAAGAGCGAGTCTTAGAATCGAAAAGCTACGTTATGTTATAAGGTATTTCCCCCGCCTTCTTCGCATGCCTTCATGGTGTAATGGTCAGCACGCTCGATGAGTATTCGAGAAGTCCGTGGTTCGAGTCTCGGCGAGAGCATTGCTCATTTTTCATCTCTCCTGCTTTAAAAAAATACCTAATGTCTCTACAACGTAGCTGGTAAATTTTGCTGACCGGATATTGTACCTGTTTTGTAATATCTTAAACAGCAAAATTATTAAATTTTCCCAACAAACAATTAATCGAATATGCCCGTAGAATTACTTTAATTTCGAGGAGTACAACAAGCATGCGTCAACAATGATGAATTCAAAGAATTTGTTTTACTATAGTACTTTGTTCAAATTACCATTTTTTGTTAAACGGGAAGATACATATGTCTTTTGAAACCACTTATTGCATCTGCACTACTTTTCAGTGAGTTTATAACCTAAAATATTTAAAGTAATATCAGGTTGTAAAAAAAAATCTAGCATTCAGTAGTTATACGAAGCATTCGATTTGACCTAATTTTATTTAGCATAAAATCAATTGATTAAAACTATTAATAAAAAGTCAAAGAATAATAGGTCGCTTGTATATCAACTTGTATTCTTTTTCTATCCTTTGTGTTTAACAAGCTTCATTATTTGCTGACCTTACTTAGTATGTGATTCTGATTAATGTGATAACGACCTGACATGTAGTTGATGCATTTAGTTGAAGCACACAGATGTGTAATGCTTTTAAACAATCATTTGACAAGATGTACGGTGCGTGAACGCGTGTAATATGTTCACTGAGTTTTGTCAAGGAGAGTGCTTTTCGATGTTCAATAGGTCATGCGGACCACATTAGAGTTAATTAGTTGTAGATGATATACGACGTGTAATTATTATGAGAGTCGTGATGAGATAGACTGGGAATTGTGAGATTGCAAGATGAGAGGGAATTGGATTTAGGAAAACACAAGCGGAGATAGAAGCCGGCTAGTATAACTTCTCTCTGGGTTTTAAGAGATTTTATGGTATAACGAGTTATAAGTCTGCGAGTGTGCGACTTGTTTGCATTTATTTGGGTAAAGATAAATTTGAAAAGAAATAAAATTGTGACAATGCGATTAATTTCTGAATGAATGAATTTGAAGAAGGAAATTTATGATGTTTGTTTTGGTATGTTTAGTATATAACTATGTAATTATAATAGTAGACATAAAAATACAGTGTGGTATTTTAAAATATTAAATTATAAATAAAATTTAAGCTCTGCAATCACTTTTATTTGTTGTCAATCTAAAAATATGCTGATAAAAAGTTTTGCCGCAAGTATTACAATGTAAAATATTTTTTTAGTAATATAATTTTTGGTCATTTACTTCAAACTCCCCTCCCCCTAAAAAAACTGTTATTTTCTAAAGTAGGAATAAAAAAAAAAGTTTGATGGCATAAGTCTAATTGAAATTTGAATATTCGTCATTTATTCCTTGATGAATTTTGATAATTCAATATCGATGTTAATTTATTTAATTTCTATAATTTTGTAAACTGAAAAAAACAAAAGTGCTTGACATAAATGCGAGTCAAAGGTGTATAAGGTTGTAAAGTTCTACTGTTTTTCTATTGCGTAGAATCTTTAGAGATAGTGATTGCACTGAAGAAAGGTTAAAACTGCCCTTTATTGAACTCTTTAAATTATTTACAATGCGTCAACTTGACGCTAACATACTACGCCTCAACTTGGGTGGTAACTGAAACAGTAGAATCAAACTTAAAATAGGAGATATTCACAAGTATTAGAATTAAACTACAAAGCTCCTACAATCCTGTACCCTACAACGCGTAGATGAGTCTAGTGGCAGCAAGATAATAGCGATTAAGCCACGCCTAACCAGCAGTAACTGAAGAGCGGAAGTTTGCGTATCAGCATGCACGGAAATTTCTCGGACTCTCTCTCTCTCTCTCTCTCTACTGGAACGTCAATATTTAAACTTATTCTCCCACTGGTAGAATTTGCATTTCTTACGCGCGCTACCAAATTTAAATATTCTGGCACTGACAATGAGGGAAATGAAAACTTATAGGAAAGCAACTTGAAATTAAATTTAACTGGTTATTTAAAATAAATATAAATCCCTACAAGGTATTTCTCCCGCCTTCTTCGCATGCCTTCGGGGTGTAGTGGTCAGCACGCTCGACGCGTAACCGAGAGGTCCGTGGTTCGATTCCCGGCGAAGCCTTTGCTCATTTCCACGGCTCCTGCTTCCAAATAAATCCTAATGACTCTACAACTGGTGCCCGAACTAAGAAGGTGGTGGATGATGATTCTCCACCACCGGGATTTGGCGACTGGGTCCCCAAAACCCCAGTCGTCCTTTAAAAGGGGAGTATATTTCTCCCGTCTTCTTCGCTTGCCTTCGTGATGTAGTGGTCAGCAAGCTAGACGCGTAACCGAGAGGTCCGTGGTTCGATTTCCGGCGAAGCCTTTGCTCATTTCTCACGGTTCCTGCTTCCAAATAAATCCTAATGACTCTACAACTGGTGCCCGAACTAAGAAGGTGGTGGATGATGATTCTCCACCACCGGGATTTGGCGACTGGGTCCCCAAAACCCCAGTCGTCCTGTAAAAGGGGAGTATATTTCTCCCGTCTTCTTCGCTTGCCTTCGTGATATAGTGGTCAGCAAGCTAGACGCGTAACCGAGAGATCCGTGGTTCGAATCCCGGCGAAGGCGTTGCTCATTTTTCATATCTCCTGCTTCGAAATAACCTAATGATTTTACAGGCAGTATCATCATTTAATCTTTAAAGAATTTTCAAGTATTATAATTCAATAGTGATTTATTTCATTGCGTACATTAATTTCTATAATTTTCTAAAGTTGACATCCGCTGAGTGCCGGTGGAATTTGAAGTATCATCATCTATTCCTTTGTGAATTTTGAAGTATAATCATTTATTCCTGAGTGAATTTTGAAGTGTCATCATCTATTCCTTAGTGAATTTTGATGTATTATAAATCAATACCGATTTCTTTAACTGCGCACATTATTAACATCTATAATTTTATAAAGAGGAAAAACAAAGTTCTTGACTGGAATGTAAGTAAATTTGAAGTATCATCATTTATTCCTCAGTGAATTTTGAAGTTTTATAATTCAATACCGATTTGATTTATTTCATTGCGTATTTTAATTTCTATAATTTTATAAAGGGGAAAAGCAAAAGTGCTTGACTTAAAGTGAAAGTTAAATTGAAGTATCATTTATTCCTTGACGAGTTCTGAAGTATTGTAATTCACTACTGATTTATTTAATTACGACAAAGCACGCACGAGTTCTTTTTTATTTGTGTAAGATGAGGGATGAATTCGTGGAGGACGTTTTAAGGTAAATGTGTCATACTCGAATTATGCATAGGAAAATCCACGAAAACGCTCATGCAGCCAGCCTGTTCGCTAAGATTCGAGCCTCAGTGGAACTATCAGTGTTTAGCCACTTAACCGCTCACTTAACGCTCCGCTGTTGAGCGTAGTTTAACACTTGTAACCTCGTTTTTATGCCTGCGTTATGATAGTTAAGGAATAAATTTCCGAAACAGGTTGGGATTAGAGATGCATAACTGGCGTTAAATGAAAAATTTAGTTACAAGAATGTTCTGATTATCTGTATTGGCTGAAATTTATTGCAGCACTGTCGGTTTTTCAGTCTGAAATTTAACTAGCGGCTCTTCGTACTGTACTTTCTGTTGCTATAACTTCACAGTATTTCTTTCAGAAATTTTACATCAAATTATATGTCTGTAAGCTGAGAGTTTATTAAAATCAAAATAAAAGCATTTTTGAAAATTTTGAATTCTTAATTCATAAAGAAAGGCAGTTTGTCTAAAAATTCTCAGATGTGGCAGTTATAATTCTATCCCACGGAACCTTTTATACGTGTAATCTATATGCGGCGACTTGTTATGGGCTGCGCCTGCATATTCAGCGAAATTAATTTTGTTTGACTTTTCCAAGTAATGAATTAGTGCCCAGAATCCCTAAGGCGAGTATAAGACATCAATCATGTCTCGCCTGTAAATGTAATGCGCAGTTCATTAAGCGCAGTCTTTTCTGGCTTTATTTTAAAGAATCTTTGCTATTTCTTTAAATATTTATGTTGCAAAAGTCGATAAAAGGCAGTTTCTAATACATCAAAGTATTTCTGTTACGCATAATTTCCAACACTGATTATCAATAAAACCCTACCTAACCTGAAATATCATTAGTATAGTAAACCACATATTAATATGGATTGTTTTTGCTGTGTCTGCTGTGAACGACAAATTTTGTGTTTGATGCTTTAATTATTGTTAGTTGGGTAATGGTATTTTGTATTCGTCGACACTTTATTTAATCAGAAAAATTTGATTATACAGTGCGGAGATAGAGATTATCAGTGTATTAATTACTAGAGATTATCAGTGAAATTTGTAATTTAATTTCTTGAAAATATTTTAAAACAGGCATCAGATGCTGTGACCTTAGATGCGATGACGTGACACCTTTTAACAGTGGAGGAAAATCGAAATGTCAGTTATTTTACTGTAGTATATATTAAAGGAAAAGGCCTTGCTGTAAAATAAGCTATTTTAAACATGTATTTCTTGCATCGTAGATAAATAAATATGTAAACTATTCAAATCATAGACTTACAAAACAATTTATAATGTATGGGAAACAAATTTCATACTGCCTAAGTTTGTTTTCTCGCATTGCTGAAACATATTATCAAATACAGTGTATTAGTTATGCATATGAGAAGCTATATTGTTGGAAGATTACGATAATGAGGAAGTACTAGCAAATAAAACGATTTTTGATAGTCTGAGCAATTTGTTTTTTCAAAATTTCTGAGCTGTGTTATATAAATAATTTTATCAGGGGGGGAAGGGAAACTTCTCATTATGCATTCTAGCGTAGTTATAGTTTTTTTCCCGTCTGTAAGTTGCTTTGGATTTTTTGCTTTTTATTACCTACTAGAAGTTTTTTTTAAAAATTCGTATGAAATATTAAAATTATTCAGAGGTTATTTATTATGTTCACACCTAGTTTTGAATTAGAATCTATGAAATATCCTGGCACAGTTCTTGCTCTGACTTACGTTGGTAAAAATCTTTTTTCTGCATGACTTACTGTTCATTACGATTTATCTTATTCAGAGTATCTAGTTCAACAGAACTTGATTTTTTCTATCAGATAAACCAGTGTTCATTCTGCAAAAAACGTTGAAACAGAAAAGTTTTTCACACAAAGTACATATTAACCCTCCCTTCCCCAAATAGACGTGTATTTGTTTCTCAACTATTTGACGGGCGTAGTTGACCCACTGGTTAATTAGCTGTCTCATCATGGAGATTGTTGCCCAGGGTGCACCAGAGAGGTCCATATTGAATCCCCGTAAAGGAAGGAAGGATACGCACAGGCAACCAATACTTACTGTGGGAGTCTATCCGCACCCAGGAGAAAATATTAAAGTTTATTGTGGAAACGGACTTCCAATTATCAGTCAGTCCCTAACTTGCGCTAAGGACTTTTGGACATGTGTGTTTTTTCAATTGCTTCTTGCGAGAGAAGCTTTTCAAAATTGAAAGAGTAAAAGCTTTCTTCGATCAACAGTGAGCCAAGTAAGACTTACGGGTTTGGCAGTTTTTCCCATTGAAAATGCAGTAGCTGAAAACATTAATTTTGATGAAGCTACAGAAAAGTTTTCAAAAAGCTCTATCATACTGGTAGAAAAATAAAGAACACTTTTTTAAAACGTCAAAAATGGCAGATTATACTCTTTACTTTCTTGAACAAAGTATTGTAAGCGTGAAAAATTTCGAGTATCATATATCATTGGAAATATGTATTTTCACGACTCTCGCATCAATTTATTTATTTATTTATTTATTTATTTTTTTGTGTGTGATATTTGTACGTAGGGAGAGAATAAAAAGTCTTTTTTTCCAAAACTTACTGTAAAATAGATTCAAAATGGGTATTTTTATGACGTCTGTGGGTACGTATGTATGTATGTATGTATGTATCTCGCATAACTCAAAACCAGTTAATCGTAGAATGTTGAAATTTTGTATATGGAAACAGCTGTAATATCTAGTTGTGCACCTTCCTTTCTTATTGTAATCGGGAGTGCCAAACGTATATATATATATATATATATCATTCTCTTACCCGGCCTTTATTTTCGAAATCTTTGTTCGTAGTCATATAGTTCTAGTTACAGAAGAGTTTTAAATGACAAAAATATTAATGTTTTGGTAATACCAAATTAAAAAAAAAATAATTTTCGACAAATTAACGAAATCTTAACTTTTAATGCTGTCTCTTGGTGCATATACTTATATTTGGGAAAGTTTTATACACGTTATAAAAAAATAAAATTAGAAGAAGTATGACTCCCATACTTCCAAAATTGATTGAAGTATTTAATTTCAAAATTTGCAGTTTTTGTTGCTTTTAACTTGCCCTGAGAGATCGATTTATTAATTTAGAATAATTCGAGGAAATAAGTTTAAACAAAATGCGACAAAAAATTTTTACAATAATTTAATAGGCTGTACAAGGAAGTCGACGGTGGTGTTCATATCAGATTTTATATATATATATTTGTTTTCTGGATGTAAATTGTTTTTTCTTTAGTCTTAAGATTTTTTGTTTTCCAGATCATTTAACTGTTTAATTTTAATTAAGTAAATGTTAGTGGTATATTTGTATTGACGTTTTATAAGGTGGTCGTTCCAATAAGAAGGAGGGGAGGGAGATTTCCGCCAAGGGCCTCGATAACCGTAGGTCCGCCACTAGTTACGTCACAGAGTGAAAGCAATTTTTTCTAACTATTCCTTATTCCTTCGTGAATAAAACAATACATTACTACAGTGTCCGTTTCTACTCAGGGTAGATACACCGAATTCTCTGTTTCAGAAGTATAAGAATAGTTTTGTTGAATGAGGGAGAATAATTAAGGAGTCGATTGTTGTCTACGTGCTTTCATCTCATAAGAAAGAAAACGTGTCTTATATATTGAGCTCATTTTACAGTCATATTTATGCAATAATTAATTGCAGCTTACGATGCATTAAGGAAACATTGTTTCTATTATGTGATGCTAATGACGTATGGATTGGCATGTGTTACTGTTTAAGGGCACCTTCACTGACGAAACACAGTATTTCGTTACGTATTTTCTTTCGTCTAGTACTTTTTTAACAGCGAGAACTTCTGAAGCCGATATTAAAAAATGTGTTATGCAAAAGCTTAGAAGTCAAATATGAGATTCGTTATATGGAATATAGCTTGCTGTTTTTATAAACTGTTTGAAGTCTACATGCTGTTTCTTCTAAATTGTAAGTAAATTAGTTACCAATAAGTTACCAGTTTTAATAAGCTCTCTGTCGACATTCAGTTCTAGCACTGATCCTAACTTTTGTGTGTGAGTGCAAAATATAGGTTGATATTTTTAAATATTTTCATACAAAAATTATAAAATATTGCGTTTATTATTTTTCTGAATATGTGAAACTATAATTAAAATGTGTTATTTTCATCACTTAAAAAAGTTGTAGAATATAAAAGTATTTAGATATGTATAGGAGCGTGAGTTTGCTTCTTTAGCTCAGGGTAAAAATTAAGCAAATCTGTAGTAATTGCGCGCTTGATAGCAAGAATTAAGGTGCAAATTTTACGTAAAACATAAATTGTAACTATTTTTGCGTTTATTTGTAATATTTTAGTAGAGTAAATAATACTGCGATTCATAAAATTCTATCATTCTGTGTATTCTAAAAGTTTCATTTATTTGAAAAGGAGATGTTCTAATTTTCTCCTGTTATTTCCTAATGAAGGTATCGCGTGATATTTGTGCGACTTTGTTTTAACTTGAGTTATTGTGCTTACGAAAAATTAAAAATAACGAACTATACTTTTGCTAATACTTTGTTTTCATTCTTTGATTTAAATTTAAAAAAAAAAATTGTGAACATTTAATCAGCTTTCCTAAAAATTGCACCCTGTTTCTTTTTAGCAAAAAATTATGAAGTGTGTATTTTCTCTCCTCCCTTTTTTTTTTTTTTTTGAGTAAAAGATTTATTTTAAAGTATAATCCTCCCTCTGTTAAAACAGAGGTCTATCCTTTAATACAAGGAGAAATTCTACGATAAAAGCAATTAGCAATTTTCCGCAGCCTTCGTTTCTCTGAGGGAAATGATACATACGAAATAAGGGTAATTTTTTGGATGATGAATCCGATTTTTTCTCTGGAATTGTATTATTTTTCGTTGCATATTTTTTTTCTTGTAAAGAAAGTTAGAAAAAGAAAAAAAGAAAGGAGAAAGAGGTTTAAAGTATCTTTTCGCTTCATGTTTAAAACAAATGGTGATTTAAGTTACGTTACGTAAACATATATAAAACATCATAGACGTATAATACAAACCCAAAAGTAACGTATTTTCTCATGTATTCCTACCCCTTGCGCATTTCCGCTCGAGCTTTTAACTCCAGGTTTTGAAAATTTTAAAAATATTCCCTTCCTTAACGACAACTAGCGTCCCTAAATATTAAAATGCATTTGTATATGTAGTAATTGTTTTCATCTTACTAATAAATATAAACATTTGCAAACCACCAGCGAAAGCCACGCCGAACCTTTTCCGTTTAACTATTGAGCACTGTGCCAGTCTAATGCAGCACTCAACCGTTCATAGCGAAGCAAACAAACTGACATTCAGTCTACGATTTCGCTGACTCGGCTGTGCATTCACTTTCTCTAATTATTTATGGATGATTTGAAACCTAAGCATTAACAGAGACATAAGAATGGGCCATATTCAAGCTGCAGCTAAGTAGAAATGAAGATGCCTTATATTACTGTGTATTCTTATTTGAAAGTAGGTTTCTTTTAAAGAAATAATATTGCGATTGTTACCAGCAGTTTGTCCATTACTACACTTTTCATTTGTTATGTCTTTCGGGAATTAAATTACTCGCATCATTTCTTCCTCTCGATTTTTAGATGATAAAAACAGTAAAAACATCTGATGTGGACACCACATGACTTAGTTGCACGGTCTGTTAAATTATACACAATTTTTGCTGCACTTCATTTAAACTTATTTCCTCGAATTTCATTAGAGATATATTTCTCATTCAATTAATTCAGTTCTCACTTCGGAGCAAAGCAGAAATACATAAAAACTCAAAACGTCTTCATTAAAGATTGTAAAATACAGAAAAACCGAAAACACCAAATGCAGTTAAAAACAGTTTATAAAACAATTTTTGCATTTAAAACTAGAGTTTCTATGCAAAAAGAAACAATTCGGCCTACGGGCAGGAAGACCAAATTTTCGGTGCACAAAACTGAAAATTAATTTTTGGTCCCACTATGCAAAAAACACTTAACTTGGTGCACCAGCTGACTTAATTCACTATTCTACTATGGTTTTCAAATGTAAACAAGTGGCGGTCTTGTTAGGCTGCTCCACATAAACTTTTAAATTTTTGAATACTTCTACAATTGTTGTTTGCAGATTAACTATAGACATAAAAATCTAAACCGGAACATAAGAACAACATAATTCAATCACGCTTAAAGCAAAAAATGCACAATTTACCAACACAGAATCATAAAAATACAGAGCTCACAAAGCCTGGTAAGAGGGTTTATATATATATATGTGTGTGTGTTTGATGCAGCCGATTGCAGGGGGGGGACATTTGCAACGAAAAAGGGAGTTGCGTAACTAGATGTTATAGCAGTCTCATACACAAAATTTCAACGTTCTGCGGCTAATCGTTTTTGAGCTAGCCGAGATACGTACGTAGGTACAGACGTTACGAAAAAATCCTTTCTGAATCCATTTTAAGCAAATTTTGTAATCCGTTTGGGAAAAAGTAATCCTTTATTCTGTCCACAGTCACGCATAAAAATAATGTAAATGGATTCGAGAGCGGTAAAAATGCATAGTTTTGTTGAAATATGATACCCGAAATTTTTTGCGATTACAGCATTTGCTTTACTTTTAACAAGGAAGTTAAAAAGGGGGAAAATACCCGAGAAAATATGGAATACACTTAAGTACGTTTTCTCACTCATTGAACATATACAAGTCGAGAGATTTTTAACTGTATGTCTGCAATTATTTATTATCACTTTAATTTTTTTATGATATAGTGCACAACTTGAACCATTTGCGTTTATGAACGACATTATGACAAACGTATCAAATGCGGCATTTCATTATCTACAGTTTTTCCTATTTGCGAAAAGTAAAAGGTGCAAGAGAGAAGAGATTCTTGTCAGAATAAAACATAAAATTAGGCAAAACAACAACCTTGTGGTTGGCGTAGATTTTAGTCAAAACTCTAGCGATTTCTAGGGCAAACATGTGCAGGTCCCTTTTCATAAGAAAAAAAAAAAAAAAAAAACTGCCAATCTGCCAAGGAACCGTATTTTGGTTTCAGAAATGAGTAATTAAAACTTTTAGTCCAAAGGGCCTTTAATCCCCGAAGGACTATTGTTTTGTTTTGCGATTTTGCGTCGGAATCACTTTTCAAAATGTTGCCACAAAATATTGCAGCGCTGTATTATATTTAAAGAAATTAAATAATGAAGAATCTGCATAAATATGTGTGTATTTCTCCAAATATGATAAAGCAACGGTACCTAGAGCCATCCAGTTTTGAAAAAAGTACGTTTTCACTCGAATACGCGAAGCCCAAATTTTGAATTTTGAATTTGTTTTATTATCTATTTCATATTTTGTACAACTTTAACGAATTTTTGATGAACAAACTCAAACGATTTAAAAGTGAGCAATGGCAACATTCCACGGGGGAAAAAAAACCTTTTATCTAAAGCGGGCGGAACTGTGTATCGGAAATTCTAAAGATAGACTCATTTTAAAATGATTTTGCGATATTGCTCTTGAATTGAATTTTATGGTTTAAGTGCGAAGAACATGATCTTTAATCAAGGTAACACACAGAACGTTAAAAAACGTCCCTTTGATTTTTTTTATTTTTTATTTTTTTGCGCCGCCGACCGGACGGCTGACATGCCATTTTGCTTCAAACCATTATGTCCAGCCAGTGGGAAGTTATCAACTACCTAGCCCAAAGGCAAGGTCGGCAGGGAGGCCAATCGGGCAATTATTTCTGTGTATTAGAAGAAATACAGTAATAGTTTGCTGATGCAATTTCGAGTACATTATGTAGAACTGAAGGAACCTATAGACAGTAGAATTTGACACTAGAATTAGATCTTGAAACAGAATTTTACAGATATTTACAATGTTGTTTTAACATTTGTAGCTCTGGGCGGAAAAAAATGAAGCCTCTGTCTTTACATATGAATTTTGAACAGAACTCGGAATTGTGATATTAGGTGTTACAGTTATTACAGAACTGGTGTTAATAATGTTTACGCTCTTTTCACTCTTGAAAGGTGTTGCAACCCATCAGAGTTATCATTTATGCATTATTCCGTTTTGAGCTCCGTGATTGCCTGGGTGCAACTCTCACCATTTTTTGTTCATTACTTGTTAAGTTCAACGCACTTTGGAATTTGTACGGTTTATGCCATGTGTTGCAGTGGGGAAGAGACTAGTGGTTTCAAATTTGCAGACTGCAGGCCTCATGCGACTCCCGATGTAATTTTACATGACCCGCGAATTAGAGAATAAAATAGATTTAATATTACAAGAACTTCAAGAAAAGGTTTATGATTTTAATAATTTGACGAAAACAAATAACGTATGTGAGTAACATCTTTGAAAAGTCGATTTATGGAGGTTTATTAATTTACACTATGATGTAAATCTTGTTCAAAAATTTGAAAGTTCAAATTTGATTAAATTTTATTCGCACTTGCCAAAAAGTAAATACCCTCAGTTGCCAATTTTTTCCGTAAGAATAATCGCTTTGCTTGGGATTACATTTACATGTGAACAGTTTTTTTTTCTGGAATTTCAGCTTACATTTACATATGAACAGTTTTAAAAATTAATAAGTCCAATAAACTCACACTGACCGATAAGCATCTACAATTCGTGCTGAAGAGATATTTTTTAATAATTTTTCTCCACGGTTACAATCTTTATCAAAGTCGAAATGCTATGAAGTGTAGCTAAAAGATTTTTTTAATGGTCGGGCGCTTTATTTAATAGCCATTAGCTTTGCGCCATTGCAAGGGCCGGTTGCTGTTTCATTATGGAAGCGCCTCATAGGTGGCCACCGTTGCCTCCATAAAGAGGCTGACAATTACAACCATGCCTTCTCTGGGATTCGAGCCCGGCCCCATCGCTACGACAGTCAGGGTCACTAACGTCTATACCGGCTGGGCCGCGTACGTGCTGTTGCTTATGCTTACTTGTCTGACAGCAACATCAGCTCAAGTCCACGAAATTCCTCGTGTTGTCGTTGGCAACAGCCTTGAGCACCATACAGGTGACAGTGCGATTTTGCTCAATCCCACCCCCAATTTTGATGGAGACCCAGGGGGGACAGGTCCGAGGGCCTCTCACCCCTCTATCCTTCCACCAAACTACACAAGAGAAATTCCAGCTTGCCGCATATGCCGCCATGCGGCACCGACACTATATATTTACAAACATCCATGCCTTCGTCGGGATTCAAACTCGAGCCCTTCAGCACGGCAGTCAGCGACGCTAACCACTATACCTGTTAGCGCAATAATTTACGTACAAATGTATGTATTTTTTTCTGTGGTGTGTGTGCGTGGAAGAAGAATTTAATGAATAAAAGTTAGGTTGTAATAGGCTGTCTTTACTAGATCCTCAGGTTTTGTTCTCTTTTTTCGAATTTTTTGTTTATTTTATTGTTTATTTGCTTGTTTTTATTGTTTTAAGACATGAGCCAAGCCTAATTTCGGATGATTCTTTTTATCAATGACTGGAACAACACTACATCACATTAAGTTCATTAATCCCCTATAGTTGCACTAGGGTAAAGGTCTCTTTCTTCCAAGTTGACTTCGAGTGCATTAACCTGGAACGCCAGATCAGTGGGTCATGCTCTTTGCTCGGTATGCCACTAGTGTCAAAAACTTTAGAATATGTCAGTTGTCGCTGCAAATGGATAGTCTCAAAGATGAGTGGTCTTTGTGATTGCCGAACTCAGACTCTGTGTCCACTTCTACTTCAGGTATTTTTATTCTACGGCGTCTGCTTCGTTACACTGGATGATAAAAGCTGAAGTCTATTAAAAAGCATGTATTTGTGGGAGTTTTTTGACGATTGTGCGTGTTCATAACACCCTATCGAAAAGTAGGTAGTAGTACCGGCGAAGTTGCTGCACGCATTTTGTATGGATGGTGATTTTTTTCTTGTCTGCTTCCGGCGTCTCTTGAAACGCTGTCACGCCATTCCACTATTCGAAATGTTATTTGTATAGTTTCAGAGTTCATCTCATTCTGGCAGTATTTTTATTAGACATGATTTTTGACATTGTCTCATATGTGAATTCTGGGTAGAATATTAGCAGCCATTGGAGTTCTTTGCGAGGAAATCGACGTCACAGTTTCCTTTAGAGAAATCGTATTACAAATAAAAATTTCTTGAGTAATATTTTGTGACCTGTCTGTGTATATGCGTTCGTTAAGACAGAAAATAAATAAATGATATAGATTATTTAGACATAAAATAAATCAGTAAATTAATTTAAGGCTGGAAATTAGCAGTTTTACTTTTTGCTTAAAAAGTTAAAATTTTTTAACACCACAAATGCCATTAGACTCGATCCTCTCTTTTTTTTTTTAGAAAATATTATAGTGAATATGAAAAAATAAATATATAGCGAATATTAAAAAAATGGCAACACTTAACACTCTTATCAGGAATTTTAAAAATCTATTTAAAAATATTTTGGTTCAGTTTGATGTGGTGGTTTAGTTTTATGTGGCGTAAATGCGAAGAAAGGGGTGTTTATTTAGTAAAGTTAAAAAGACAGAAAGAGTTGTATAGGTTATTGTGTTAAGAAAAATGAACATTGATTTGCTGAATTGAGGAAAGACTCAAGAAAAAAGAAAAGTGTATGGCAACATAATAATACTTGAAGGAAATTCCAAAAATTTGCAGCTTTTAAAAATTTTAAGTGGCTTAAGTGCAAAGAAGTCAATAATGTTTAATTATAAAGTAAAAAAGACAAAAAATGTCGTGTTAGCAACAGTGACTCTAAGAGCAAATTTATGCGAACTCAGTGAGAGCATAAAAACCCTTAACAAATCATCTAATGCAGTGGTTTTTCATCCTTTTTACCCCAAGTATATCTTTCACCACTGGACAATTTTCCACCACATTTAATTAGATTTAGATTATTTTCCAATAAGTTTAATAAATTAAACAACAAAAACTATAGAAAATAATGTTAAATAACGAAATTTGAATAAAAATAGTTTTTTCTTTTCATAAACTAAAACTAAGTAAAACTGAAACGCAGTCATAAACTAAAACTCAGTCTTCTTTTTCTTCTTTTTTTTTAAATGATATTAATCAGGTTTAAACTCGATGATTACCAACAAGTAAATTAGTGAATATGGATGTATTTTATCTCTTTGTATGTGGAATGGGAGAAATATTTTAATAAGTTGCTAGTTAAGTCAGACCCGACCTTCTTGAGTGAAAGCAGAACCAAAAATTAAATTTAAGGGATAATAAAGTGTATAAACTTCAAAAACACGTGTATCATCAATTATTAAAAAATATATACATATCTTACGCATTCCACAAGCATCTCATTTTTTGATAGCAACTGTTGAACTGTTGTTGAAAGCAACTGCTCTATTTTCTTTAAAACGATTGTTGCAATATGCGTTCTTATTCCTATAACAGTGCATAATAATAGCCTGCTGCTGTGATGGGAGTTAATTTATTTTTAAGCCCGCTTAATGATAGTACATTAGTTGTATCTGTAATTTGCGATGAAAAATGAGAATATGTGCATTATTATTATTCTTTAAATTTATTTTCTGCAAGTTGAAATATAATTTTTTTTTTTTTTTTTTTTTTTTTTTTTTTTTTTTTTTTTGCTACAGTTTTCTAAAATAGATTGTTTTCGAAAACTGTATTATGAGAAATTGTTATTTTGTTCGATTTGCCTCTTTATTATATTTACTGGTTGCGCTACATGTGTATGGAATTTTAAAAGTGCTGTGAATTCACATTTTCGTCGAATTTATAAAATGAATGCATTGGGATAAATTATTATATTTATACAAAGCGTATGAAATTTATGTTCCCGCACTCCATCCTCAGCTGTGAATATACGTTTTCATAGAGTTTAAAATGAATGATGGTGAAAAATTATTTTATTTATGCAGAGCACGCGGCGTTTGTGTGCTCATACCCCAGCTTCTTGCCAGTATGATGTTGAGAGAGCTCTCAAGAATTAAACGAAAAAAACTGCAATTATAATTCGAGCTCTTACATTTTTTTTATTGATGTTGGTTTTGTAAATCAGTAGTATGACATCTTTTACTATTTTTTTACCGTGTAAGTTTTTGAATTTAAAATAAAGGCCTTTCTGAGAAAAAAATACAATTCGTTTTAGAAAACTATCGTTGGACCATTTCTTTCATTTTTCAGTTATCATTGGCATGAACTTTTATGACTGGCTTCTAACTGATCATAATGATCTGTTACAATGTTCTCAGCCATATGTATCTACGATTATTTTTGCAATCACGTAACGGTCTTCAAGTGTTTTAAATAATGATTTATACATGGCGTCCGAGGTTCGAATTAACTTTACTAGTTAATAAACTTTTTAAAAAATAAAATAAATATTAATTTTATGATAAAACATTACTTGTGTTTACGTGTTTGTAACTTAACTCTATTAACTTTAGCGCAGCATGTAAATAAAAACATTTTTGAGAATCTAAAATGCAGGTTTTTAGATATCAGATTACTAAATTTAGTTTTAAAAATACTCCACTCCTTACTACAAACCAGATAATTCAACTTCCAATTCTTGTTTCGAACTTCTGTTTGAGTACTGACTAATGGGATTTAAAAGACTTCCAGTTCTTCTAACGAAGCTTCCTCTAATTCATCGTCTTCAGCTTTTTCATAATGTCCATTGCGCAGTTCATTCAAGTCTTGAAGCTGAGATTTTAAGGAATCTAGCTTCTGTTGCAGTTCTATTATGGATGCAACTTCTTCAGCAGCGTCCGAAATGGCTAATGTAAATCCGTCTCTTGTAGTGTCTATAAAATATTCTATATTAATAAGCTTGAGTTTTTAAGGTAGCTTTCTACCAGTTCATAAAAACACATAAATTTAAACACATCAAATAAAACATAAAATTAAGCAAAGCAAGTATTTGGCATATATTTTAACCAAGACTATAAATTTCGAGAGCGACCGTTGCAGGTCCTCCATCATCAGGTAAGAAGATGAGGATGATGAGGGGCGTACAGAGTATCAAGACAGACATAATGCGACTAAAAGCAGCTAACTAAGAACTAATTAATTTTATAAGAAATTCCACAAATTATTCACATTCTTAAATCATTTCGAAGAAAATTTTGCTGGAAACCCTTTTAGTAATCATAAAATTAATTAATTCTCCTATAAGTACTTTCATAGTGTACCCAATAAGTACTCAACCTCCATTTTTTTCGTAGCTTTGTAAATATGGCGTACTTTGGTGATTTAATTTTTTGCCTATTTTTCATGTATCTGTAATTTAGTTACTGTGCCTTATGTGCTATGTTTTGCCTACATTTTTCTCTCTAACGTATTCAGTTAAGAGCTGGATATTCTCACCAATTCGCCAGTTTTTCTTTTTTTGAGAAGATACGTTAGTTAAGTTTTTCATTTTTCGTGCTTTGCATAAATTATTCGTATCACTGCATAAGGTATTTTCTCCCTCCTTCCAGCATGTCTTCGTAGTGTAACGGTAGCACACTCGGCGCGTATTCGAGATATCTAGGTTCGAGTCCCGGCGAGGACATTGCTCATTTTTCATGTACCTCCTGCTTCAAAATAACCTAATGACTCTACATTGGCGGACGATAATTCGTCACCATCAGGATTTGGTGAACCCAATCGCCTTTTGAAAGGGGGAGTATGTAAGGAATTTTCTCCCTCCGTCCAGCATACGTTCGCGGTGTAACGAACCACACTCAGCACGTATTCGAGAGATCCAGGTTCGAATCCCGGCGAGGGCATTGCTAATTTTACACGTCTCCTCCTTCAAAATAACCTAACGACTGTACAACTGATAAATTCTTTAATATTATATTCGAAAATACCTAATTTCTTGATGGAGGTTGGTCTTAGCAACCAGGTAGAACAATGTAGCACGCCACTCGTGAAATGTACTTATAAGAAATCGAGAATAGTTGCACTGATAGCTACATCTTGAAAGTACTGAATGATGGCAGTCAAGGTACAAGCAAACAATAACTGAAGTTGCTAAAACAACGATTGAAAAACAACAGTTGACCGTTACATCTTTAGAATTTTAACTCTCGTTGCCAATTTTTAAAAGGCATTCTTTTTTTAAAGGTAAACAGTGTAACGATGTCCCAACATCATGGCCATCATACCTACTTAAAAAGGAAAATTAGAGTGCCAATAATATATTTTTAATGGTAAATTACAATAATAAGAATAAGATTATTAATACTTAACTTTTTATATTATTGAGTTATAAACAGGAATTAAAATAGAGAAAAGTTACTTTCCGACGGCTAAGCTACATCCTTAAGTAAGAACGAACAAAATAAACACTTATCTTTTCTAAAGCACGTTGTATATTTCTGTACAATGAACATTATTGCCAGTTCTGTGTTTTGCAGCTTTTTTTTCAAAACTTTAAAGAGTCCATTGTGATCGGTCAGCGGATCAAAGTCTGAATGATATTCTTAGAAAAATTTCTTGGCACGAATTATGTAACTTGTTGGTTCAAATAACATTTTCGTTATTTTGCATTGTTTAAAAGTTTCTGGCACAAGTTACGCAATTGATTTGTTTATTCTGATGATTAGTCAAGTAGATACTGTATTAGAATATAAAAGTAAATATTTTTACGGTATTTTATTCATATCGAGATGTTCTAGTAACTAATTTTATTAATCCTAATATGTAATCTATAAGTAACTGTAATATCTTTTGTACTTTGGATTATATTTAATTAGGTTAGTAACTACTAGTCTCTGTCAATCAGATGAAAATGCCTGAGAAATTTATTTTCTGTGTTTTGTAAAACTGTATTTCAGTGTTTAAAATGTCGGTGATGGTATGGTTTTTTAGCCTTTAATTTTTGTAAGTTGTCTAGAATTATTTGACAATATAGGGCAATTGGACTTTCTTTCATGTATTCAGTAAATGGGCTACATTCATCTCGAGAAAAAAAAGATTTCTTGCCTAAAAGGTATACATTGCCTAAGGAGATAAACTGGTACCTTGTAATTTTTTTTTTTTTTTCCCATATCACTTAACCTACTTTTTGAAGACGGTGCAAATGAAATCCAAAGTTGTTAACGTGTATCACCATCTTGAACTCTCTCATCAAAAAATGGAACAAACGAATTCCGAAGTCACAGTGCAGCGTAATATTTTGCTGTTCTTTTCACTTTTAAAATTAATTTACATTCAGGAATGACATTAGCACATTGATGCTTCCGCTTTGTGAAAACGTATTAACTGAGTTTATTAGCAGCATTATCAAAGAATTTATTTTGTTTCCTTTTATTTTCTCTTGAGTATATACACTGCGGAGGGGGGGGAAGGGGGACAGTTCTATATCTCCCGTTCTGCTGGGCCGATTGACGAAATTCAACTTGGGTGTTTCAGATCACGAAAGCGCGACTTAGGATATGCATTAGATTTACATACAGCATTGTTCTAATATAGGTATTTTGACACAAAATTGGAATTTTTCTGAAATGACGTGCCAATTTTTTTTCCATATTTCGATTCTACAACTCAAATTATGTCAAACTGTCAAGTTTTGTAAAAATCGCACTAGTAGTTTTAAAAAAAATTAGCTCTCAAAATGTTAGCTTCTCAATATTAATTGAAATTGGTATATATTTATTAATATCTCTTTTTTATTAAACTTATTTGATTATTCCTTTCACATATCGAAATTTAGGTTCATTCCAAATAAAATTCGCCCATTCTTTTAGGATTTATTTTCAAAATTTGTATTTTTAAATAATTTTTATAAATTTTTCAAAAAAAAATTTTGAGTTATAACCTATAAAATTTTTACCATCATCTTAAGGTAAATGTATTTCTAAGCAAACCTACAAAAAATTAGAGTTTTTATTCAAAATTTCCTAAGATATACGTGAATTTACACATTGGCGCGTTTTGAAAGTTGGCGTATTTGTTATAAGCGATAACAAAGCCAAATGTGGTTTACACACTCTGTTAAAATTATTTGAAAGCAAGAACGATGACCTTTTTTCCATTGAGCAGTGAAAAGAAAGAAAGGAAAATAGTTTTGTTATAAATTAAAAAGTTCGCTAGGTGAATTATTCTTACCACAAACCGAAAAAAATGCGCCAAGATAAATTTTTAAATTTCTCCGTAAATTTCGCACCAAATTTTACAAAATTTAATATTCGGGCATGATTTGAGTCGTAGAATCGAAATAGGGGAAAAAATTGGCATGTCATTTCAGAAAAAGTCCGATTTTGTGTTAAAATACCTATTCTTCCGAGACATAAAAAACGCAATTTGAATTTTGTCAATCGGTCCAGAGAACGAGAGGTACAGGAACTGTTCCCTTTTTTTTTCTCCTCACAGTGTACGTATGCTTTCATTTTTGATACAAATTGAGAAACTTGCGAATTGATATTGCTTATTTTACAATGTACTCTTGAATATTTGGATGCGGATCATCGGTGCGTGGTGGTACCCATGCACACATACGTAATGTTATGTGCGAAAGTGTGTAAAGAACAAACACGCGTTAAGTCCGAGCATGCTCTACCAATGAATTGGTTCTTTAGGTTTAGTTTCAACGATTATCTCTTAGAATTCATTCTTTATATACCTAGTCGAAGGCATCGTTTGGATTGATCTCTGGGTTTCTTTGTTTCGTACTACATAGTTTCTTTTTATTCTTTAAAAAATTGATTTAAATTTTTAGAAATAAAAAATGAATAAAAACCATGCTTCAGGTACTAAGTGCAGTTGTTGTAAGTTGTTTTAACATTAAAGCAAAAATTTGTAACAATCGAAAAATTTGATCACGGCGAATTGACAATAAAACTCACCGAAGATTATGGAATTGACACACAAAATGTTCGTGATTTTGTCGTATGTTAGATGAGCAAATGAGGCAAAAGGTGATACTGAAAACACAAGCAAAAAAGATACTGACAGCTACATTATTCCCCGAGACAGCAATGACTTTTGTTGAAACTCTGTTAGACTTCCTCGACCAAAGAAGATTCGAAATAGCAGTTTGAAAAATACGCAGTGAAATTCGACAAATATTTAAACATTCTCAAAAACAAAGTAAAATTACTCATATTTTTAAGAAATAAACATCTACGATATGCATAAAATTGATAGTCTCAATTATCCGTGTTCTTTAATTAATTATCCGTGACCTGCTTCCGCGGCATTAGTCCGGATAATCGAGTGTACAGTGTACTTGCGTAAGAGGATATTACGCTTAACACGTCAGCGTATCGTGGCGGTGGTATTTCATTTTCCTTTTTTTCATAGGCCTTCGAAGGCTCGGAAATCGCCTTCCACCTGGTTCCAAAATGGGATGTCAGAGTTCAAGACGTACGAGGTCATAGAACTCGTAAAATAGATCGTAGTTCCCCATTCCGTGGCACGTTTTCTTCGCTCTGCCTTTACGTTTTGCCCATTTCGCTCGAAGGATGCTCGTAGCGAACTGTTTCCGAAATGGTCTCTTCTGACCATGATGGAACATTGATTTTGAATTTGTGGGTCTCTGGAGCTGTTGGGGTTTTATGAAAGCATGAGTGAATATTCGTGAGCAATTTCATATCTAAATTTGCCGATTCTACGGAAAATTCACTTTTATGTGAGCGGAGTGTATGATTGCATGAACGTATTCTGGTGAAGTACGCTGAAGTAAGTGATTTAGACAAAAAGGAGAAAATAATTTTGGGAGTCTGCTTAGTATTTTAAATCTGAGGCAAAATATACAAGCATAATTTTTTCTTAATTCTCTTTTCATGAATTTGACTGAATTATTTTATTCAGATATTATAGGCAAAACGTCTTTTTAATAATTTCTTTCCATATAATTATTAATGAATCCGCCATTTTGAATTATCTCAGTGTAGATAATATTGACTATTCAAAGAATCATATGCACATGGCCTTACGTTCATGTGATATATATGGTTCTGTTCGGTTATTGGAATATGATGAAGCTGACGAGGGCCATCTGCCTTACGTTCATGAGATCTATGGTTCGGCTAGGTTAATGGAGTACGATAAAGCTCGCGAGGGCCGTCTGCCTAAGAGGTTAAGTTAGGTTAGGTTAAATGAATAATGCAAAGCAATTGGAGAGCTATCTGCTTATGGGGAAGAACACATTCATGGAAGCCTTTTTAAGGAGAACTGGCTTGTAACTACGTTTAACTTGAGGGAAAAACCACGAAAATTCCCATCCATGCAGCCAGCCTATCGCAGCAATCCTTCGCAACGCAATGTTTAACATAAGAACATAAGATTTATTGCTTATAAAGCCTTTCTGAAAGGAATAACTACTGCACACAGGGTTGGAAGTGGAAGGTGTTAAGTTTCTTATTATATGTACTAAACTTTTCGTCAGAGAAGAGAAATACAACTACTCTAATATAGCAGAAGAAAATTTTTTATACACGTCTTTATATACTGAATATGCTATAATACTGAAAATGATTAATAGCGCAGAAGGGTTTAATTTTGCGCCGTAAATGCCGCATTTGTAGTTGAAAATCTATGGTCTGTGTTTTGACTATTCAGTATGTATGTTTATTCTCTTTTTAAAATTTAAAACGTAATTCAAGATTCACAGAAGGTAATATTTAAGCATTTTTCTTAGGTAACATACTTTGGCCATGATTTTAAATTATTGAAACAAACATATTTAATTAAATTTATGAATTATCATGTATGTTATTTAAAGTCCCCCCTTCCCAATAATATGATGTTTGCTATTTTACTGCTGCTAGATTTTTTTCGTAATAATTATTAGCCCAAAGGAGCATTAGCCCAGAAGGGCTATTAGTCTCAAAATGGGATTTTGCGTTGAATCACTATAAAAGTCTGGATTACTTTTCAAATTGTTCCCACAAAATATTATCGCCCTGTATTATATTTAAAGAACTTAAATAATTAAGAAAATGCATGTATGCATGTTTTTCGCATTATGAAAAAGCAATACTACCTACAGCCATTGAATAGCGTATTTCTCCACCCATGGACACTTGGAAGCCCGAATTTTGAATTTCGAATTTGATTTATTGTGTATTTCATATTTTGTAAAACGTTAATGAATTCTTGATTAACAAACTCAGATTTCAAAGGGAGCAATGGGAGCAGGAAAAACCGTGTTATCCAGAGCGCGAGACTGTTATCGGAGATTCTAAAGATATGCTGTTTTTAAATATTTTTAGCCTAAAGGAACATTATCCCAAATGTCGAAATGTGTATGTGTATGTAAATGAAAAAGACGCCCCTTTAGGCGTAATATAAAATCTGAAAGCTTTCAGATTTTTTCTTTCTTGATTTACGTATTAATTTAAGTGTGCAAAAGTAAGCTTACATCCAGTTTCGCTTTCTTTTGTTACAGCGAATTTCATCTGCGTTTGGTTAATTTGTTTGCGTTTTTCTGTGTTTCCTGTTTCTTTTCGTAGTATATTTTCCTTCATATCTTCGTTCCTTTGTTTCATTAAAAATAGTACATTTCCCCAAACGTCAGAAGTTCACGGCCTAAATCAATGTCACCGTAGCCATTTTATTGTTACAATAACGCTTTCACCCTTACCATCACGTTTGTATCTAAACTTCCTGATAGTTCTGAAATCACCAGTTATGAATTAACGCAGTAAAATGCATAAGATCTCTCGATTAATTTATGAACTTTGGAAGACTAACCATGTTAAATTTTTAAGAGCATCTTACCTTTTATGACATAGACTGTAATTTAGTTAGATATTGATACCAAAGCTCTCAAAGATTGTCACTGTTAAGAGGGAGACGATTTGATGGAAGATATTATAAGGAAAAACTATCTCTTGTTTGTATTACTCACGGGCCACTCTTTAAAACATCAAACTGTGGAACCTTTTTATTTCGTCCCAGGAATACACGATGAAATTGTTAGCATGTTCTTGCATCTGCCGAAATTAAGGAAAGTGTAAGCAGCTTTGATAGTTTAATAGCTGGTGTGCTTATGTGAAAATGAAAAATGTTTCGGTATCATTGCTGTTGTAGAGATTTTGCAAGAGAGAGAGCCCTTTTGTAGAGATTTTGCAAACACAGCAATATTTCAGTACCATTGCTGTGCTTGCAAAATCTCTCCAGCAGGGGCCCAGTCATAATCCGAAGTCTTGGAAGGATATGTTGTTCATTTAGGATTAAATTTTGCTAATGGAATGCTATTTAATTTCGTTCTTTCCTGTCTGCGTCTTTTCGTAACGAGGTTCCCTCATTCCAGGATTTCCAGGATCATTTGCTCATTCCATGCTTATGTATTCCAGAATCGTTCACTCATTCAGGGATTTATGTAGATTTTGGGTGGTAAGCAGTTTTACAACGAAGTTTAGAATTTTAAGAATATGGGTGTTAGAGTTTGGCCTGCTTCCGCTACTTTGCCTATCGACGAAAAGACTATTGTCGACGCTAACGCTTGTTCTTGCTGGTATTACTGTAGACTAAAGATAGATCTTGTTTGGTAAGTGCTCGAAATTCTGTCGCGGTTTAGGGAATCTCGTTGTCTATGCTTAGAGTAGATTAAAAGTGTTGCATTTTTATTCGATATTTTGGAAAGAAGTTTTGTGCCCAAAGCAGGTTCAGACTGGCTGGTAATTTTACGCGTGTGTATTTTAATTTAAACACAGACGAGTGGTGGACTAGAATCAAAGCGTTTAATTGTGCGTTCAGTTAGCCATTCTATGATGCTTAGCTATTTTGATTATGATAATTCATTGCACAGTGTTACAGTGTAGCTTCCTACTCTGTATTGTGTTTGAGTCAGAGAAAACTGAACTTCATATTATTGAGACGAATGATAAAACTTACTGCACCCTGTGGTTAGAAAGTAATTTGTAGAGTCATTAGGTTATTTTGAAGCAGGAAACGTGAAAAATGAGCAATGCAGTTGCCTCGACTCGAACCTGGACCTCTCGAATACGCGCCGAGTGTGCTACCTTTACACAACGAAGGTATGCTGGAAGGAGGGAGAAAATACTTTTATAAAATAAGCATCAAACTTCATATACTATTTGGTTGCGAAAAAATGTAACAGATGAATTTTTCCTAATTTCCTAAATTTTATTCCTCAGTTTCCTAAATCCTAAGGAATTTTTCCTAAAAGCAATTTTGCAGACGTATGAATTCTCAGTTGTGTATCATTCATTAAGTTATTTAAAAAAAATAGTAATAATATAAACTGTACAAAAAAAATTTTTTTTTGAATTTTATTGCAAAATCACTTCGATTTTCCCAGTGCAAAAACTTCGTAAGATGAGGTCAAGTTTCAACATTGCTTTTGTATTAGCGTACAATAAGAGTATTATAATAGTATTATTATATCAGGAAATTCTATCTTCAGCGCACAAATGATTAAAAACTGCTCGGCGATTGAGGAATATGCAGAGAGATCATGTTTAATTCCAAGTATCGGAACATATGGTAGGTTTTAACTGTTTTTTCAGTTGCAGGAAAATGCAGTTGTGATTTTTAAATATTAATTTTGCACATTATACAGTATGCGGGGAGAAAATTGTTGAAAGTTATCTGAAGTAAAAAGAAATCCATTTGAGATTTGAAAACATTTAAATTAAAAGTCTGTTGCAAAACGTAAAACAATTAAATTAGACCTTCGAAACACATATAAAATAATTATAAATCAGACGATGAGGCAAGCGCGCTCTTTATATTACTGCATATTGCATCTGTGTATAAATTGTATTGAACCCGGCAATTAAAATGTCAAGGAGGACAGTTAAAAGTAAAATTAGCGACGGATTGCTGTTGTTCATTGCATGACGTGCGTTCATTGCATTTACTCGTTACCCAAGTTAACAGCAAAATCTAAAAAAAAAATCGTATTTATTTTTAATTTTTATATGATATGTAAGACTTAAACATCTCAAAGAAATAGAGAAAAATAATTGCGCTCCGGAAGAAAAATATTATTCATAAAAAAGCATCCCCTAATAATTAAGATAACGATCAGTCACTAAAAAAGACCCCAAAAAAGCGTTCTACTTTAATTATCTAAGATTTGACGCTGGTGTCTCGTAAGATCGTCATAATAATAAAATAAAGCATGCGACTGGTTTTAATGAATCTGTGGTATTATAACACAGCTGTTGTAATGGAAACAAAATATGAAATCATTAAGTTAGAACGACTGTCCTGTGTTGTTTCATAGATCTAATATTAAAATTCTATAAAGAAGAATTCTATAAAGAAGAATTCTATAAAGAAGAAGAGATTCTATAAACATGCACTACTTCTCAAGTAGTGCATGTTTCGAAGCATAAATACATGCTATTTAATACATAAGATGAAGAAATATTTATATAAAGGGACGAGCAGATGCTTATATATGTAGGTAGAAAATAAAATGGAAAGAAAATCAGAATGGAAGGGCCAATAAGAGACTCCCTCTTAAAATAAATAAATAAAATAAAGAAACAAAAACCGAAGAAAATTACAGAAAATTATAAGGGGTAAAAGGTTATCAAAAATAAGCTTTTTGTGCTTGCTGAAGGATTAATTTTTATTTGTTATTTAACGCCTTACGAGAAGAAAGTTAGTGTTTTGAATTCATCTTACAAATTGCGATAAGTAGAAACTGGAGCGTTAATTCAAAACAAGTACCCCCTCGGGGAAATTAATAAATAAATAAATAAATTAAAAAAATAAAAATATGAAAATTTTAGATTTTATATTACGCCCAAAGGGGCTTTTTTAATGTTTTGTGTGTTACCTTTATTTATTAAATATGTTCTTCGCACTTAAACCATAAAATTCAATTCAACAGCAGTATCACAGAATAATTTTAAAAAATCATATCTTTAGGATTTCCGATACACAGTCTCACGCTCTGGAGAGAAGTTTTTTTTTCTCCCGTACAGTGTTGCCATTGCTCGCTTTAAAATCGTTGAGTTTGTTAATATAAAAAATTCGTTAAAGTTTTACAAAATAGGAAATAAATAATGAAACAAATTTTTAATGAACTTTTCGCTGACAGTACTGATTGAGAATTTTAATAAAGTTTTATTCATTTTTTCCTGATTTGTTTAAATTACTTTTAGTATCTTCACAATCTTCAGGAAAATTAATACCTTTTTTAACAGAATAATGAGTGGTCTCAAACTAGCGGTCCTCGAAGTAATTTTATGAGGCAATTTCATTTGTTTTGTGTTTGTTGCAAATGCAGTTATAAAGTATTTTCTCCTCACTTTCCGCGTGCTTTCGTGGTGTAGTTAGTAGCATACTCGACGCGTATTCTAGAGGTTCAGGGTTCGACTCCCGGCGAGAGCACTGCAAATTTTTCACGTCCCTTGCTTCAAAAAACCTAATGACTCTACACCGTGTTACAAAGCTTTCAAGATTTCATTTGTTTAAAGTTCGAGTTTATGTTATATTTATTTTCTTTAAAAGCAAACATGAATAAAGTGTCAGAAAAATCTGTTAGTAGAGGTAACAAGTTTACAATGTGATACAAATCGTATTTATAGATTTGATTAAACGTTATTCGTACTGGTCAAAAAATAAATAAGCTCGCTTACGAACCTTCGCGCTAAGGATAACCGTTTTGTTTGGGAATACATTTATTTATATGAGAACAGATTTTTTTCATAGTTTGTAAATTAACAAACAAAGAACCTAATTGACCGATGAGTATTGAAACCCCGGGAAATAATGTATGGACCCATGTTCAATAATCTGAACCTGTCGAAATTTGACCTCTGTAATCGAAATGCTTTGATAAAGGAGAGTTCGGCAGAAATAAATGTGTTGGGTTTGGTTTCTAGTAATTGCGCTGGTTCGTGGGTGTGGATGTTGCTAGTATATTTGCATGCATTGCAAGTGCGTTTGTTAAGTTGCGCTTACTTTTGTATCTGGGTTGCACCTACGGGCGTAGCGCTTGTTTTTAGAATAATATCTTCATTATGCTCAAGAGGAAATTACATAATGAGTTTTCATAGAATTTCACGCTAGAGAGACCAGACATTTCCTTAAATTTTCAATGAGATCCTTCTTTTTTTCTAACTGAAATTGCCTTGAATCTTGTTGCGTCTGCTCTTGCAGGGTATAGGCGTGCGCGTTTAGTGGTCATTACGAATTTATTCATACTAGGCGCTTTGGTAGAATCACTTCTCATTTTTCGTCGATGTTTCACCTTACTGCATGAGACAAGCTGTGCAAATAGCGTGTTCCAAGATGAATTACGCAATCGACTGTAGAACTGGGGATCTTGTATCTGTTAGTGATTCAAGCAAAGCAACGGTTTAACGGATTGTAAAATACGTTAAAAAATTACATTATTACCTTTATCTTTTCTGCGTAAGATTTTTCTTTGAAAACATTTGTTTATATTTATACAGTTATCCATGGATTCTTCGGGAGCGGATGTATCTGTCCCCTTCTGGAAAACAAAATTAAACTTGTTTACAGTTAGTTGTCTTATCTATAACGATTCCTTGTTTAATTGTACGTAAGACGGTACAGATAAACATCGATAAATCATCCATTAGAGTAAATTGTTTGATGTTAATTATCGTATTTTCTCGCGTTTTATTTCCTTGTACGAATTGAAGGAACTATTCTAATCGCGAAAACTTTCGGGTATCATATTTCAACGGAAATATCCATTTTGACGATTGTTTGTGAGACTTCTGTACGTGCGGACAGAATAAAGGACTCTTTTTTCCCAAAACGGATTGTAAAAGAGATTTAAAATGGATTCAAAAGGGATTGTGTACGTCTGTGCGTACGTATGTACACTGTGTTTTAAAAAAAAGCAGTTCTATATTTTCCGTTCTACTGGGCCGATTTAAGAAATTCAACTCGCGTTTTTCATGTCTCGAAAGCACCACATAGGCTATGCATTACATTTACATATAGCTTTGTTCTAACCTAGGTATTTTGACACAAACTCGGACTTTTCTATGAAATGACATGCCAATTTTTTTCCATGTTTCGATATTACAATTCAAATTATGCCAAATTGCCAAGTTTTGTAAAAATCGCACGAGTTGTTTATAAAAAATTAGCTCTCAAAATTTTAGTTCCTCCATGTTAATTCAATTTGACATACATTTATTAATATCTCTTTTTCTATTAAACTTACTCGATTCCTTCTTCCAGAATTTGGAATTTAGGCTTGATCCAAATATAATTCGTACATTTTTATGATTTATTTTTAATTAAATAAAATTTTTAACATCATCTTAAAGTAGATGTATTTCTAGGCATACTTGCAAAAAATTAAGAGTTTTTTATTCAAAATTTCCTAAGATATATGTGAATTTACATATCGGCGTGTTTTGAAATTTGGCATATTCTTTAAAAGCGATAATAACGCCAAATTTGGTTTACGCGCTTTGTTAAAATTATTTGAAAGTAATGAACGCGACCTTTTTTCTGCTCATGGACAATGAAAAGAAGGAAATGAAAATAGGTTACTATAAATTAAGAAGTTCGCCGAGTGAATTATTCTTGGCGCAAACTGAAAAAAATTTTAAATTTAGGTAAATTTTAAAGGTAAATTTTAAATTTTTCCGTAAATTTTGCACAAAATTTAATATTTAGGCGTAATTTGAGTCGTAGAATCGAAATATGTAAAAAACATTGTCATGTCATTTCAGAAAAGTCCGATTTTGTGTCAAAATACCTATATTAAAGCCATGCTATATGTAAATCTAATGTATATGATGAGTCTCTCTTTCGAGACATGAAAAATGCAATTAGAATTTTGTCAATCGGCCCTAGAACGGAAGAATTAGAACTGTCCCATTTTTTTCCCCCGCGGTGTACGTATGTATCTCACATAACTCAAAAACGATTACGTACGTACGTATTTATATATCTTGCATAACTCAAAAACAGTTACCCATAGAACGTTGAAGTTTTGTATATGGCTGTACTATAGCAACTAGTTATGCACCTTACTTTTTTATTGCAGTCATACCAACCCGCTTTACCCCGCCTTTTTAAACCGTATTAAGTAATGGCAAGTTATTTATAAATTTTTCTCCAGCTCGTATATAAAAATATATGTGCCTATTATAGCCAACTATTTCGTACTATATTTGTAATTGGTGGCGTTTCGATTCTGATAAAATTTGTAGACTTGGAGGAAAAAATTACTAGAAATTATCTTCATCTCGGATTGTAGATGCTCATCGGTCTTTTCGTATTCATTTTTAACTGTGAAAAAATCCTGCTTACATGTCAGTGCTATCCCAAACAAGGCGATTATTTTTATTAAAAAAATTCGTAACTGAGTTATTTGCTTTTTGACAAATAAGAATAAAAGTTAATGAAAATTGTAGCTTTAAATAAGATTGATATCACACTATAAGTTAATTAGCTATAGGTAAAATTTGAAATGTTTGCAATAAATACACAAAATGTGTCTGAAGTGTTGCGCATAAAATGGTTTCGTTTCGTCTCGTGGGCCGCTTAAATTTCGTTATCCATTTAAAGAATGGTTCACAGTGCAGAATATTTCATGTTCTTTGGATGAGGAGTTGTGCATTTCTCTGAAAATGCGTTGAAAGTTTTAATAAAATCACTGCCAATTTAAAGGTTGACTTTTTGTTAGTTTAAATTCTAAATTTGCTGTTGCAGTCTATAATGAATCCAGTATGCCTTCGTGATGTAAAGGTAGCACAGTCGGCGCGCATTTGAGAGGTCCATGTTCGAGTCAAGGCGAGGGCACTGCACATTTTTCATGCCTCCTGTTTTGTTTGTTTTAATAATGACTCTGCAGCTGAGGCCGAACTAAAAGGTGGTGGACAATAATTCCTCACTACCAGGATCTGGCGATTAGGTCCCGTAATACCCAGTCGCCCTTTCAAAGGGGGAGCGTATAAGGTATTTTCTCCCTCCTTCCAGCAAAACTTCGTGTTGTAATGGCAGCATCCTCGGTGCGTATTCGAGAGTTCTAGATTCAAGTCCCGGCGACGGCATTCCACATTTTTCCTGTCTTCTGCTTCTCCCCCCCCAAAACAAAACTAATGACTCTGCAAACTGATAATATCTCTAATGACATGACAATCATTCATTGATTTTATAAAAAAAATTACAAAATTAAACGGAAATTTGAGTTAATTAAATAAATGAATTTTTTTGCACCTGTGAATTATTTATTTATTCAGCGTTTGATTGAAAACAAATTTGTATCTGAAGAACAAAAGCACGAGAAACTTTCTGAAGTATTTTATATTATCTTTAACTACAGTTTAAAATTCTTTTAAAAACTTGTGACAGCAGTTAAATTTTACTAGCATTTATCTATTTATCTTTAATTGAAATATTTCTGCAGAGCGCGTTAATATCAATGAAAGTCGCTTTACATGGAAAAGTTTCAGTTTTCCTTTCAATCAATCCGCGAGACTTTGCTGCTGATGCCATCCGTTGTCTCAAGACGGAAACTGTGCTGCCATATTTGCTCAGTTCTTTGACCCATCTGATGTTCCGCTTCGCGGGCGTCTTCTAAAATCAGCTTCATCCGAACGATGCCAGATTCAAAATCTCTTCCACGAGTAGTTTTTCAGGCGCAAGGGTTAGGTCTTGGAATTGTTGGTATTGTAGAAGAGTCATAGTTTGACGCATGAGTTGTAATTAAGTATGGATGTTAACATACTTTATGCTTAGAGTATGAATAATTTTTATGTTAGAATATCCTAAGTTTATTTTAGATACATAAACTGCTGTAAAATTAGTTTAGCTAATCTTACGTAAAAATAAATTAAATATATAGCTTATTTTGATGCAAATGAAATTAGAAGATGATTCCTAACTCGGTCGTTATCGATTTCTGGGGGTCAATGAAGTTTTTAAGGGGGTCAGTGATGATCAAGGGGTCGACTGGGGGTCGATAGCTAAATATGCACCTGTTGTCGATCGGCATATTCATGATTCCATTGATTACAAACGCATTTATAAATAATACTGATAATACAATAATTATTTATTGATATGAAGCTATATCATACAAAGTCTTACTCAAAACACACGGATGCGCTAAGTTTTGGAATTTAAAAAAGAAATTCGAGGAAATATCGCACAATAAAAGTGTTGTCGAACCATCAATCATTATTGATCTTTTCCCGCTTCTTGACTCAAGAAGCACACCTTAGTCAAATAAATAATTTAACACGGAAAACTAAAAACAAGATGAATATTTTCGAAAGGAGTGCATTAAGGGTTTTTGGTTTTATGCGATTACGGCAAAGCCTCGATGGCTATCTGCTTAAGGGTAGGGGAAGCTTTCGTGTAGAACTTTCTAAGGGAAACTGGCTCGTATACACGTTACACATAAGGGTTAGGTTAATCAATTTATGGCAAAGCACACGAGGGCTATCAGCCTAAGGGGAGGGATGCTTTCGTGGAGGACTTTCTAAGAGAAACTGGCTCGTATACACGTTACACATGGGGAAAACCACGAAAACGCCCATGCAGCCAGCCCGTTCGCGGGATTCGAACCTCGGACCGAACTACCAGTGTTCAGCGTCTTTACCGCTCGGCCGCTGGTGGGCTCGTTACACATAAGGAAAACCATGAAAAGGCTCATGCAGCCAGCCGGTTCATGGAATTCGAACCTCGGTCCGAACTACCAGTGTTTAACTATTTTACCGCTCGGCCGCTGGTGGGCCTGAGTGCATTAAGAGTTGAGTAACTATGCCAAATATTAGAAAAAAGTGTATTCCTACATCTACAGCATGATAGGTAACATTAATTAAAATCGAACTTTTGTGCAATAAAAATCTTCGATTTTGTTCTGAGAACATGTTTACATTTGTAAAATTAATAATAATAATAAAACATAAATTTATTAAACCATTTTATCAAAACTTTTGTTCATATTCTTAGTGTATTTGTTATCTTTAAGTTATTTATGTGTAATTATTTGTATGCAGATTACTAACGTTATATGAGTCAGAAACTTTTGATGGGATTAAAAAATATTGCTGTTACTGCTTGTGTTGTTTCTGAGTTTATAAAGTGATTTTAGAAACTTTATACTTTATAGACCTTATTTTTCCGTTCTTAATTTTAAAAGTGTTTACATTATGTACAAGCTCAGATTCGATCACTTCCTCCCTGTTCATTCTAAAATTTCTAGAAAACTGATGACTTTTTTGTTACAATTAAGTATATCCTGATTCTCTAACGAATCGGGTAATACTTTAAATTTAAATTTAACCAACTTCCCTGTGTCTTGTCCATTTGCTATACATTTTTCTAATTTTTAAAGTCTTTTCTCAGTTTATTATGTCAGTGGTTAGTGTTATGAATAAGATGACCTAACCTACACAACCTTTTTTTGCCTTTTTAACTTCAGAATTAAACATCACTTTCTTCGCGCTTATGCCACATAAAAATTCAACTGTAAAACCACGAACTTTTTAAAAGCAGCAGATGCTTGAAATCCCCGATATAGCGTTAATTGTTGCCATTATTTTCCTTCAGTCTTTTTCAATTCATCATATCAATGTTAATTTTTCTTGCTAAGATGATGTAGACAATTGTTTTTTGTCTTTTTATCTTCATTTATTAAACATCACTTTCTTCACACTTACGCCACATAAAATTCAGCATCAGAATCATAAAACATTAAAAAAAAATTGAGAATTCTAACTTTTCGCAGTGCAAGAAATATTATGTAATGAATGTAGCAGTTACTGTGGAATTCCGTTGCCAACAAAATAAAACGAATCACCCATACAACTTCACCTAAGAAAACAAAATGTTAATTAACCTGGGGAACGAAAGCGTTAATGAAGGAGAAGAAGTCTGGCGTAATTTCCTGCTGTATTGAAAGATGGAATGTGCGGAAACATTGGATACGCAAAATGTGTTTTCTTAATCGGTTTATATGGGTATTTGTGGATTTGTTGCTGGATGATGGAATATTACTTATTGCATACCGGTTCTCTGAATCAAATATTTTCCTTCCTAACATAGTCGAATTTCATTATATTTACCTATCTAGCTTCTGGAGTTTCATTTGCGAAAATTCTTGGTAAATATTTGAACTTGTATTTCTTCTTAAACCACGCCGTTTTGTTAAGAATTTAAGTTTCTCCCAAACTTTTGGTCAAAACTGCGTTCCAGTATTTACGTTTCCTAGGAGAATAATAAATCCGAGCGTCTTTTGTTATTGTAAAGAATGGTTTTGCTACTGTAAAACCTACATTAGCGACAATACTGTATTGCAGTGAATAGAAGAGAAACACGCCAATGTGACAATCAAAATCGCTGAAACAACCTTGTATTTGGCGTATAAAAACACTCAATCGATTTCGAGGGCAGCTACAGGTCCCTCCTCATCAGGAGAACAAAATATCTAGAAAAAGAAAGCAACCTCAGTAACGGCTTTTTTTATAAAAGAATAAAGGCAAAAAGATAGAGATTATATATTATAGGGAGATATTTTGTTCTCCTGATGAGGAGGGACCTGTAGTTGCCCTCGAAATCGATTGAGTGTTTTTAGTAAATGTACGCCAAATACAAGGTTGTTTCAGCGATTTTGATTGTATGGCAGTGGTTTCAAACACAAATTGCATGCGGAACGAAAGCTTGATCTGAATGCAGCTAACGGGTCAGAAAATTTGCTTAACAAAGTTTAAAAATATTTTTAACAAAACAAAAAAGTTTAAACTAAATTTTAAATTAATGAATATGTATCAAAACATACGTAAACAATAATGCAAAGGCTTAGCTTTGCTTGGTTGCTTATGGTAAAGTACACTAGGCTGTCTGCCTAAAGGAAGGGATGCTTTCATGGAGGACTTTCTAAGGGAAGCTGGTTCATATATACGTTAGACATGGAGAAAAACCATGAAAACGCCGATGCAGTTAGCCCATTTGCCTGGAATGGAAGCCAAGTCGGAACTACTAGTGTTTAGCGATTTTACCTCTCGGCCATTGGTGGGACAAATGATAAATACAAAAGGAAAAAATCCTTCTAACTGACTGGAAAATTAGAAATTTCAGAACACTGAAGCGTCACCAGTTGTCGGCTGGCAAACTAAATTTATTGACTGTTCCAACGTGGGAAATTCTCACACCGTATCCTAGTCACATAGCCTAACGTTTAGCATACAGTGACAAAAACAAAGTCCCGATCTGTTCATTGTATCTTTTTTTTTCTTCAGTAGCAGTTGTGCACGTATGCACAATGCAGATTTTTATATCTCTAAAACATGAGTACAGTAGTTTCAACAAATATTATAATTGAAATGTGTTCGCGGGCCGCATAAAATTGCTTCAGGGACATATGGTGTATCGGATTATTACATAATATACTACTATATATTTCGAATTTGAAAATACTTCCTACCTCAAATGTATGGTTAGATAAAGAATTGTATTTTTATTAACCTCCCCTTCAAGTATTTATGTTTTTTCAGTATTTTTAACAATCTTAAATTGTTTATTTTTAGACAGTTGTCGTTCAGTAAGTTTCAAAAATTCTTAAAAACTCGAGTAGTTTCATTTATTTAAAAAATATTTTGCTTTTTAAATTTCCGTTTAAAAGTCTTTAAAATAATTTTTTTTTTGTTTTTACGAACTGCAAAATGCAAAATTCTTTTAACGAAAGATATATTTAAGAACTAAGAAGACTTGTACCCAAGAATTAAGTGCTTTCGAGGCCGTTAGCATAACTAGAAATACCTGTCATCATGAATTCTAGCTGCCTTTCATGGGTTGTTAAAGTTCACGCCTGTTGCTTTCCTGAAGAATATGCGTAGTAATTATCGGAAGTTCTCACATAGTTGAAAACAGTTTTCATTTTTCTTCTTTTTGTATACGAAAATGATGCAAGTCGAACTGAACTGCCAAAAAGAATTCCTGTACCTTTTTAAACTTTCACCTCAGCTTTTTGCTTTCTTTCATGTGCGAACATTTTAAATCATCAAATTTCGTCTGTAATAACAGCTTTTCAAGCAAGCAAAGTTTCAACAGAAATGTTTTGAAGGAACTTCGTCGCGTTTTAATGAATAAAAATATTCTTTTGTGTAAATCGTTAACGTCTTTTCGTATATAAATTAGTGTGTGAAACCTGTTGTTTCCGTGAAATGCAGTTTTTAATTGAAAACATTTGCTCTAAATACTTCATTATTTTCTCATCTTATTATGCTACGTTTAAATGCCCTTTAAGCATGATTAGGAAATCTTTATGATATTTTGATTTTGATTAAAGCACTAGGTTTAAGTCTTAGGATATATTTTTATAGCTAGAAAGGCACTGTCGTCTTTCATCACTGGTTTAATATTTTGGAAAAGCGCCTTGAATTTGAGGATTTCTAATTTGCGGTAGAGAAATGTCATCTTCTTGCTGCAAGACATTTACATATATATTAAACTGAGCTCTTACTATCTTCGGAAAGTCTTCTTTTTTCAAAATTTTTTATGCTATTATTTATTAACAGCGAGAAATTTCACGTTTTTCTATGAATTCGTGGCAGAAGCTTTGGACATTTCTTCGAGTTCTTTTATTTCGTGGTATTTCCGTAAAATTGATGCATCTTGGCTGTAGTTATTGATAGTTTAGATGCATGATATTCAGGCAATAACATATGCGTGGTAACTGTGTTACCTGTGTCAATATGTTACTGATGTTCGTAACATCTTTCTTTGAAGTCATCGGCTGATATTGGAATATGACCGAAGTTCGATACGTTTTGGATTAAGTCGATTTCTTTTGGTAATGAGTTATAAAAGAGTTAACGTTATTTAACCGTTTTTTGAGGGACTGACTACCTTGCTTGCCCTAGAATTTTGAGGAAATGTAGTTTTTTTAATAGTTACTTATTACTCTTATACACTTTATGAGAACGACTTTCTGTTTACTTTTTCCTGATTAGCATTTTGAGATAAATATTTGGCATTTCAGTAATCATTTGCTACTGTTTTGTTTTGAGTGGAATGCAGAAGAAGGGATTTATTTTGGAAATGGCTTTTAAGCTGATACATGGCTCCAAGGTTACATAAATGCACTTCCCGATTAAAAGTATTTCTATCAACAAATTGTAAAGCAGAGTAAAAACCGAAGTTATTGCATTTCGAAGAAAGATATGTTTAATATATTAAACCTGAAAGGGGAAATGAAAGTAAAAAGATAAAAATGGCTGCAAAACCGCATCTTAAGATTCTTCAAACGCGAGTAAATATAAAGAAGGAAAATACACTGACTCAAAAGATCCCATTGCATCGGTACTGGGAATGTCTTCTGGCATTGTAAGTAAAATCATTCATAAATATTTAAAGTTAAAAATGATATTTAAGCATAACGTTCATGTACTGTCGCCGAAGTATATAGCAGAAAGGAAAACAAATTGTAGAAGGTTAAATGAAAAATATCTGTCTGCTGATAAATGGAAATTTGTGCTGATATTCGATGAAACATGGGTGATTATAATAATAATAATAAAGGGTCAACTTTCTGTATCTTAACTAACGAAAATATCCATGTATAGAAATGTTTGATAGTTGCAGGATTTTGTTACAATAAATTAAATTTCAGAAAAATCGCAAGTAACATCAAATTAATTAATTAACTGTACTATTAGCAGAGTATTTTCGAACCACTTTTTGAAAAAGAAATATCAGTTTTATATGAAAAGGAGATCAGTAAATGTGAATATCATAAAAGCCTCTAGACACACGTCTGAGTCAACAGCATTTTAATTAACAAAGAAAGAATGAAAAACAGGAATAAAATATATTCTGTTTCATGAGAAGCCTATGAAGCTTCTCCTATATACTACTTTTGCACTTTCTGTTGTTAAGACGAACCGTAAGAAAAAGATATCCACTACCTCTGAAAGGACTTTGGAAAACGAGCTAAGCGGAATGGAATAAAATTGACATGATGGTGCTAAGAAAAAGTTTACTTTCATGAAAATTTCGGGCTACAGCTGTAGCCAAAAATCAAGGCTATCAAATAGAAGCAAATCGCCTCAAGAAATACACCCTTTATGCATAAAAATTTATTATCAAAAATTACTCCCATAAAGTGTGAACGACCTTCAGTATTAGTAACAACTGTTTTTCAATTTTTGTAAAAAATTATGATAACGTGAATGTTCGCAAAATAAACATTGTGAAAATTTTTATTATTAGTTACTGCAGTAATAATGTGGTGATCATGATTCCTTCCCTCTTTTTCTCATAATTATATTGTTACTATTAAAAATTGTGTTTGTTTCGAATTGTAAACAGTATCGTATTATTCTGAAGGTAAATATTGAAGTACACGAGGTTTCTGAAAATGATTAGTAGGGTTTCCATGAAGTCGTTGTAAAATATATGCGATGAATTAGAAGTGCTTTTATTTGTTTAAGTCACTCGAAAGGATTGTACATATGCGTACTTGGAGTTAGGATTTTGTTTCTCGGTGTAGTCTTAATGCATTTCATGAATTCTTCCGCGCTCTGCCTCTGTAAATTCTGAAATTTTGCCTGCCTTAAATTCTACCCCCGGTGCGGGTACACAAGTTGCCCCGGTTTGGGCGCCGGCTCTGTGCGCATATTATTTTTATTGTGTACAAGAAGTGCCAGTGGACGATAACTTCAGTGTTCAGTTACAATACGCTCGTTTCAGTTTTAGTGTGTTATCAGATCTACAGATCAAATTTATGCTGCAGATCTTTTTGTTCGCTCAAATCGAGCAAATGATGACGGAAGATGTTGAATTGCAGATGTTCTTTCAACAAGATGAAGTGACGCTCCGTTTTGCAGATCATATGAGTTGAATAGCCGATATCCGGGACGCTGGATTGGCAGATATGGAATTATCCGAAATAAGTTCGGATAAAATCCTGATCTTACTTCTTTAGACTGCTCCTCTGGTATTTAAAATGAAAGAACGGATAGTTTTGACTATCTCAAGAGAATCTCTGAAGCAGTAGTGTCAAATTGGCGGTTTGCGTGACATATGCGGCCAACCTTCGAAGCAATTTTATGCGGCCCGCGAAGATATTTCCCATAAATTAATTGGCATTATTTTGACATTATTTATTATGGTAAGAATTTCAAGACAGGTTTATGGTTTTGAATCCAATTTTACATTATTTTTGTTACCGTGAATAGTGTGCGTGGAAAAGCTTCAGAAAATCTAGAAATGGAGCTAATTAATTTACATTGTGATGAAAATGTTATTCAGAGATTTGAAGATAGAGATATGATTATTTTTCATTTATACTTGTCAAAGGATAAATATCCTCAGCTGCGAATTTTTGCAAGAAAAGTAATCCCTTTGTTTAGAACTACATTTATATGTAAACAGTCCCACCCCCGCAGTTGAAAATTAATAAGTTTTGAAATGAGAACTAGGCTGATCGACGATCAACTGTAATTCGTGATAAAGGTAGTTTCTAGTAATTATTCTATAAGATTACAAAATTTATCGAAATCAAAACACCATGAGGTGCTAAAATTGAAAGCTTATAATAAGAAATAAAAAAGTTTATAATTATATATATGACAATATATTACTACGAATTTTGTACATAGGTAGATGATTTTAGTGCAGTTATATGTGAAATTGTATATTTCTGTGTTATATAACACAAAATAAATTTAAGGAGAAAGCCATGTCGGAAAAGTAAGAATACCGAGACAAGTGCATTTAACATTGTGTAAACTGATATCTCAGTAACTTGGCGAGTTATCAACGGCTTTGGCTACTTATTTTGGTCACTAAATTTGGAAAAAAATCGGCGACATTTTAGTCCTGTATTTGTAATATGTATTGAAATTGAATAAATGTAATTGACCACTGTGTTAGCTGTAACCGTAATTCGACACTTTCCAGTAATTTCGAGAAGCAGAAAGGGCTAGAAATATCTCGGCGGCAATTGAAAACTATAAAAGGCTGAAGAGTGAGCATCTGCGCTCAGTTGCTTAGTTGTTATTGTTTCGATTTGTTAGTTACGCGTAAGTTAAGATATATTCCAGTTAGCTTTATCTTTAGATGCGCGTTGCATTGCGTTATGTATAGCGTTGTTAGTAGTTTAAGGGTAACTACCGATTGTACTATGTGATACTGTGGACACCTTTACGAGTATTTCTGCGGAAAATTCCAGAAATTTGAAGTTCTTATATTGATAAAATAAATTTTCTTAACCTAACATCGGACCTGTGTGCATTCAATCTATTAGGAACCCGTACCCATGCAACAATATGTATTTTTTCTGTATGCGTAAGAAATATTCAATAAATAATAGAACGATAATATTGTCATTATTTATTCTCAAGTTTTGTTCCGCTTGGAAAGTTTGCGTAGTTTGTTTATTTTTAGTTTTAAGTAAATGATTTAGTGATTAATTCAACACATTACAGTTACTTGAAATACATGTCAGTTTGAAAATTTAATATTTGCTATACGTTTAAATTACAAGTCGTAACTAACAAAAATTTATTGTAAACCTAACCTATAGATTTTAGACGTAAAATAAATATAAACTATAAATTTTTCTTTACGTTTTTATTATTAATGTTTACGCGTGCTACCATCAAACTCTCGAGAGAACTTTCGGCTCGCCGTCTGGCAAGTCTCTTGTCTCATAGTCACGGTATACTCTTGCAAACATCCATGCCTTTACCAGGATTCGAACCTGGGGCAATAGTATGGTAGTCAACGTAACTGCTCTTTATACCGGTTATAAACACGCCTTTTCCATGAACTGTTATTACTCTTTCATCTTTAGATCTAATGATATTTGTGATTTAAAACAAAGAAAGCTTTGCCTATTGCTTCGCACACAGAATTTTTATATTAGAAGGTAAAAAGATCGAATCACATTCTTTTTTCGTCTGAGGACATTGTCCTTGCTTTTGCCTCACCCTGCGCGAGTGACCTTGAGAAAACCCAATACCCTGTAAATGTAGAAGAAATTAAGCTGTCAAATTGACCACTCCTATGTTTGGTACAATTACTCTAAATCGTTTCCTTAGTTGCAGCTTTATCTTCTTTACCCTTACATCTTTTGGTGGGGTTGAGGAGAAAAATCGATGACCAATTATTAAACGCCATCGAACGAAAAATTGGCAGCAGGCTAGATAACCGAGCCAACAAGTTAACCCGATAGGAATACAATGAAACTGAGGAAAAAGTTTTGGGGAGGGAGGAATACTTTTCCTGCGTTCGGATGCGGAGAATATTACAAGGAAGTAGTAGCCATTTCTTTTTTCATAATTCATTCTATGCTATAAACGTGCATTTCATTTCTTTTTTCTTTTCCTCCTTTATGAATGGCAATAAACAAACAAACAAGGGGAAACAATCCGCTTAAAATATCTATTGAATAATTAATTTCTTTGAAATAAGAATTGTGGTAGTTAATCTAGTAAATTTTTCACGAGAATTAACGTAGCCTTGTAATAAAAGTAATCATGTTATTCCCATCGATATATTTGGTAGTTATTATTTATTTATTTATTTATTTATTAATTTTTTTTGGTATCAATCGTAGTATTCTGTTACATTAGAATAATGAGTATTCTATGACATTAGAATAATGAGCATTTATTCCTGTATGATTGAATGCATTGGAATATTGTCTTACATTGGAATACACGTGTTAAATATGGTGAAGAGTATTTTTTTTCCAATTATAAACGCAAAGAAACTTGTCTTGTAATCTGTAATTAATTTCTATTTGATCATTTTCATTCCTAATCATAAAATGTCAATTTAAACTAGTAAATTAAATTTCCAAAGTTAAAATAGTTGCTTTTTTTTTTATCCGTATTTTGTAACATTATTTTTTTTCGTTTGAAAAGCTTTTCCGCGTTATTATTTTGAAGAATAATAATTCTGTTTTTTATAACGTTTCATAAAAAATTATTAATTTTTTAATTATTTGTTTGATTATTTTTGAGGCTTCTATTTTAAATCTCGCTTTGCTGCTCTATACTCTGAGCTAAACTTTCGGTGGTTTCACCTGTATTTTATTCAAACTGATTCAGAAATATATTCTGCATGGGCGTTTTTGTGTTTTTTCTCATGTATAACGTGGATGCGAGTCAGTTTTCCTTAGAAAGTCCTCCACAAAGGCATCCCTTTCCTTAGGCAGACATCATTCGTCTGCTTTGCCGTAATCAAATAAATCAATCAGGAATATTATATATATTGCAATGACCGCCTGCAGAAATGTCATTATTTTCTCACGCATTCTTCTTCGTAGCGGTTTTCTGAAAATTTAAAAAATATTCGCATTATTTCCCCCTCTCTGTATTGGGCTGTGATGGCTAGTTTATGGCAAATTATATTTGCCCGTTTACTTTTATTTTTATTCAATGTATTCAATTTATATTTGCATTCTTGTATTAGTATTTCATCCGTTTTATTTTCGCTTTACATTTATTATTTGAAACGTATATTGTGCAGATTGTTAAGCTCCCCAGAGGGGGCAGGTGCTCTCATAGGTACGAAACTCACCAAATATATGATTTCACCTTACTTCAGTTATTTATGTTTAGCTTATTGTTTATGATGTGTTTGATTTTTTCAAATCCAGGTCATGCGTTCCCCCTCCTCTCCTCGTTTCTCCGATGTTGCTCTTGGGAACTGCGGTCAAGACTCATTCATGTGAAGTCCTCCTGGGACTTCAGTCAGATGTCAGCTCATATCCATCAGATATTTTAATGTTAATATTACTTGGCATTCTTATTGGAATGTAGGTGTCTTTTAAAGACATAATATTATGTTAGTTAACAATTGCTTACGTGACTTAATTTCATTTATGTTCATATTGTAACCGCGTTCTTCGGAAATTAAATTACAGGCATAATTTGTCCCTCTAGATTTTCGGACAGCAAAATTAGTTTAAAGAAGGGGGGAATGCGGAAGAAATACGATAGATGTTAGTGCGAGTGGAATAGTAAGGAAAATGAGAAGAGAAACACGAACGATGTATTAACGAGATCTCCCCAATGAATTCAGTATTATATATCTGACTATATGCAAATAAATTCGTTTTATTAGCAAATCAATGAAATATGGGGTGTTCATAAAGAAACTTAGCCAACATCTGCACTTCTAGCATCCGTTCCGGTTAACCGTTCGAAATGAGATTGCAAGAATAATTATTCGAAGGTATGCGTTCGAGATTCTGTGAATGGCAACACCAAAAGTGGTCACGGTTACGGTTATAGTTACCGAAACTCGAAAATGTCGGATGGCAACGCCAAGTTTTTCCAGTCGCAAAATGTTCAGTGCATGCGAAAACCCTCAATAACGTTAGAACGGTACCGATATGTCCAGAAACGGACGTGTTATGCATACTCAAAAAAGCGTTCTGAAAACCGGCCAACGAAACACGATCTGGGCGCACGCAGAAAACTTGCATATGACAGAGACAAGACACCGATCGCTGATGACAACACATATCGGACAAAAGAATACCTTTATTTAGATCAAACATTTTCCACATGGGTGCCATCACAGGCAAGTATGCATTGCATGCAGGAGACGGTCGAAAATACCGCTGAACGCAATATGGCATGAGGGATGTTTGCAATCTCACGCCGTATAGAGTCCTTTAAATGTGACAAAGTTTGCGGATTGCATTGGATTTGAGGTAATCTGAAAACCAGAAATCCGTAGGCGTTAAATCAGGGAATCGCGGAGGCCACGGAAAAGGATAATGGCGTGAGGTAATGAGAAATCACCAAAATGCTGTTCCATGACCCTTTTGACAGACCTCGCTATATGTGGAGGTGCACCATCTTGCATCCAAACGATGTCATTGAATGCATTCCGCCTACGCAATTTCGGTAGTGCATAATTTTGCAGCAAGGTTGTGTACCGAGAGCCTGTTACAGAGCATGTTACACGGTCCGTCGGTGTCGCCTTCTCAAAGAAGAACGGGCCGAGAACAAGTTTGGCTGTAATGCCGCACCACACAGTCACTTTGGCGTCAAATAACGGTACTGGTGCTACATCGTAAGGATTCGTCTCTGCCCAATGCACACAATTCTTGGTGTTAATGTTGCCATTTAAGTTCAAATATGGCTCGTCCTATAGAGCATAGCTAAAGCCTGTACACTGTGTGCTGGATGTTCCATGTCTTTTCTCATACTTTTCTTGCTTCACTAATATATTGCTCTCCCGGCGTCTTGGCTTGAGGGAGGGGTGTTGGTGGGAAGATGTAAAATATAAAAAGTGCGATGGCTTTGCTTTACGCGAAGAGGCAACCTCTAATTAACTTTACGCAATTTTAAGATCTTCCCCCTAGACCAGTACTTTTTAGAACTCTCTGGCCTGTTATGTAACCGCTACTATAAATAGCTCTATGCGCCATTTTTTGTCAGACTGCTTCCTGCTATTCCGTGCTATACAAACGCTTGGCTCACTCTCTTCGTCTTTCCTTTCTTAAAAAGTATCTATGACGTCGAGGTTCTAAATTTAGTAGTATTATTGTTTAAATCATTATTGAATATGTGATCTTCGTCTAAAAAATGAGCTGTCATTTTAATCGAATAAAGATGTGGAGTTTTTAAAGTGAAATTCTTTTGTCTTCAGTTCTGCTTCCTTCCACTCGCAACGACAACAGATTACAAAAACAAAGTTTAGAAACTAATAGACGAAATGCGCAATTGCTGCAGTTTCGCAAAAAATTAAAATTTTTAAAAAAAAAGGTAAAAGGGGAGTTTCCTTCCTATGCATGTTTACAGTTTCTTTCTTATAAAGGTCCTAACCATTTTTGTAGGTCGAAGAAAGTCGCACCCAAAGGTAGTACATGTAAAAATTTTACAATATTTAAAGCATTGCTGAGAAAAGAAAATAACTTGGTTTTGGGCTTCAAAACGCTTTTCTCTGGATAAGTTCTGTTTGAAGCATTGAACTGAGGAGATCAATATTTATTTTTCTTTTCTTTTCTTAGCAAGAATGCTTTCAGTATTGTGAAACTTTTACATTACTATATTATCAATATTGAATATTATCAATATTGAAGTAAATAATGTTGAACATGTCGAAAACCTATTACTGACAAGCCCTTTTACTTCACCGTGAGACAACGCATATTTTTAAACGCTTGTTTATTTAACGTCACAAAAATTGCGTTCGTGTAGCGAGTGGATACGCAATTAATCCACGTTACCAAACAGTGCAAGTGTAGGTCGAGACCTTACGATATGTATATCAAGTCAACTCCCCTAAAGAGAGACCACCAGCAGTGCTGACCTGCAGCCATCCCAGTCGATGTTTGAATCACTGTTGGAATTGGGAGACTTGTTTGTGGCATCTAAGAAGTCGCTTGGAAGAAAAGAGAGTCGAGATCGATCTCATTAAATCTCTTACATACAAGTTTTATTTATTTTTTAATCATCTGCAAGTGCTGTTGAAAGCAACGCCAGACTTCTTGTATGTAACTCCAAGAATGATACGATACTCTAATGTTTTTATAATCAAGTGATGTTTAAATTATTTTAGTTCATAAGAGCTTCAATGTATCAGGTTTCACTTAATGATTTTTTTCTTTAATCGAAGTTCTGGAAAACAGTGCTGCTCCATCCAGCAACAAAGTATTTTCGTTTTTAAGCATTCATTTAAATCAGGGGTTTTCAACTCGGTCTTGACCAGCAGAAGCGATTATGGAATTTTAAAGGGGGTCAGTGATAATCAAGAAGTCCGAATATGTACCGTCGGAATAATCAAGATCTGATTGGTTACAAAAATAAGTATTAATGAAATTGATAATTAATTATTGATGTAAAAGCTTGTATCACGTAGTAACGAAGAAATCTCGTAAAAGAATGTAAGAGAGAAAATGCACTGAAATTATGTTTTAAAATCAAACTATGCTTTAAAATTTTAATCAATCAATAATAAATTAATGATTGATTATCTGTGATAATAAATTATTAAAACAGTAATAACAATATTTTTTTTAAATATATGCAAGTAACTGCAATATAAAAAAACAGATTGCAAGAGTTCAAGAAAGCACAGATAAAAAAAGTCTGATGTATATACATACACCACATGACTTCTTTGTACGGAATATTAAGTTATACGCACTTTTTCCTGCCGTTTCATTTAAACTTATTTCCTCGAATTTCATTAGTGATATATTTCTCATTCAAAATTAATTCAGTTCTCACTTCGCGACAAGGCAAAAATACATAAAAACTTGAAATATTAATATTAAAAATTGAAAAATGTAGAAAAATATAAAACACCAAATACAGTTAAAACAATTTAAAAACTTTTTTTTTTTTTTTTTTACAATTAATTTGCGGTTTCTACACAAAATCAAGCGATTCAGCCAGCCGGCAAGAAAGCAGATTTTTCGTTGCACAAAACTGAAAGTTTGGTCTCACTCAGTAAAAAGACACTGAAGGCGTAGAAACTGACTTAATTTGTTGTGGATGCTATGCTGAGTCAATATATGGGATAATTTAATAACTTAAATGACAATTCAAGAATGGATTTAGCATAATTTAATTCGCAGTAATAAAAGAATGCGTTACTTTGTTGCTGTGAAGCTTAGTTTCTCTAGACTGGCAACAAATCCACTATTCTGCTAAGTTTCAAATGTAAACAAATACGGCTGCTATGGTAAAAAAATTAGGCTTAGCCGCACTTAAACAACTTTGAAATTGTTGATAATTCTGCAACTATAACACGCAGGTTAAACTACAGGCATGAAAACCTTAACCGAAAGATAAGAACAACATAATTCAATCATTTTTAAAGCAAAAAATGCGCAATTTAGAAACATATAAGAATAGAGCTCACTGAGCCGTCTAACAGAGTGGATAAATGTTGTCATGTTTTCGGAACACAGTCGGGATGGCAGAGTGGTAAGGCGAGAGGAAAGAGTTGATACCAAACTAAATTCAGCCAATTAGCATCTTATTAGCAATTAGCAGGCACACTAGAATAATTCCTTGTAGACAATATACTCTTTAATCTTAGTAATTACAAGAATTTCTTATATGCCCAGATAAAAAGATGCGACGTCATTTCAGGCAGGAAAGCATAAGCGGCGCGGATATGCTTGCATGACAGAAGTTAGGAAAAAAAAAAAGGACGTAGTATTTTCTCGCGAAGCAGAATTTATACTGCGTAGATGCAAATATGAATCCAAAACCATGATTGGTCAGTTTTACTTTTAATTACATTTTTTCAAGCAGCGTTACGTAATTTCGAATGATCTCGAATTTTGGAGGGCAGATGAATTTAGGGGGAGATCACCAAATTTAGAATGTTAATTTTGAGATCGCCAATTAGTTTTTTGTGCGCCCGATTGCAACCAAAATAGGAGGTGCACATCTACATGTTATATCAGTCCTATACACAAAATTTCAACGTTCTGAGGATACTCGTTTTTGAGTTATGCGAGGTATCTACAAACGGACATGCGTATGTCATACAGACGCCACGAAAAAATCTCTTCTGAATCCATTTTAAATCAGTTTCATAATTCGTTTGGGGAAAGAGAGTCCTTTATCCTGTCCTTACGTACAGATGTCACGCAAAAACATCGTTAAATTGCATTTGATAGCTGTCAAAATGGATATTTTCTTTGAATTATGGTACCCGAAATTTTTTATTACAATATTTCCTTTTTACTTCGTACAAGGAAGTAAAAATACGAAGAATGCAAAACTAGAAAACTGAAAAACTAGAAATTGTTTAAATATGTTTGAACGAGAGGATTTCAAAATTAAATTAAGTAGATTATTGCTAATTGAAAAAATTGTATTAATACATCAAACGTAGCCATCGTATTAATTAAAATCAAACCTTTGTGCTTTTAGAATCTTCGATTTTGTTTTTGAAATCTTTTTCATATTTTAAAAATTAAAAATAATAATAAAATAATTAAACACAAATCTAATAAACTATTTTTTCAAAATTTTTGCTCGTTTCTCAATTTATTGTTATCTTTGAGTTATGCGCAATTATTTGTGTTATGATTATGTTGTGTATCATATATGTATTATAGAGAAATGTGTTAGGGGTTCGATGAAGAAAACCATTTTTTTAAAAACGGTCGATGCAAGGAAAAGGTGAGGAAGCACTGATTTAAATTATAAATATCAGCATGAGTGAAAAAATTTCGGTTACGAATAAGTTTGTAATTTTAATTCAAAGTGGCAACTGTTTGGGTCAAAACTAGAAATTGTTACGGTGTATAAGCAAATATTTTAATCAGTTAATTAATTAGCAAACAAAAATTGTTCATTGCTTGTATATCCGAGAAATAGTTGTAAATCGTGAGGCTCTTAAAGCAATTTTCCCGATGTTACGTTGCTTGTAAAAGAAACAGATCTAATCTATATTACTTGGTGAAACAGATATGATCTGTAATATTTAAAAATATGTATACTGTATTATATGTAAATAAATATACAATATTAAATGTGAAATACATATATTATTTTTGAATTTGTGACCTCTCTTAATTTACAAGGAATGCGTCGGTTCACTATACACACAGATCGTCGCCACCAAATATTATCGCTCTGTAGTATATTTAAAGAAATAATGAAGAATCTGCGCGAATGCATGTATGTTTCTTGAATTATATAAAAAAAGGTACCTAAAGTCATCAAATTTTGAATAACATAGTCCTCCACCCGAACATGGACTTGGAATTTCGAGTTTATAGTTTGTTTTATTGTGTATTTCATAGTTTGCGAATGAAATAGTACTTTGTGGGACTTTACTTGATCTGGAACTGGTAATTAGTCCTGTTACCCCAACAGACATACAACGAATTATCGCTATATCTGGAGTAACTAGAAATTTGTGAGAAGGTTTAAATAACCTTTTTATTTAAACAGACTTTAGAACATAAACGCACTCTTTTGTGCTAACAAAATCACCCGCAGCTTTGTGGTGATGCAACTAAATGGAACAGTCAAATTTTAAGTCAAACGTGGAACGAGCTCAAAGACTGCACGATAAAATATTACTACGAGCTGGCCCAAGAATTCGAAATTAAGGTGTCGGCAGCGATGTAACATAAAACAGAATAATTAACAACTATCCGAACAGGCAGGAACTAACACGTAGTGTTCACGCGAAGCCAGAAATCTATCCTAAAACCAAAAACCTCAGTTCGCACATTTTTAGACGATTTTCATCGTATTTATGGAAGAATTTCACCTAAAATTTTTTTGCTTTAAATGTTCTATTTAATAACCTTTATTCTTCAGCCTTTTGTAGTATTGGAAGATGTATTTTATCCCGTTCTCTTAAACGGCTTTGCAAAGTCCAAGGAGGTCAACGTTTGAACAATCCGCTTTTTATTAGTCCAAAAGTGCAAATATCCATGGGTACACCAGGAAATTTAAAAGGAACATGGGCGAAGGGTATGATATCCGTTTCTTGTTCCCTTTTTTCCAGAAAATTAACAGTGGATTTTGACGTGTGGCTGCTTACTTTGTCTTGATGTAGCTCTACTGATTGATGGCACTTGTGGGTAAAGAGAAGTTATTTCATATTTGGAAACTGGATATAAAATGTATTCCTGATAATATTTGGAGTTGATCTCAACATTTTTCTCCACTCTCTCTATTTTTAATTTGTCGTTATATCAAAAACCAGAAACAATCATAAATTCCTTTAAGAAATTCCCTACAACATTCTTTTGAACTATGTTTTAAGATTTGTTTTTCTACTCTTTGATGGTTATGAATGGATCTCTTATTGCAGTCACGTAAATGCACCCAAGATTTATCTATTGTGACAACATTTTTCCATTTTTGTTCGGATAAATATTTCGCATAAAGAATTCTGCAGAGCGTAACTGCGTTCGGCGAAATGTCGTGAAGAAAGACGACGCACATCACGTTTTTTTGCCTTTTTAAGATTCAAATCAGCATTAATCACTTTGTTTACAGTTCACACTGAGTATTTTAATGATTTTGCTGCTGTCCTTTGAATTGGCGGATTTTCTTTTAGCATTGTAGATCGTACCCCTACAACATTCGAAACGTACTGTTTTTTTCCCTTGGATATCTATTTGGAACCATTTTTCCACTTGAAACCAATCTTTGACGCTTTTTTTCTTTCTTGTTGACAGTATTGCCTATCGTAGCTGTAATATCGAAACGCCATGGCTTTCACAGCGTTTTTAATAACTAGATACGAATAATTTTCTTCGTAAAGAGTATATAAATAGTCTTCCATGCATCCCTTCTTTAAAAGCGCCATTTTCATGAAAACAGAGCTATTGAATAACAGACGATAAATTATACTTTCAAAAGTATAGTTGCAGTTAAAAATATTTCCAAGCAGACGATTTTTTTATAGCAAAGCAAAGTAGTCTAAAAATGTACGAACAGCCTCTGTAGTTGGGTAATTATTCTTAATTTGTGAAATTATATCAAATAACTAACGTTATACAAACAGTAAACTGGAATTTACGAAACCGTTGTTCCTTTTTAAGAAAATTGCACGGAAATATTTAATTAAACTTTATTCCTCTCGCGCATATTTAACTGAAAGAATTCGACGAATGTTCTCTTCTATATTTTTAATTAATAAGAGTTAAGGGTTTGGCAAACAAAGTGATTAGAATACAAAAGAAGGATGCAAACAACATTAGTAGGTGCACTATTAATCATTAAATTTTATACAAACAAGGAATATTATAGTTTGCTGCGCTCGTAATACTTTAAATTGAAATCAGAATTTGCATTATGAAGTTTGTTGTGAAATCCCTTGGATTTATCGATGCTAAATTTAATACCATTTTCGCACAGAGGGAATAAATTGCCTTTTGTCTCAGAGCATATTGCATCACAGTTTGCCACTGTGTTGAGTCATTTGCAATTACTTTCCGTTGGGTAATGCAAAAGTATTTCTAAGATTGTTAACATTAGATGATTCCTTTCAATCTCATGAACGCGAATCATGCTTTCTCAGAAGCTCAAATCGCTGAGGTAATCACTACGCGGATTTCGCTTGATGTTCTTGTAACTTATTTGGTAAGTCACGCTGTTAAGTCTTCGTGGCGATTACCTCAGCGATTCGAGGGGGTGAATTTGTTCCACCTGGTTAGTTAAGGCACGATGGACTCAGCTTGGAAATGGAGTTGAAATGTCTACTCGTGTGCTTCTGCGAGATAAGTTCTGTAATCCTTCTTTATCCCAAGCTTCGAAGCCGTTAAGGAAAGTTGTTAAAGTCCACTTTAATACGGTTATTGAAGAGATGCATAACCGAATCTCTGAATAAAAGACTTTCCTTACTGTTTTCCAAGCATTTGTTTTGATTTATTCGTAATTTTCTGCCCTCATTAGAAGCGACTTTCATTTTGAAATTTTTCGTACAGGTGTTAAGAAAATGGTAACAATGTTGTAGGCAAAGTACTGAATCGTTTTAATTACGAACCAGAAATTCCAAATTAACATTTATTTTATTTATTTAAACATTTATTTTATTTATTTATTTAATTACCGTATTTCCTCGCATATTTCCCTTCTCTAGCTTTGCGCTAGGTTCTGAAAAATTAAAAAATAATCGCATAATTTCCCCTTTCCTCTATGTACATTGTTTTTCCCTCTGAGGGCTAGTTTACTGGTAAATTTTATTCCCTTGAATATTTTTATTTAATTTTTATTATTATTATTTACTTATGAAACATGGTTTTGCACTTTTTGGAATGTAAGTTTCTTTTATAGAATAGTATTGCGATAGTTACTCGTAGTTTGTCTATGACTGCTATTCATTTGTTATGGTCTTACTGTAACCGCAGTCTTTGGAAATTAAATTACTTAAATTACTTAAATAAAAGGGGATATGCGAGGAAATTCGATATTTAATTTTTAAGCATTAATTGGGAAAAGAAAGTAGATCATCAGTTACTCCGGTGGTATAAGGTCGGGGCTATATGGAGGATGCGTCATCACTTCCCAACCAAGCTCGAGTAATTTTGTTTGTGTTGCTGAAGGTGTATAAGGCCTCGTGTTGTAGTGGTAGAACACGATGCGATTTGCCAATTCTTTGCTTTTTTTTTTTTTATTACTGCCTTCATTAAATTGTTGGCAGTAAACATCTGAGCTGATCGTTTGGTTGCTTGGAAGCAGCTCAGAATATACAGCACCTTTATAATCCCACCAAATTAACAGCACAGTCTGTATCTGATACAATTTAGCTTTCGATATGATTTATGCTACTTGGACTACGATCTTTCTCGATTAATGTCATTGCACACTGCAGACGATTCACTTTCGGTCATCAGTGACAATTCGTTTCAGAAGAGGGTTGAATGCATTAAGTTTGAAATGCGTGTCGCAAATATTGATTTATTGTGTTAAGTGAATTTCTTTCATTTCATGCGGAACCCAAATATCCAGTTTCGTAACGAGTCCAATACATATTTGATTTTCAATTGCTGTGTGGGATACATTTAACCTATTTTCAACCTCTCTTCCAGTTATATGATGATTCGATTCAATTATGGCTTTAATTTTGTCATCACCAACTTCAGAAGGTCGACCAGAACTTTGGTCAACTTCGAATGAAAAATCTCCAGAACGAAATTGTTTAACTCGTTGAGGGGCAGGAAAAGGCAATTAACATTTTCAGCAAAACTTTTGTTTTATTTACTGTAGATGTTACAATGAAATTATTTGCGATAATTACACATATTTTGTCTAAGACGCGTGAAAAAAATGACCACTTCTGGTGGTTAGGGTCAATAACCACCGCCCACAGAACACATCCCTACAAATCTACAGTCTATCCTACAAATCTACATCCCTACAGTCTCTATGGTACTCATGGAAACAGTTTTTCTTTTTCAAGCAGAGTGCAACTTTGCATGTGTTGCATTTTCCACACTATTCTTACAGGCTTTTTCTTGGTGCTGCAGAATGCACATCGTCCTGATCTTGTCTTCGATGGCTGATGCTTATTTTCTTGGAGACGAATTGCTGCTTCAATTACTGGCTCATGTTTCTTGATTGCCATCTAGTGAGCTACAAGGGAACTTCAGAAACGGTCAGGCTTGAAAACTACTCAAACGAGGGAGTAAGACGTTCAATAGAAAAGGTGGTTACTGTAGTAACCACCGCCCTTCAAAGAGTTAAAGCAATTCTGACACATGCGTTCTGTTAAGCAATCAACTTCATAAACTTCAACATATCTCTTTGTGAGCCTGAGGCGCTTTCTTACCTTTATGAAAATGAAAAATTAAAATGGTGCATCGAAAATATTTATTTCTGCATCCATGTTAACATTGACCGTAAACTAGCATTTGTAAACAAAAGTACACGAAATTTGTTTCTATAACAGCCTAAAAATGTCAGCTGCCAAACCTCCAAAGCAAGAAAAATGTCATTGCCAGAAGAATAACAAAACGAACATAACGGCATGCATTTGTGCAAACCGAAATTACTTTCTTGCCAATCCAGTAATTGTCTAGAAAGAGATAAATTATTGGAGGACATTCAGAGGTATTCTTGTATTTACATTACTTACGAGGAAAAATATAAGCGCAATATTTATATGTTCTTTTGAAATTTTTCGCCCCATTAAGCCTGCTCCGCGGTGTCGGTTTATATGCAGCCGTCCTAAAGACCTTCAAGTCTGCATTCATTGCGAATGCAGTCAGGGATTTATTAATGGTAAGGAGCATTTTAAAAAGGAGAGACGTAAAACTAAAGGATTGAACTGGTGGTTGAGGGGAAGATACGATAGGAGAGAAAACGTTGGTAAAATTATTAAAATATTCGTTTTACTTGATTAAAAATCGGACAAGAAAAAGTAACAATTTTCATTGCAAAAGGGAGGGGGGATTAAAATGTTGGTTTTTGCACTGTCTAGCGAGTATTCAAAATTGAACAAATGCCAAAATTCAGAGCTTTCGAAACTGGACAGTTACTTCGCATTGTCGAAGGCGAATGAAAATCAGTACTGATAAGAGATAGACATCAATGATAATTCAGAAGTATTTTACGTAGCACAACGTAGCTTCCGATTCGCCCGAGAGACTTCCGGTTTTTCATCACATCTACCGGTTTTCCGGTAAATCACCAAACCTCCCGGCTCTTAATTTTGAGACATTTTATTAATCTTTGTTTGATCTGAGTTGTCGTAATCTGCTGTAGACATTTGTAGATTTTGTATGTGAAAATTCAAGCAATATTTAATCACTTTATTTACTTCAATAAACGGCATATATTACAAATTTAAACCGCATATTACAAAGTTCATATGCACAAGTATAATATACATTAATTATTCAGTTTGTTTTCATCATGTTAAAAGTAGTTTGATAAATAAAGCTTAACTATTTGCGATTTTTTCTCAATATAAAAGTTAAAAAGTTAAAAAATAGAATATATATAAGAATATAAAATTTAGGAATCTTAATTAAATTTAGAATAAATTAATAAAGATAATTTTTAAATAATTTTGAATATTTAATTCAATACTAATATATGTTACACCAGAATTATACTGCGAATAGTTCAGTAAGCAGAATCATGCTTTATAAAATAACGTCAAATGAGTTAAAGTGAGTTTGGAGTTCTTTTGAAATGATTTCATTCCTTTTGTAGATTATCTCACGTATTTTTCATTTTCGTTTTTAATGGTATTAAAATAATGCATGCTCTGAATTCAAAATAACTAAAATCTTGAAAATCTCTGAAGCACCATGTTTGCAACAAATGTGTTCGCGGGAAGGCCGCATGCTGTTCGAGGGCCGTCAGTTCTTGGCCACTGACTTTTCGATTAAAGTTCTAGGATACATGGTGTGCAACGTACATACGAATCAGCTTTCCTTACAAAGTCCTCCACGAAGGTATCCCTCTCTTTAGGTAGATGACCTCAGTATGCTTTGCAGCAACCAAATAAACCAAAACCAAAACCTAACCAAAATCAAACCAATTTCTCCGCCTTCTTCGCATGCCTTCGTGGTTTAGTGGTCAGCACGCTCGGCCCGTCTTCGAGAGGTCCGTGGTTCGAGTCTTTTTCTTTTCACACTATTTTTTTTTCAACGAACTGTATTATTATTTGCTATTTTTCTACAACTGTACTTTTCCCCTACAACTGTGCCTACAGACTATGTTTTAAACCCAGTTCTATGTTATGCACCATCTGTAAGAACATTCTACATTACTCTTCGTAGAATGAAAAATATTTTTAAGAACGACAGATGGTTATCTAATCACAACTGCCGAACAAACCCACTCGAGAGAAAGACAATGGAAGAAACCGAGAAATGACATCCACGAGTCGACTGAATAAAGAAAGCATCGTCGTGTAATGGGGATTTAGTTTCCATTACTGCGACATAACACACTCAGATTTGGTCATAGTTGTGTCCCGTGTCTTACAGTGGACTTATGACCCCATTTCGACATAATCCCCATCTGTTGAGCCAGTTGAGATGCTATCTGAGTGGACTCTGATCTGCTTTTGGTGGAATAGATTCCGAGCGTTCAATTTATATACAGGGCATAAAGATTCTTCCAGTTGTCTGATTCATAGAATTTTATTTTGATCTTATTTCTATTGGTATATGTATTCTAATCTGCTGATACTGTGGATGTTACATTGTTGGTAGTGAATCAGTTTCGCGTATTCAGTAAATTTTGATGATTCATTGTAACATAAAGATTTGCAACTCCTCAACAATCTCTGAAATTTATTTAAGTTCGTATAAAAATAATTCTAATAAGCTAGTTTCTGTATTTATCATTGATCCAATATTCCATCCATAGCTTTAACTAGTGACGCCATCAAAATAAGTTCATTGATAAAAGGAACCAGCGAACTTTGATTCCTATTCATCATTTGTAAAAGATCTACCTAACTGAACTCATGGATTTACAGGTTGATTTAATTTTTTTATCAAGATTATTATGATGCTTCTCTATAAACTTTTTTTCCTAATGGCGGGTTCTTGCCGTTTATAGGCGTTGGCCACCACTAAGGCTGGAAGCGGTGGCCCCTTATGGTCCTAGATATGGCCACCTTTGTCTTCTATTAAGGGACGGCAAAATTACATCCATCCTTCTTCGGGATTCAAACCCGGGCATTCCGAAACCCCAGTGAAAGCCTCTAACCACTTTCTCCTCTGGGCTGCTTATGTATAAAGTTTGTGTTTTATATGTTCCAGAGAGCTAGTCAATATGTTGACATATACGTACGCAGACATTTGCATTACTCTGTTTCTTGATGTTTCTGACTGTTTTCATCGTAGACGCACCAGTTATTTCTGTGTTTAAATGCCGACGTTTCCTTTAAAAGCTGCCTAGCCGGTATAGTTGTTAGTAACGCCCACTACCATTCGGACGGATGAGGGTTCAAAACCCGGAGAAGTCAGGGATTCGTGTTAGCATATATTGCCTGTGCGGCAAGGAGGCAGTCAAAATACATGGTGAGCGCATTCTTGAGAAGTTGGTGGTGAGCGAAGAGGCGTGGGAGGCCCTCGGACCACTCCCCCTGGGTTGTTCCTCCTCAAAATTGGGGCATAAGCTTTTAAAGTCATTCATTTTAAAGTTATTCAGCAATGCCTCAATCACCTGCGGCATTAGAGAGGTGTCCTAGGTTCTGACCTGTTTCCTTTAAGAATATACCTTTAAAAATACTGATTTGAGACATATGACGCTGGCAATGGGACCAAACATTGTAAACAAATATTTAAATGAAAAATTTCGTGACATCTTTCGTAGGACTTCACGACACACTGGCTGACATTTCTCTCCTATTCTTTACGAATCTGAAAAAAAGAGGAAGAAGAAGGGTGAAGGGGTCCTTCGAGAACATGAGCTTTCAGGACTCATTCTATAAAGAAGTTTTCATGATCATTTAAAGAGCAGATGTTTAAGCATATACAGGCTGGCTCTAAAAAACTTTCCCGATATATGAATCCCTATCGGCTGTACCAATCGAATTGAAATTTTAGATACTATTTTTTAAAGGTGTGCGCGCGAGACTGTGATGATTTAAAACAATAGTGCCCTCACGGCTACAGTTACAGTGAAAAATTTCGAAATTTGCTAAAGGCAACACCCTCATTTTCCTGTCCAAACTAATCAGTGCATTGAAAAACCACGAATGGCTTCAGAACGATACACGCATGATGAAAACTGCCAGCGTAAAACATTCACAAAGAAGAGTGCTGACATCGCAAAGAAGAGTATTGTAAAGGACCAGTGACAACACAAGAGAGGAGAAAGGGGGAGGGGACGTTTATTGGAATGTGCTGATCAGTTTTCGCAGGAAAGAAGTGGATGTTGCCTTCGAAAATTTCGAAATCATTTTTACTGTCACCGTAGGCATGAGAGCTTAAATCATCACGATCTCGAGCGATGCCTTCAAGTAACTGATTTTTCAATTCGATTGGTTAAGCGGATAGACCACTAGGGGTTCATAAATCGGGGAAGTTTTTTATGACCGCCTTGTATATTATATCAAATTCATGTTATATTAAAAAACTGTTGCGTCTTTACTGACCGGCTGGTTATTTTTGTAACCATTTAACTCTTCTCTTTAGAATACACCTGATCATGTTAATCAAGTATGGCTCTTCTCATGCAGTTAAAGAATTTTAATATGATTTTCAGCTTGCAGTTTTTCCAACCTTGATTGAGCCGCCGGCAGGCATAACTTGCCAGTCTTGAATCTACTGGAAAGGTTAGTTGCGTCTTCTTTTTTTTCCTGCCCAGTGCCTCGGCAAGTGTCGGTTTTAGGGTCTTTGAAGCGTAACGAAAGCCATTCTTCTTACTGCAGTCTTAAGAGGCCATTATCTGGGTAACGTGGGACTCATTTTCTTATTTTGGGTGGTCTTAGTGTGAAGTGGCTGTGTTTTGAGCTCCTTAGTTTTAGTTCGACCGTCACAAATTCAACCTTGGCTGGCATTCTGCGAAAACACTTATTAGAATCGGCCAGAAGGGGTGTTAATTACGTGCTGCGGGGTTAGGGATCGTATGAGGATCCTCTGTTCACCAGAAAGAGGGAATTTACTACTTAAGGAGGATAAGTCTCCCTGTCATGGGGAAATCCTGTCATCACATGCTTTTCGCATCTTTGGTTCATCTTTGATTTGGAGCTGAAATTATGATTCGTATTGGTTTGAAATTTAGAAACCAAGCTTGCTGAATTTTTTTTTCATAATTTAAGGATTTTATGTAAATAGTACATATTCCATCTCTTACTTTAAAAAAATAAGATCACTAAAATTTATACAATTGTATTTTTTTATCAAAAATCTACTTTTTGTAGTATAGAAAAAAATTGTTAACGAATTTTCACCTTATCTATGTGGGATATATTCAGATCCCCCTCAAATAACGTGAAAGCCTCTCAAATAAGGTGAATAGTTGATTTAACGTGACATTTGCCAGTTTTGTAATCGTAAGATTTACCAGTACGCAGTATTGTAACGTGACATTTATCAGTGTTACAAATATATTTTTCTTTCTCTTCTTCCCCCAGCCTCAGATAAATTTTGTGGTGCCCCCCAGCATTTGAATAGTAATGCAGATAGATTTTAACGAAAAAAAAAAGAATTGTGATTATACTGTAATTATTAGAATTATTTAAATAACTTTAATGATAATTTATTGTTGTATAATTATTATAACTAACTATTAAGAAATTTCGTTTCTTCAGTGTGGAATAAGTATACTTACGTTTTAGCTCAATGACAAAGAAATAGATATAATACTTATTAATTATAATTATAATAATTCGTAAAATTATTATCATCAGTTGTTAATAGTATAATGCTAATTCTACAATAAAAAGTAACAATAAATTAATTATAATAAAAACTGTTATACACTTAATAATTATTTATTACAATTTATCATTAATTATGTATATATAGCAAAATTAAATTTTAAAAGCACTCTTATTTTTACTAATATATAAATAAACACACAAAATTAAACAAAATGAAACAGTTAATTACAGATGATGATCGATATTTCAGCTTAAATTTTTGCCATAGTTCTGTGTTGTTAGAATGCTGTGAAATTAAACTGGGAGAAAAATCCCTAGGATATCATTCATGTGCATCCTCCCCATTTCATGAATAAATGGTACATGCGGGTTAGCGCACATGGTAGCGGCTGTGGTGGTCAAATTATACTGTAAAACAGTGGTGCTCAAACTCATTATGACCTTAGACTCGTACTTGTAACAAAAACCTGATCGTGAGTCTCCAAGTATAACTAACTTTACATAACTGCGTAATATGAAAATTACAAATCTAACTCTGATGTCTTGAATGGTAAATGGTGACGTAAAAATTAAACACATATAAAGAATTTTAATATTTAAAATAGTGTTTACTGAAATTATAACTTTTATTTTAAAATTAAAAAAAATAAGATTATTATTAGTCCAAAGGAGCAATTTGCCCAGAAGGACTATTAATTTCGTTTTGGCATTTTGCGTCGATTCACTAAAAGCGTTGTTTCACTTTTCAAATTGTTGCCACCAAATATTGTTGTTAATATATATATTTAAATAAATTAAATAATAAAGAATAATTAAATAATAATGAAAGAATAATTAAATAAATAATTAATAATTAAATAATAAAGAAATGCATAAATGTATGTATGTTTCTCACATTGTGATTTAAAACAACGGTACCTAGAGCCATCCAATTTTGAATATTGAAGGTTTCCACCCGAATACGGGCATCTGGAAACCCAAATTTGAAATTTGGTATTTGTTTTATTATCGATTTCATATTTTGTAAAACTTTAGCGAATTTTTGATTAACAAACTCAAAAGATTTCAAAGCGAGCAATGGCGGGAGACTGTGTTTCGGAAATTGTAAAGATATAGTCATTTTAAAATTATTTTGCGATATTGCTCTTGAACTGAATTTTATGGTTTAAGTGCGAAGAACATGATATTTAATAAAGGAAGGTAACACACAAAATGTTAAGAAAAAGCTCTTTTGGACGTAATTTAAAATCTGAAACCTTTCAGATTTTTTTTCTCAATGAGAATGGAGAGTACGAGGGGATAATATAAGATTATTTACTTTCGGCTGTATGTTTGTAACATACGATGTACTTGTAACATACGCTTTACGAGCAGTAATTTCCGGTCGGTTCCTGTTTTTTCGTGATGAGGCTCATAACTGCGCTAAATCCATTTTGCACTAACTAGGAAGACGGGAAAGCAATCAAAAGCTTCTGTACAGTGATCCATAATGCAGGGTATAGTATTGATTATCTGTTTTTGTAACCATAATTTGTTGAACCCTTGTTCAAACATTGGTTTCAGCTCCTCATCTGAAGATAGTTCAGTAAATTGCTCCTGTATTGTTTAGTATGGTTTCTCCTGAGTTTGTGGGTCTACTTGTAAAGATGTCTAACACCTATTCGGGGATAACCAAATGAAGAGTAACTCAAATCTTTGGTTGAGGTCAGAATGAAGGCTCGTTAAGTATTGACAGTAAGGAAGTAAATCTTCATCTCGTTTTTGCAAATTTGGAAGATTTGGAAACTTAAGAGACTTGAAGGATTTAGAAATTGATTTGGAAACATTCTCGTCTCCCCAGGTTTCGTTTATAAAGAAAATTTTTCAAAGCTTTGATGAAGTTTAATTGATCAACTTGTAAACTTCAGATTTGTTTCGTTAAATTTATCCAGTCAGTCAGTTGTATAAGCTACGCTATTTTTTAGAAGTAATGAATGTTAGCCTCAAATAATTGTTTTTACTTTTCCAGGAATACCAAGACAGATTCAAAAAGTGCATAAATTGATCCAAACATGCATTTTTCAGGATATAAATGACGCATAATGTTTTACAGGAGAGCACAGAGTTTTACAGGATACATATTCAGTAAATAAAAATCGCTACCTTACCTTAATTTACTTATTGCTATTTAATTTTTATAATAGTGAAAATGGGTCATAATTATTTTATTCAGATTAAACCTCTTGCGTACGTCTCGACGTTGTCCATGCACCCTCAAATTAGTTTTAATTTGTCACAGACTCTACCTCCGTCAGCAGTCGCTAGGAACCCAACCCTCCTTAAGGTTCATAGGAACCACTTTGGAAATTATTACTGTAGAAGAACACACATTTTTATAGACTTCATACACGCATGCTAGGTAATTATATTTTGCTGTGCTGGTATTTCAGTATTGTTCATAATTTCATTCGTATTTATGAACTTACATATTACCTAAACAAACAGAAATGAGTGATCATTGTAATCTTATCAAATGAATCTATTGTAATCTGATCAAGAAATGAGTGATCATCCCTTTTTTGTAATACTGTTGTCGAGTTTTCAATCAGGCAAGAATGCACACGCAGTACCAATGGTGTATGTTGTAGGTCAGTGATCGGAAACCTGCAGCCTCCAAAGCAATTTATGCGACCTGAGAATGCATTTTAAATGTGCACATTTGTTGCAAGTACAGCGCTTTAGTTTTAGAGACATAAAAATAGGAAATGAGCTCATGCACGCGATTGCTATTAAAACAAAATCTGGCAGTCATCACCACATGACTTCCTTCTACGGAATATTAAATTATACGCATTTTTTTTTCATTTCATTTAAACGTATCGGATTGAATTAAATCTACTTCGTCGATAGCGCATAAAACAGAATAGAATAAATGCGCTGTTTAAAATTCAGTATATTTGTTTACCGTAAGGACATTCTGGTGCTAGGTTCACTTAACAGCCTTACATCTCATTCATTTTATAACTCAGAATGCACAAAAATTATGTCATTTGAAGAATTACCTAATCGTTGCCACATGTTCTGTTCAAATACTATAATAAATGTAAAACGATGCATAAAAGAAATTAAACAAATAAAAAATAAACAGTTTTTCACAGACGATTCAGCCCTGCGTACCTAATGCGCATGCGCTACTCGCAAACATTCTTCTCTGTTCGAAACAAACTGTCGACAGTATTCTTTACTAATATGAAACACTTATTTCCTCGAATTTCATTAGAGATAAATTTTTCATTCAATTAATTCAGTTCTCACTTCGCGCCAAGGCAAAAAATAATAAAAACACAAAATATCTTCATTAAAAATGTAAAGACAGAGAAAAACATATAAAACACCAGATACAGTTAAAAAATTTAAAGAAATAAATTTTACAATTAAGCAATTCGGCCAGCGAGGAAGAAGACAGAATTTTCGATGCACAAAACTTAAAAGTTTACGTTAGGTCTCACTCGGCAAAAAGACACTGAAGGCTTTGGGTTCTTTGTAATTGCTAAACACCCATTTATAAAAAATAAATTCTTTTAACAAATCAAAATATGTACATAGCGTTAGAATAACATTAATTTCAGCGATGAATAAAGTGTGAACACGAACTCATAAAAACAGAAGGAAAGAGTTCTTTTTTTCAGTCGCGCAGAGATCGGATTCTTATCGCGCATGCGCTGGGAGAAGAAATCAAGGCGTTTAACAAATGTGGGGGGAAAGGCAAAACCCCACATGGTGTAGAAACTGATTTAGTTTGTTGTGAACTCTATGCTGAGTCAATATATGGGATAACTGAATAACTTAAATGATACTTCCAGAATTTATTAAGCATAATTTAATTCGCAATAATAAAAGAAGATGTTACTTTGTTGTTGCGAGCTTAGTTTCTCCAGATTGCCAACAAATCCGCTATTCTGCTAAGTTTCAAGTGTAAACAAATATGGCTGCTATGGTAAAAAAATTAGGCTTAGCCGCACTTAAACAACTTTGAAATTGTTGATAATTCTACAACTATAACATGCAGGTTAACTAAAGGCATAAGAACCTTAACCGGAAGATATTAACAACATAATTCAATCATTTTTAAAGCAAAAAATGCACATTTTGCAAACATATAAGAATAAAGAAACTGATCCGAGTAACAGAGTTGGTATATATATATATATATATATATACTTTTGGTGCGGCCGATTGCAACAAAAAAGAGAGTTGCACATCTACATGTTATCGCAGTCCCACATACAAAATTTCAACGTTCTGAGGCTATTCCTTTTTGAGTTATGCCAGATACATACGTACGTACGTACAGATGCCACGAGAAAAATCTGTTCTGAATCCATTTTAAATCGGTTTTATAATTCGTTTGGGGAAATAGAATCTTTTATTCTATCCTTACGTGCAGATGACACGCAAAAACATCAAGCCATTAAATTGCATTCGATAGCGGTCAGAATGGATAATTTCGTTGAAATATGGTACCCCGAATTTTTCGTGATTACAATACTTCTTTTACTTCGTACAAGGAAGTAAAAAATGAGATAGAATGAATAAGTTCGGGGCTTTGTTTTTGTTACTGTATGCTTGTACGCCAGTTCAAGTTTCACATTTAGATTAAAAATAAATTATACAGGTGTTAATTCAACATATTGGAATTACCTGAAATAAATGTCAGTCTAAAATTTACAATGAAGCTGACGGTACGTTTGAATTAGAAAGTGTAATCAACAGAAATTTCTTTCAAGTACCGTCTTTTAGACTTCAGATAAACAATAGATATAAATTTGAATTTCTTTCCTTTCTGATTATTATAGTTTATGCATGTTTTGGCAAATATTTAAGTGAAATTTAAAATTTAGTTCTTAGCCTGAAAGGGAGTCTCGAAATGGGATTTTGCGTTGGTTCGCTAGAAACGGGTATCGCTTTTCAAATTGTTGCCATCTAATACTATCGACCTGTATTATTTTTAAAGAATAATGAAGAATTTTTAAAGAATAATGAGAATGATTAAATAATGAAGAATATGAATGTATGTATGTATGTGCCTTGCACTGTGAAAAAAACGAGGGTGCCTACAGCCGTCCATTTTGAATAACGTGGTCCTTCACCTGAACATCTGCATCTGTCTTAGAAAGTACTTTTAAAATAATAAGAAAAACTAAAATATTTAGAAAACAGTTATAGCTTTCTTTGCAAAAAGCATTTAGGAAGGAACGGTTAGTGACGTGTCAAAACAAAGCATTTGAAGAAATGGGATTTGTTTCGAATTCTAATATTAAAAGTGCTAAACTGTTTCTTAATTCGTACTTGAATCGGCCAGTCGCGGCTGGGTGGAGATAAAACAGCTGACCACTGGTAAGACCCGGAATTCTTCGGCTCGGAGTCAAATCGTAAGGAACGTGGGAGGGGGGCTGCAAGGCATGCTCATAGTTCTCCCCATGTGTAACGTGATATGAAATGAATTAGTTTCTTGTAGAACATCCTTCATGAAAACCTCCCTCCCTTGAGCTCTGGACTTGCTTTGCAGTAGTGAGTTAATCAACCTGATACTTGAATTTTGGAAGGGTTTTGGCTTCAAGCTCGTTACTCTGTAATTGTTTTGCAGTATGATGTAAAACAATAATGGCTTGATTTTTTTCTTTGTTCTCCTAATTGCACTCTTTTCCTTTTGATATTATTCGTACTATTGGAATTTTATTATCCGTCGTAAAACTTTATTTAATTATGGATTCTACTTATTATGCAAATTCATAATTGGAATCCGTTATTAATAATTTCTGTAAAGACTTCGTTAGACTTTTCATCTGCTGAAACATCAACTTTTAATCCCTTTTCTGCGAGAATTTGGCCTAGGCACACATAATCTTCTTTTCTTCCCTCGCTTGTCAATGGTATATCGAACTCTCATGTTCTCATTTATTAATGATCAAGCATGAGATTCCAAAGTTTGGATGGCATTATTTTTTAACTATTCTCGAATTTCGCATCTCTTGTATAAATTTAGAATTTTTTCATAAATTCGAAACAGAATGTGAAAGATCCGAATATCTTCATTTTGTATAAGTTTTTGAGCAGACGTTTTGCATTCGCAATAAGGTAGGAAATTTATTTTCAACCTCTGGCAGTAAACTTATCCTAGTTAAAAAAAATACTATGATAATTTTAGAAGACATTCTTGAATGCTACTTTTAATTGCGTTGACACCAACTTCAATATACGACTACATATGAATTAATATTTACTTTTTGCCCCCCCTAGCGCAATATATGCTGATCCTAAATTCTGCTTGCTATCCATTGCATCCACAAATTTTAAAAATTTAGGTTCCCTGTGCCGACCGTATGGCTTATACCGTTTCTAACAGAAGACCTGCTGGAGCTTCGTTGCAATTTTCACGATAGAAATACATTTTTATCCGGGAAGTGCAGCAAGTTGCGTAAATATGCAGGCAGTTGTGGACATAAAAATGTAATAATATTGCAATTTATTTCCAGCTCTCACATATATATTGATATGAATTAATTGCGTTCACAATGTCTGGTATTCTCATTTGGAATTTTGTAATTTACTTTTTATATTTGTTTAATTCACTATTAATTTTTTTTAATGCAAAACAGTTTTAATTACGTCGTACGTTACGGTACAGAAAATAAATTATCTGTCTCATAGCTTTATGCTTAACAATATAATGAAATTTTCATTTTAAAATAGTTAAATTTTAGAAAAGTGGACAGATCATATGTATTATGTGTTTATATTATTTCTAGATGTACCTAGCTCAAAGCTTTATATTTTGGGGATTCCCATTTTTGTGACTGTACTTTTATATTCATACCAACTGTAGGTGGATTCCGAAAATCTTAAATGTTTTCTTTGAATAACTGTTTTCCCATTTACAAATTTTTAGTCGCAAGAACTTTTTTTACTATTCATGTAAATTCATAAAAAGAAGTGAATATTCTGAAAGCTTTCAGATTTCATATGACGCCCAAAGGGGCTTTTTAACGTTTTATGTGTTACCTTTATTTATTAAATATCATGTTCTTCGCACTTAAACAATAAAATTCAATTCAACAGCTGTATCACAAAATATTTAAAAAGAGCATATGTTTAGAATTTCCGATACGTGTGCAGGAGATAAAAATGTTTCCACTCCTCCGTAGTGTTGCCATTGTTCGGTTTGAAACCGGTGGGTTTGTTAATAAAAAATTCGTAAAAGTTTTACAAAATATGAAATCGATAATAAAACAAATTCCAAATTTGGGCTTCCAGATGCCCATATTCGAGTGGAGAACTATGTTATTCAAACTTTGATGTTTCTAGGTACTATTGCCTTTTCACAATGCGAGAAACATATATACATTAATGCAGATTCTTCATTATTTAATTTCTTTAAATATAATGCGGGCCTCTAATAGTTGGTGGCAACAATTTGAATAGTGAAACACCGTTTTATAGTGGACGACGCAAAATGCCAAAACGAAATTAATAGCTCTTCTGGGCAGATTGCGCCTTTAGGCTAACAGTCTTTTCAAAATTATGGTTATTCTTTTTTTAAAATTTATTTTTAGCCCAAAGGGCGTAAGCCCCGAAGGGCTGTTAATTTCCTTTTGGCATTTTGCGTTACCGTTGCCACCAAATATTACAGCCCTGTATTATATTTAAAGAAATTGAATAATGAATGCATGTATGTGTCTCCCATAAATGTATGTATGTTTCTCGGATTGTGATAAAACAACGATACCTACAGCCTTCAAATTTTGAATAACGTAATCCTCCACCGAATATGGGCATCTGGAAGCCGAATTTGGAATTTGTTTTATTATATACTTGATATTCTGTGAGACATTAAAGAATTTTTGAGCAACAAAGTCAACGATTTCAAAGCGAGGAATGGCAACACTGTTTGATGGTGGGGGGGGGGATTTTTATCTCTATCGAGCGAGACTGTGTATCGGAAATTCTAAAGATATTCTCATTTTAAAATTATTTTGCGACATTGCTGTTGAATTGAATTTTATGGTTCAAGTGCGAAGAACATGATATAATAAACTCTAAAGATATGCCCTTTTTAAATGTTTTTTGATATTGCTGTTGAGCTGAAGTTTATCCATAATATCGAAGAACATGAAGTGCATGATATTTAATAAGTGAAGGTAACACACAAAACGTTAAAAAGAAGCCCCTTTGGAGGTAATGTAAAACTGAAAGCTTTCAGATTTCTTTAATTTTTAATTTTATTATTATTATTTTTTTTACTCTATATTTCTTCCTTTCATTTATTTTCTCTTGACGCTGCAAACTTTGACACATTTTTCATTACAAACATATGAATTTTAATGTCAGCTGCTAGAGTAAAACCGGCGTTTTATCATTTTATTCATTTAAAAATTTAAAGCCATTTTGATTGTATGCGATCCTTGCATTGTAATTGCTAGCTACCTGTGTTTCTTTTTACATTTATGTTGCTGAAGAATATAGAATCTTTTTTATACAAACTCGATTATAGATTCCAAGCGATTAAATTTTTAAGTTTCTATTTTATAGCCTCCTGTCAGATAAAAGTATTCAAAAATGCGGATTTATTATAAATTTTGTCGCGAAGAACCGATAACAAATATTTAAAATTTATGATTGTAAATATTTAAACGTATGACATATTTAATACTTTACGGAGAAACTATAGTTAAATATCGTTCACCTGATCTCTGAATATGGTATTGCTGTTTGGGCGCAGAAAGAAAAATTCAAAATTCGTTGAAAATACGAATTGTGAAGGAATTTTTAATATCTAAGTTTAAATAATGGAACGTATTAATGAGCATCTGGAGGAAATTAGTATTTTTTTTAACTTTAAAAATGATTCCCATTTTTAAAAACAACCTAGAGCCATCAAATTTTGAATCCACCCATCAAATTTCCACCCGAATATGGGTATCTGGAAGCCCAAGTTTGCTTTATTATCGATTTCATATCTTGTGAAACTTTAACGAATTTTTGATTAACAAACTCAAGGATTTCAAAGCGAGAATGGCAATGCCGTACAGAAAAAAACATTTTTATCTCCAGCGCGCGAGAGTGTGTACGGAAATTCTAAGATATGCTCATTTTAAAATTATTTTGCGATATTGCTATTGAACTGAATTTTATGGTTTGAATGGATATTTAATAAATAAAGGTAACACACAAATTGTTAAAAAAACGCATCTTTGGACGTAATTTAAAATCTGAAACCTTTCAGATTTTGTTATTTTTAAAATTTATTTTTTCTCTTCAGAATTTGCTGCTTGAAGCGGCGCATAATACGTTTTATATAAATTATCGAATAAGTATTGGTCGCAAAATCATAATTTTACTCTTCTTTCGTTTATTATTGCTTGAATTCTTTTAACTATGTATAATTTGCTATTTGAATTGATTCGAAGACAGTATTCTAAAAATCCTTGTCCGAGGCGTTCTAAGCCCCACCAGTGACAAGGCCACTGAATACTGGTAGTTTGAACCCAAGTCAGGTCGCGAAGCTCGTGCAGGCGAACGGGCTAGCTGCGTGGTTGGTTTTCGTTGTGTAGCGTGAATATGAGAGTTTCTTTCAGAAAGTTTTCCACGAAGGTATCCGTCCTAGAAGGAAGATAGCCCTCGTGTCTTTGCCATATTCAAATAGCGTAACCTAACCAAGACATTTTCTCTGGTGTATTTATTCCACTGGGTGGTTTCAGTGATTAAGAATTCCGTTTATAAAATTATTATGCTATATAGTGAATCCTTTTTACTTTTAGCGTGCATTTGCTGTCTTATGTTATGTAGAAGTGAAGGGGCACCTAGTATTTACTCTTAAGTAAGTAGGTATTAGCCCCACACACTAACTAGAACGGCACTCTTACTTTTCAGTGTTAAATTAACTCGAAGTAAAACGCATTACTTACATGTTATGTATAGCGATATATTAGTAACGCAGGTACTTGTTTCGTGTGTTATCTATTATAGTGGGTACAGGCATCATGTTTGACGACATTATATGTTGCAGTAGATAAAAGCGTGATGTTCCCACGTTACAAACCATTTTTTGCAAACATGACCTGTTTACATCAGTGTTTGTTTGCTATCAAAATTAAGTTAGAACTATAAAATTATTTACAAAGCTTACATTTAGTGATAAGGAATTACGTTTATAAAATTACTATGCTATATGGTGAATCCTTTTTACTTTTGGCATGCATTTATAGCATTTTTTACCTATCTATGTTCAATACAATGATTAGGAATTCCGTTTATAAAATTATTGTGATAAGGTGAGTGCTTGTTGATTTTACTTACGTTCAATACAGTGATTAGGAATTCCGTTTGTGAAATTATTATGCTATATTATGAATCATATTTACTTGTACCGTGCATTTATAGAGTTTTATTAAGGGTGTTATCAACTGCTTGTAAAATATTTAAGTTCGATGTGTAAGGCTGATATTCTTTTGTAATACTAACTGTGGTTTACAGTACGAATAACTGACTGACAATTTAGAGCGTCCCGTATGTTATGTTGAAATCTTGATATCATCAAATACTACACGAGCGGTACTTACCTCTCCCATTGCCGTTCTGGAATGTTGTATGTTCTACAATCACTGTAACTTTATCGCTATCACGTACTTACACGCGTTCATTATCGTTTATCTTAACGTTGCCCAAGATGAAGATGAATTCATTTGTATCATTTGTTATATCATAACTGATGTTACTTGAAGCTTCTTCCCTCAACAATGACATCGTGGATCTCTTCGGCGAGAGATATGAAACAGACCGCCCTCTGTGATGTCAGGTACGTGAACCGGTGTTATCGAACTTCATCAGTTGTTTGGGTGAAATTTATGGCGAGGCCTCTTTCCAAATTCTGTAATTTAGCTGCAGAAGGAATGAAGTCGTTTAGTTTTTTAACGTTTCTGGTGATTTCATAAATTACACTTAGTGACTGTTTTTCCTCTCGGACCATTTCATCAACTACGCGGTTTTTTGCTACCAACTTTGCTGGAACTCGGTTCATCCTATACAATTGTGTATCTGTAATATAATTGAAATTCTAACTTTCAATCGCCAGACGTCTCTCAGTTGCCAGTTTTTATTATTTTATGAAAAAATTATTCTCTCGAACAAAGCAACTAAGTAATTATTATTAAATAATGCCATGCGCTTAAAATTTTTGTTATTTGTGTCCCAAATTATAATCTTATTTCGTTATTTTTAATTCACTGAATCCATTTTTTTAACTCAGTATGATACGCGTAGTATTCTGAATGTTTACATATATTATCCCGTCGGCGGAAATTTCGACAACGGTCGCCATTTGTTAATTCGTTACTGCGGAAATATAAAAGACACGGTCATTCCATAATTGGCGCTAAATCGCGGTACTTGGCCTGTCGACAGGATAATACGTACGCACCACATTCTGTTACAAGTAGTCCCACCACCTAATTAATTACCTTTCCTCAAATATATTTCTGTATTCCGTTTCATAAAAATCGATCATAAAAATTGATGCTCTAAAAAATACGCCATAATACTTTCACGTGCTATATACAGGGTAGGGCGATGCCCTAGAACCTGACAAAGTGACTTCGTCACCTAATCTGATGCTCTCTTCGGTCTTGTCCGCCGAAAAATTTTCCAGTACCTTCGATTTCTCGAAATTTCTGGAAGGCATCTGCAGTTACAGTTACATATAGAGCCGAATACAGTTACAGTTACATATAAGGCCGGATACAGTTACATTTGAATCGAATCAATTCTACAGTTATTCAGGAATCGGACCAAAATGTCGCCAAACGGTCTCGAGACAAAAGTTACTGGCTGAAACCATCCCCAGCTTGCCTTGGCGAGATAGCCATTTACCCCATGTTAATGGACCTGATCCTGTAATCTTATTTTTTCTGTGAAGCTTCACTCTCTTGAGGCCGTTTATGTTACGTTACACAAGAGATATTACAATTTTACACTTAATTTGACTAAAATTCTTTACATATATACAAAATTCGTAACAATTCTATTAACTGAATGCTAAAATGTCGTAATAAATTACTCTCTGAAAAGAATAAAACATATAAAAAGACAGAGAAATGTAATATAGTTGCTAGAGTCGGTTATTGCATTAGGCTGGCTTAAATTTCGACAGTTAGAAGGGAAGGAAAGGTTGGGCGTGACCTTCGCAGATAGTTTCCAGGAGTCTGCATTTGTTTGTAAGATGAAAACAATTACTGGATTTTAAAATTTGGAGGGGCTCATTCTTTGAACGCATTACAGAAGAGGGAAATATTTTTAAATATGGTGCTAAAATGCTAGGGAAGAAAATACGGTAGATAATGTTAAATTACTAAGTGTCATTTACGGGAGTTCTGAAGTTATTTCGATTTTCTCTGCAACTGCAACTGTCGAATTGTGCGTTTGCGCTTAATCCATTTTTCAATACGAAGTCCTTAAGTATTTTTGTGTGAAATTCTTGTAAACTCTTTGATAACCCCGTAAACCAGCATCAGTTATATTTAATATGAACCTTTGTCAGTCTGAGCATAACTCCTTCTTACAATACCTTCACAGGCATAATCGGATAATAAGCAATTAGAAATTCCTATATTTTGAAAACAAGAACAGAGAGCAAGGTGTAGTACTGGAGCGGGTAAGCAAGATGTAGTTATAAGACATAAACGCCTGAGATAATATTCTTCACATATGCCGATTCTAGAACTGTTTACAGGTTACCAAAACGAAACTGATATATTTCAATAACAGCTGCCCAAATGGGAAAGTGGTTAGTAACCCTGACTGCCGTACCGAAGCTTCGGGTTCGAATCCCGGAAATGCATGGATGTAATTTGTCCGTCCGTTCATAGGAGACAACGGTGGCACTCCTATGAGGTGTCTCTATAATAAAGAGACCACCGCTTCCGGCCTTAATACTGGTCAACGCCCGTAAACGGCCAGAGACTGCTATTGGAGGGGCGGAGGACTATAGTGATATTTTTTTTGACAATTACCATCAAGTGATGATTTTTACTATTATCACCCATTATGAGTAATAATTTGCTGATATAGTCATGATAAAATTATTGTTTCAAAGCAACTACTGTTATTGTGATTAAACATCGATAACAATATTCAAACTCATATACATATTCTAATGCTATCATCAGCTGAGTATTGATTCATTTTCTATAGCAGTTTCATTCTCTGAAACTTGAAAATTAATTAAAAATGGTTGCTGTAACTAAACACAAGGAAATGACTAAAAAACTGAAATTGTGGAAATCCATCTTGGAATCGATACGGGAGTTTTAATTATATACGATCATTATAATTTATTTGAATAGACTTGTGTAATTAATATAGTTACTGTTTTTTTTGAAACGCTCCTCTCTCTCTCTCTCTCTGTTTTTTTTTAAAGAAGGGAAAGAAAAAATGTTTTCATTTTAATTCTAACGAGTTTTAAATGCTTGTGAAAAAATGAGTTTTCTTTATTTTTAAAGGCCATCTGACAATGGATAACATTATCATTTAAATGCTGTAGCATATTTAAATTACTGGAAGAGTTTTCATTGTGAGAGAAAAAAGAGCTTTTCTATTAATTTAAGTCTTATTTTAATTTCCAAGAAAGTAATTTCTGATACGGTCGGGGAATTCTTCTATAAATGTAAATTAAAATCTGTTTACCCTTTGGCATATAAATTTACATTTCTTTTATTAAAAGAAGGAATATAAAAAGAGATATGCGTTTCAATTTACTAAGGAATGAATATATTTTAGGCATCTTTTACATAAATTAATTTGATTGTACTTTAAATTTTTTTTTTCTGAATATAGTTTTGTCTGTATTGTGAATGGAGGATGACAGAATTCAGAATACAGTTGTGCACATTTCAAAACAAAGCAGAACAGTAATTTGCAATTAAATTTATGGAGATTATTAGGTTCTTCGAAACAGGACACATACTAAATTAACGGCGTCCTCATCAGAATTCGAATCACAATCTTCTGTTCAGTAGCTGGGCTCAACAGCGGCCGAGCGGTAAAGTCGGTGAACACGGGTAGTTCGCTCTGAGATTCGAATTCCGCTAACACGGCTGGCTGTATGGACGTTTTCGTGGTTTTCTCCGTGTGTAACATGTATACGAGCTAGTTTCCATTAGAAAGTCCTCCACGAAAGCATCTTCCCTTTAGGTACATAGCCCTCGAGGCTTTCCCCTAATTACATAAAACCAAACCATTTGCTAGCTGGGTAAATTATAGCCTCTTAGGAGAGCATGCTTAGGGGTTGCATCCTTATATTAGTGGTCTCAAACTGGTGGCTCGCATGCGGTCCTCAAATAAGTTTTATGCGGCCCGTGAAGCCTTTCAGTTATGTGTTTGTTGCTAAGATTTTCGTATTTGAAATCCGAATTCATATTATTTTCATTTCCATTGAAAACAGCATGAATAACGCTCCAGAAAATCTATAATTGCAAATAAATTTACAGTGTGATATAAATATTATTCAAAATCTGAAGATAGAGGTCTGAATAATTTTTATTCGTATTATCAAAAAATAATTACTCTTAGTTACAAATGTGGGAACTAAGAATAATTGCTTTTTTTGAGAATATGTGAGCAACTATTTTTGCATTTGAAAGCTAATAACAATAAAAGAAAAGAACCCGATTTTCTGATGAGCATCTATAAACAATAATGAAGATAAATTATAGTTATTTTTCGACGAAACTGACTTGAATTAGAATAAAAAAGCCTTCAGTGTCAAACTGTAAGAAATAAATAAGTTTATAATTATTTACATTGCAAACATATATATTTTAATTTACATCGAAGAAAAGTTTAGGGATGAGAAGATGAAACAGAAAACGTGCTTCCTTTCCCGTCTCATCCTGTGGTCAAAATCTGGCCGACTCATCCTCTGCTATTCTCTATCCGCTTCATCAGTAACCCTTTCTGATGGAATCTTTCCCCATTCATCTGTTGTTGCTATCTCCCTCTCCAATCAGCAAACCTTGCTTATGGAATCTTTCTCTACATCCATTGTTAGCCCCCATCTCCCGCATAAATAACTCCTCCTGAGGGAAGGCAGTTTTTTCTCGATTAATCTCTTTTTCAAAATGTTGTTGAGAAAGGCATTTGCTGAGACAAGTAGAGTTACACAATAAATGCCATTAGCCCTTTTTATTTGAGTACAGCGACCAACCAATGGTATTTGCCAAAGAGAAGGATGCCTCGTGGAAGGACTTTGTTGGAAAACAGGTTGATATCTACACCACAAAAACACCCATGCAGCCAGTCTGTTCGCCGGGATACGAACCTCGGACCGAGTTACCAGTGTTCAGTAACTTTACCGCTGGTAGGCAGTGGTATTGACTTGTTTAATTTAACGATTTAGCTTAGCCATATGCCAGATGCTGTGAAGTAATTCTAGAATGATGCACAGATGTGGAATGCAGTTCTGTTTTCAGTCACGTGTCATTATTCTAGATTCGTTTTTCAGTATTTTTATGCGTGTTTAAAACATTATCAGGAATTTAGTGAAACCAGAATTTATTGAAACCAAAGGTGGTTAATCAGTGCCGATTTTGAACGTAGGTCATAAATATGAAGCAGAAATTCAAAAAAATGAGAATGCACACTGAATTTTGCCAAGACGTTCATTGCAATGGAATTCATTGACAAATAATATTAAATGATTTCATATAGCAATTAAGTACTAACTCTGACCATTGTTAACCTTTTTGAATGCATAACGAATGTTTTATAAATGTAATGAATGTATTTGTAGTATTTCTTGTATAATGTAACGTGAAAGGCCTTAGGAAGTGAAGTATAGCCGGAAAGATAGGGTTAGAAGGATAAGTCTATTTAATATTGAGGTAACTGGCAAGATAGCGCCAAGCTGTCGATGACTTTTGGAGACCAATTTTTGTCGATAAATTCGGCAAGATATCTTCAAAAATAAAATTTGACGGACAATTTTGACGATCATTATTTCGGTCCTATCCCTGTATAATTGTAGTTGATCCAATCCATACCGAACCGTAACAGTATCCGGCCTATGTAACTGTAATTGTGTATGCCTTCCAGCAGTTTCGAGAAATCGACGAAATTATTTTTCTGTCAAACAAAATTGCGCTCTTTCTAATTGCTCTTCCTTCGCACCTAAGCTTGATTTTTCGCCCTGCGGGTAGAAAGACTTAGCGGGTGCAAAACAAGACATCTGTCTGAAGATACTGGGAATTTTTTGGCGGAGGGGGGATTGTGTAAGATCAAGAAGCATCAGTTTTCAGTTTTATTTCCGAGTTCAAAATTTAGCTCAGAGTATTAAGGAATTCAGAGCATCGTGCGAGCTTTATTTGAGGTACTTTACATTGTCTGTAACGTTGTCTTAGTAGTTTGAAGTGGTACTACTGATTGCGCTGTACGAACACTTTTGTGGGAAGTTCCAGAACTGTAAAGTGTTCGTTTAGGGAAAATAAATTTCATCAAGCTATCATCGGTTCTGTATGCATTCAACTTATTATGTATTAACCCGTACCTATGTAACAAAACCTCATCTCCAATTTAACTTTAGTTCTTCACCCCAAGTGGGCTTAATTTTAAGAGATAGAAGTAGTCGAGTTCTAACTCAATTCGATTTGGTTTTTGAAGGTCATGTATTGTACAGGTTAAATTGCTGTGTCTGGTGCGGGGTGGGAAGAGGGTTTATAGCATGGTCCAAGGTTTGTAGGGAGGGGAAAGTGTGGGACAAAATTCTGAGGTTAGTGGTATCGTTGTGATTCAAGTGTGGCTCTTTTCCAACCGCCACTAATGATATGGGAAACTAGATTTAGAAACCACCTCAGGGTGGGGAGGGGAAACCATCAAATGCATTGAGTCGTGCAGTTTCCGGCAGCACATCACGATTGTTGAATCAGTAGAATAAAAATGAGGTGAATACCTTACCTCACTTTCATTGCTGTCGATGTTCTACTTCATTCTATACGCAAGTTGGTTTAGATTTCCGAAGCAGTCGAATGATTGCAGCTCATTGGTCTTGCTGGGTGATAAAATGGGCAAAGACCCTACAATTCGATTATTATGAACAGCGGACAATCTTTTAAATGGGATTAAATGACTGTAAATTTGATGAGACTGTAGTACCCGCTGTGCGAGGCATCCTGTTAATATTATTCGTGTTTTTCATCATTAGTTGCTTGAGTAAGAATGATTAAAACGTACTGATGTTTGTTAGATTTAACAAAAAAAAAATCGACTTGGAATTTGTGTTATAATCATTCTGAAAATGGTAATCTAATATGTTTAATAACATAGCTTTGATTAATGTCTAAATTCTGAAGTGAAACAATTTTAAGTATTTTTCTGCAATAGTATTATAAATATAAAATGAATATGCTTGAGTAATTTTATTAGCCAAAAAGGGCGTAGCCGGAATGGGTTATTAGTCTCGAAACGGGATTTTGCGTCGTCTACTATAAACGGCGAATCCCTTTTCAAATTTTTGCCACCAAATACTGTCGCCCTGTATTGTTTTTAAGGAAAGTAAGGTAATAAATAATCTGCATGAATGTGTGTATGTTTCTCGTAGAGAAAAATCAGCGGGTACGTAGAGCCAACAGATTTTGAATATCATAGTTTGCCACTTGAACATGGGAACCTGGAAGTCCGACATTTGAATTTCGAATTTGTTCTATTGTCTATTTCATATTTTGTAAAACTTTAACGAATTTTCGACTAACGAACTGAACGATGAAAGCGAGCAGTGGCAGCACTTTACGGAATAAAACATTTTTATCTCCAGTGCGCAAGACTGTATTTCCGAAATTCTAAAGATATGCTGTTTTTAAATATTTTGTGATTTTGCTGTTGAATCGAATTTTATGTTGCGATAGCGCCAAGAACACGATACTTAACAAATAAAGCAAATACAAAAAAGGTAATAATAAAAAGACAAAGGAAAAGGGGTTTTTGAAAGCCATTTTGGTAAGAAAACTGAACATTGATAATGATGAATTGAGAAAAGATGGGGAGGGGAAACACTCAAAAAACTGATGTAGAGACATTAGGTTTTTTTGAAGCAGGAGACCTGAAAAATGTCTAATTCCCTCGCCGGGATTCGAACCTCAGGCCACTCGAATCTCGAGTGTGCTGGCTCTTACACTACGAAGGCATGCAGAAAGGAGGAAGAGAATATATCTTATATGCACTTTAGAGGCGACCCAAACAAGATCATAAGTTCTATTTTTAGACCAGCCGGATCGGGCGGTATTGCTCTTATTTGTACTTTATATACTCCCCCTTTTAAAGGGCGACTGGGGATTAGGAGACCCAATCGCCAAATCCTGGTAGTGAAGAATCATCATCCAGCACCTTTAATTCGGGCGCCAATGTAGAGACATTAGGTTATTTTGAAGCAGGAGAAATGAAAAATGAGCAGTGCTTTCGCCGAGGCTCGAACCTCTCGAATACGCGAGGAGTATGCTGGCCGTTACACCACGAAGGCATGCTAAGGAGGCGGGAGAAATACTTTAAAATACTTTAATACTTTAATAATTACTTTTAATAAGATCATTACGCCAGAACTGAACGCTGCATCGGTGATTCTAAACGTATAATGCTATGCTGCTTTTAAAATTTTTGTAATTTTGCTATTCAGCTGTATATGCCGTTAAGTGCGAAGAAAATGATGCTTAATTATAAAGCTATTAAAAGAAGGATAGTATGAGTTAATGTAACTGTAGTCTGATAGACTGCGAGCTCAACGAGGGGGTAAACAATCTTAACAAATCGTTTTAAGTAAAATATAAAGGCCTTAACAAACCGTTTTAAGTAAAATATAAAGAAAGGCCTATCGATTTTTTTTAATTATTATTTTTTTATGAACAAAACCATTTTATTTTTCCAGCATGATCAAGTACATGGTTTATATATTCGACCTTTTAAAAGCTATGTATTTACTTTCAAATAAATTAATTTTTAAAACTTAAAAAAATTGATTTACATTTAAATTTATCTGTTATTTCATTTGTTCTGCAGTATAAAAAAATATGTGTTTAACAATGGATTTTTCTTTTTTCTTTACAGGTAAGAAATTTGAAGTTTTTTTATTGATAGAAAAATGGAAATCTCTCCCATATCTTAAGTAATGTACAATGATTTCGTTGAAGTTTAAAATCTAATTGTATTGTCCGATATTCTATAGCTTATATTTGACATTAGAAGTATTAATCAAACATTAATTTTTTCTGTCATGTGATTCTTTGTCACTTCGCTTAAGTAGCACTTTATTTCGTCAGCGGTATTGTAAAGAATCGAACTATTATTAACACTTAAATGTTACGGATTTAATGCGGAAATAGTCTGATTCTCACCACCGAATTGCACAACTTTTGATTAAGATCTCCCAATTTCTCTGCTTGTATTAAATTTAGTGTACTGTTATCTAAAATAATATACTTAACCTATTCTAATAAATTGCATTTGTTGGATTAACTCACTTTCACTTCATCCAGTTTGAAAATACATATTTGCAAAATCAGCTAATTTAGGTGAAGTGATTTAAGTGTAATAAAGATCAAAATTAATAAAAATCTTTATAAAATTTTTTAGTAGTTTATGGCAGATAAATTTTCATTGTGGCGCTTGACGTCAGGGATGCTGAAAATTATTCTAGGTGCATGAAAGAAAGAAAAAAAAAGAAAAAGAAAAGTTATCGATTTAAATTTGGTCTGCAGTCCTTTATTGCTCTTGCTCGAGAGAATAAGAACGCTTAATATTGGTAGCTGTTCAGGGTTCTGTTCCAGGCGAACGGGCTGGCTACATGGTGTTTTCGTATGTGTAACATTAATACGAATCAAGTTTTTCTTAAAAAGTTCTTAAGATAAGTAAGCTAGTGAGTGACGTACCTCTTAATTAACACTAAACAACCAAGCAACCAACCAATTAAATTGGTCACTAAACCTGTTCAAAACAGACATCCTTCTGCATTTATGTACTACTTACTCACGTTACCTACCACGTACCACTTCACGGGCCCACGTGCGGCCTAGCGGTAAAGTCCAGTTTTGAGACTGGTAATTTCACTGGTAACACTGGTAATTTCACCCGAGGCTTGAATTCCGCGAACGGGCTGGCTTCATGGGCGTTTTCGTGGTTTTCCCCATGTGTAACGTGTATACGAGCCAGTTCTCTCCACGAAGGCATCCCTTCCCTTAGGCAGATAGTCCTCGAGGCTTTGCCATAATCACATAAGCTAAACTCATGTACTTCACGATTCCTGTGACTGTAGTAAGGCCGAGTGATTATTCTCAAAACTGAGATTAATAAATAAAAATTTTACAAAGTAGAGTGGGATAGAAAAGTTAGCTTTATTCTTATTTGAGAATAATCGAACTCTAACCTTGATAAAATAATTAATAAATGTTTTCCTTAACAGTTGAAAAACAGAGACGTTTGTAATTCAAGTGTAAAAATAAAGTATACCGAATAAGTTGATTGCGAACATTTTACCTTAATTATACTGTATCTGTTTTGTATTTCTCTCTGTATGACTTCAAACAGCTTCGAATAACACATTTGTTTTGCGTAAACAGGAATAAATCGGAATAAAAAATAACATTATATAGCGTACATCAAAGAGCGATGGAAAAAAAATTCATTCGATTAAAGTATATAAATCTACTTTAATTATTGATAAAAGGGTAAAAAACCATAATTAAAAATTGTGGTTAAAGTTGGAAGGAACAGTAAAAAGTGGGGTCTCGTTTTCATCTGTTGCCACAAGACCCCGCAGCCGTGCTAACAGGTTTCTAAAGATGAGGAAACTGTTGCTAGAACCTACCTAGACATTAGCGTAGAATTTAGCTTATGCATGGTACCCTGCTTTATTTTCCGAGAACTTCAACGAACATTAAAGATTTAAAGAATGCGTCTTCAGTTTCTTTAAATCAGCATCCATCAACTTTAGTTCTTAACCATTCTTGAACGTATTTTAACTCGCATGCAATAATTACTGCTTCATAGCAACCAACGTCTTTGATCACGTTTCTTGCTCAAACAACTGACTCACGCTGGTAGCCAGAAGTTTTAATTAAAGTCTGTGGGAAACCACGCTTAAAATTAAATTAGCCGCGTAAATTTAGTTTAAGAAACTCCCGTTAGAACTTTTAGAAGAACTCCATTACGTTAGCAGTATTGAATATATATACTTGAGCTTAAGGATATAGCTGGAAGAAGACGCTGGTGCTTTCGGAAAGGGAGAAGAGGACGGTTATTAGGGCGTGTCATGACACGAAGTTTTATCTCCTGGAGGTGTAAGCGAGATTTGGGGATTAAAATTTTGTGGTTGACGGGCGTTACCTTCTTTAAAGATACGGTGTAGTCGTGTAAGATTGAGTTTTATTTTCAGTACATCTGTCGGTAAAGTTTTCAGCTCTTTCTACATGGATGGATTATTTCACTTTCGGGATAATTCAGGCTTATAGGGAGTATGAAACTTGAGGGTGGGCGAACTTGAGTTATTTATTGATTGTAATAAAAATCTGCACTTTCCTAAGAAGCTTCAGCTTAGCTGGATCGTTATGCTTTATGTAATCTTGTCCATAATTTATTCCTCTTTTCACGTCCTCTATCACATTTCTTTAGATTACCCAGCTCTTTAATTTATATTTAAAAAAAGTTTCGATTACTTGGATTCAGCTGTTTCGAAAAATATCAGTGTTAACCTTTCCTAGTAGGATTGTTTAATTCCTTCAAATATTCAGTAATGAATTTTATAGAATGATGTTTAAACTATTTTCTTCACCTTTCTTTTTCAATAAACCGGAAAGTCTTATGTATCAAGCCTCTTTTTTAGAACATTTAGTTCTTGAGTAATACCTACTGCACTGGTTTTCTAGTTCCTCTGTTCATCCGTACAGTTCAGTTCGCCAGGGAGAAGAGGCACCCAAACCCAGCTATTTTCCATACACGGATAATCGCCTCAGCCCTTGGAGGCGATCCAAGGCGGCATAACCTCCTGGTCAACCATGGCCAACTGGAGAACAGAAGGTCACGGGTCAACACAGGGTTCTTACGTGTTCACACAGTCTGGGTTAAGAACGCAAAGACGGCAACGCATCCATCAACAAAGAAAAGGAAATGCTACGTTGTTTGTCCCCAAGAGTTGACCAGGGAGAGCCAAATCGCCGAAGATAACCTTCTTAATCTAATCATGTAGCAACCCCACAGTTATAGGGGCAGACAAGACAGTACCAATACGGTCCTTGCCAATCCTGAACCATTCCCGAAATGAACGGATGTTCTAGTCCTGTGAAGACGGAGTCTTCCCTTTTCGTTGGTGTCAAAAACATTCCTGTCCAAAATCATCAATTTTCATTACCCCCTTCTCAAGGGGTTACATAATGGGGGACGACTGGACCTTGGCCTTACCCGAAATGTAGGAAAGCAAAAATATTTAGATTTATAAAAAGAATTTTTAAAAGAAATAATAATAATAAATATTTAGGATCTCAAATCTTTGCATGAATGAAGCTAATTCTGTATTGAAAAGGGGAGAGAGATGTTCAAACTCTGCGAAGATTTTGGCAGTGAACTAAAAGATCGTATCCTAAAGTAAAAATGATATGCTTCCGAAATTCTGCATAAAGGTGAGTTATAATAAAAATCTTTCAAAATAAATATTCGTTCTGAAACGAAGTTCTAAAACGACGTTCTTTCGTGCTGAAATGACGACTTGTTTGGTCTTAATTACGCCTTTGCAGCTTGTAATTATTCCATTTATACAAATCCAATAAACTACATTTTCCTTATTTTTATTCTCAATTCGATACTGATAACCTTTATAAAGGGCTAAAGGTTTTTCCTTTTAGTTTGAATAATATCTAAAACGTCCATATTGATTAAAATAAGATGTGAAAATAACAGCTAATATTGTAACAGAATAATTACAAATAGAAGAAATTAAAGATTTTGAGAGAAGCCGAAACTAAGACACCTCTTCAATGTAATGAAGATTAACTTATTCACAGAGAAATTGCCCGGCATTTCGTAATGACTCATTGTGACATCTCCTGAGGAGCTGCGGGAGGGGGACGATACTCTTCGATTTCGCAGAAACAGGAGGAATTTTGAAAAACGCGGAAAGAGGAGTCGCGGAAACTAATTGATACCGTGGTTGAGACTGCTTAAGTACAAATCCTAGCCAGTACTTCCCAGGAATTCTCCTGAGTCAACCCCTGGGAGAAATATTCATCCGTACAATCCAATTCGATCTTGCGCATGTGAGTAAAATATACTATTAAGAAAATTATAAAATGCGGTCTGTATTTTTATATTCTAACGACAGCCAAACAACGTCTAAAATTTTTATTGTAATATCTCATCAAAATATTTAATATCTCGTGGGGAAAAAGAAAATATACATTTAAAAATTATTAACTTCTGTAAGAGCGTGTTCAGCTTTATTTTATTTTTAGTTGAATTTCTCTTAAAAATACACTCGAACTCCCCGTTAAAGGGCAGTTACTAGACTAGAGATTTTGGGCTATTATTAGAGAATGTCCTCTAAGTTGGAGAGTCTCCTATTTCGAGGGTTTCTGGAATTCAGAAGCTGTCAATGAATGGAAAGCGTTTCCTAAAGTGAAGTTTTCATCAAAGGAAGTCCAATTGTATATCCCGCTTGGCATCGTACTTACGAGCAGACATTCGAATCTAAAAATAAAAAATAAATTGAAAAAACAAATTATGGGATAATTTTGTATTAACTCATTTTCAAGAGGAATTTTGCTATGGTTATTAATTCTTCACTTCAAACAGGAAGTACAATTTTTCACCGAAATTCTCCTTCCTGTAATATGTGTGTGAAATTATTTGTGTATATTTCCTTCCGTAAGAAGATTATCAATTTCCTCATTTATTAACTTAAAAATATCTAAATGAATCATGAGATGCTATTATTTTCCCAGTGTACTTCCATTTATCATGCAGAACTTATTACTGAGGATCACAAATATAAGAACTTCTTCCTGTCAAAAATTCTTTTTTTTTCCTTGCCGGGGGAGGGGGGCGTGTGATCTCATACCATCACAGCAGATTTTATTTTAAGCATTATAAATAGAAATTTGTATTTTTTCTAAATCCATTTATTCGCGAAAAAGTTGTTATCGTTTTAAAAATAATCAACTCATATTTTAAAATAGGATTGATAACTGAAAAATCGATTTAATGGCATTTATAATCATAAAGAATAAGTTTTTGAAATTCGAGACTAATTCCGTTACTTGTTGGTGGCAGTTCTCCTTTCCTTTCATTTCATCTCACCTGTAAATTCGTGAAGATAACTTTAAATAAATCTGGAAAGGTTATCGGAAATTCCCTCCTCAACAATGGAGCAGCCGATCCATAAAATCCCCGCATTAATATCCCTTTTGTTTTCCCACCAGAGATCGAAATGTAAGTTCTCTTCCGCAAATTGATTTCCAGCCTCTGGAGTCACCGGTAACGAGACTTTTTTCATCCGAATTCGAACAAAGGAGCTATAAATACAACTGAAAACGATCAGCCGAAACAGACGTTCGTTCGCAACAGAGAAAATATAGGAATTCGAATCGATTGAGAAGTTGCCGAAGAGTTCACCAACAGGTATAAAATGTGATTACCGTCCTTTTGCCAATTGCTCGAGGAAGTTAGGAGTTGCCTGCAGGCTTGTTTATCGCGCGAACCTCACTATTGTTGTCTGCGCCCTTTCCTTTAAAGCTTTTTAACAATAGAGAATTATTTTGTTCTTTTGTGTTTAGTTCTTGACTCGTGAGATTTTGTGCTTCTTTCTTGAGTTTCTGTTTTATTAGTTTGATGAGTTGTTTCATTTGTTCTTCGAAAGTCAGTTTAATTTTCCAGTTTGTATTAAAGGGATTATCTAAGCTTTCGTAACATTACCAATGTATTTTTACTTTTCCTACTTCAAAATAGTTTTTATTATTTTTTATTTTTTATTTATTTATTTTTTTTTGAGCAGAAAAGTAATTTCGAACAACAATACTTTCATCTAACATTTTTGTCTTTATATCCGACTCAATAATATAACTAATTAATGTTACTGCCATTATGTAAAAGTAGGCAACAGTTCTCTAAAATCGAAAAGTGCTTTAAATTAAAATGACAGACCAACGTACCAGTGTCCCGTTCAACGTCCACCCCTTCTTTTCAGCCCCCAAAAGATATCTCGAATAACTTTTTTGATGGTTTAAGGGTGCTGGGTATCTTTTGAATGATTTTTTTCACTTAAGAACTTTATGAATGTTATTAAACGGTTATGTCAGCCAAAATGATTTTAAGTTGAAAAAAATTGTTCTTTTTTTGCCGGGGTAATTTTTTAAAAAATTACATCATCTGTCTTCTCCTACAGTTTTCAACTTTTTTGCCGGAATTCTTTTATTGCGTGTTGAAGAAGCGTGACAAAACTGACGAATAATACGCATAGAAATATTTGCTGAGTTGAATTAAAAAACAAAAATCCCCTCTCCCCCGGATTAAGTATTTAAAATTAATCAGCTAATACATAACATATTTTGCTGGCAATTGCAGTCGCATCTAATGACGTTCATCTTCTTCTACACTGATTTTTAATAAATAGCTGACACCAATTCTATCGATTTGGAGGTACCAAGCCCCCCTTATTGATGTTAACTTCTTAAGCGTATGGACAGAACTGAAACTTTTACATTACTTATAAACATTAGCATTGATCAGCTGAGTGTGTCCACTTCAAGCACTCTCTTCGCCATTTTTTTCTCTTCGTCTTTCTGAATCATATTAGCCTAGATGCTACATATCACTGCTAACGTTGGAAATAATGACTAAAGTAGGCAATTCATATTATCTTAAAACTAACGTCAAAACAGTTCTCAGAACTCAAACCATAAAATTAGAACATAATAATACGGCTTGTAACATCCCATTGATTGTATTACTGATATCTTAAAATTCACAATTTTAAACATATATTTTAAATATATATGTTACCTTTTCTTTTTCTTGAGAATCCATTTTAAGTTGCTTTACAAATCGGTGCCTTCCACAACTTTAAAACAAAGAATACAAAGAATTATTAAGTTAAATATTTTGATATTTTCGAGTGTTTTCAAATGCTGAGTTAGGATTTTTTGTACGTTAAAAGTTCGTATAAAGTTTGTGAAAATATATATATATACCAGGAGAAGGAAAAAAATAATAACAACCAAGAAATTGGAACCTTTTTTGCAACTCCCAACAGAAACAGTTTTTACAGGTATCTTTCATCAGTTTATATCCCAAATATAAATAATATAGCAAATATAAAAAAAAGGTGTGGCAACGATTAACACTTTGTAAGCGTGAACATTGATCAGCTGACTGCGTCCACGGCACTCTTTTTTTTCTCTTCCCCTTTTCTAATATAATGTTGGTTGCATTCATAAACTACAGCAATCAGCATTTGGAATGTGCAGTTAAACGTTAACGATGAATTACTGTTCTTTGAACTTCTAATAATTATTATTTAGCGCGTTACTTTTAATCAATAGATCTTAGAATTTCCAAAATATTTCGTCAGTTAGTTGGAAACTTGAAAGGGTAAAGCACTTGCTTTTTTTTGAGTCAAGTAATTGTTGGAAGGATTTAACCACTGGAGTAACTGCAGCTTAAAAAAGCAATGCTAACCACTATACCGGTTGGGCGAAATTTTTCATTTAAATTATGGCTTTATTATAATACTAGCGGAAGTACCTGGTCCCATTTAGGTTAGATTTAGAGTAATGCATCTAACAACAGAAAGAACGATACTGCTGTATTCCTCTAATAACGATGCAAAAAATACTATTCTTAGTCACACATTTTTCAGTCTGATGCGATATGGAACCCACATAAAAAATTTCGATGGAAAAATAGGCTAATTCTCTCTCATTATATCAGCAACAATGGCACGCAGTTTTTAAGGCTTTTCGTCTTGCTAATCAAATGGTCGTAAAAGCTCAAGTTCCATCCAATATTTCACCTATATTCAATTTTAGTCGATTAAATGTGGCAAAAAATTTATCGTTATTGATCAGAAAACAATAACGCGAACAAACAAACAAACATTTTTCTTTATATGTACAGGTTTTTGTAAAACTTACAAATTTGTGATTAACAAACTGTACGGTTTGAAAGCGAGCAGTAGCAACACTTTCCGAAATAAAGCATTTTTATCTCCAACGCGCGAGGTTGTTTGTTCTCACTGGGAAAAACTGAGTGCGAAAATTAGTGTTTTCAGAGTTTTTAATTAATATCTTGACTGATTAAAGTCGTACGAAGATGGGAACAGTCGAAATGGCTTCCCACGAATTTTTGGAATCGGGAATAATGTATTTAATGTTTGGCAATGCTGTTTTCATTTCATCGTAAAACTTAGAAATTTTTTAGTAACAAACTGCAGGATTTGCAAGCGAGCAGTGGCAGCAACTTTCGAGATAAAGCAGATTTTCATCTCCAGCTTGCGAAACTGTTGCTTTTCGAAAAAATGAGGGCGAAAATGATCGTTGTTAATTAATATTACTTATTTTAGCAGCTTTTTTTTTGGAAAAATGTGAACGTCGACCTTTTCCAGGGCCCAGAAAAGAACTGTAGAAAGTTTGGTGACGATAGCTATAATAGTCACCGAATTATTAACGAACGAACAAACAGACTTTCTTCTTTATATGAGCCATCAAATCCGAGTAGAAAATTTATGGCAGTGACAACAGCATATTGAAGTAACAGTTTAACAAATGATAATAATAGTTAAATATAAATTAAAAATGCTTGTAACTAGATTTAATCATTTAATTGTCATAATGCTATTTTTGTATTGATCGAAGGGATCCGTGTTATATCCTAATAGGTCAAAGTGAATATCTGGCATGCCTCCTTGCTTCAGACCTTTGGAAAAGTTAGTTGGTCTCTTGAATGAAAAAGAGAATATAATGGCATCCGATCAGCGTATTTTACAGCCCGTCTTCCAAAGTCTAGGGTTATAAAGATTAATTGTCATCCAAGGTACCGAATAGGTCACCGAGAGTATGCTGAGCGGATGAAGCCGAGACTTGACACCGTCTAAGTTTATATCTATGAGATTACTAAAATGTCTGAGTCACGTAGAGAAAATTACTGGTCTGCGAACAGTAAGAAAGATTCCATCTCTTTTGTTTCATATTGATCTTACTATCATTATTTATTGTTTGTCATTGATACAGATGTATCAAAGTACGTCTGGCCGTTGTTAATTAAAAATCATTTTGAACAGTCTATTGTAATGCTGGAGTTATGGGGACGCAATCTTGAAAGGTTAGTTATTTAAAAGTAAGGTGGAATGTGGTCAGTTGTTTAACGCGGGAAATGGAATATTTAATAGCTTCATGAATGCAGTGTTGCAACATTCATATTCAAGGCTAGAGATCTTGTGCTCCATTTATTGAAGATCTTTACAAATCGCCTGAGAATTTCGTGGATTATGAATGAGAAAGGTTTTGAATAATTATGTGTATCGTCATTTGTATCTGCCAGGTCAGTGCGTGAACGGGTTCTGTACCTGCGTGTTCTTAAATGCCGAAAGCTGGCATTTGTCTTCTACTCCGGCTGATGTGTAAAGTTTGAAATACGACAGGATGTAAGTGGAAAAGGAGCATGCCAAGTAAAATTTAAAATTCGTAAAGAAAGCAGCCTTTGGCGTAGATCTGAAATAAAAAACTTCTTGACGGTTCAAGAACGAGCGAGTGTAAGTCTGTACATTCTTTTTTTTTTCATGAAAAAGAGTTCGCCTCGAGATCAGTAGGTTTGGTTCAGAATTTTCGCGAATCGAAAACTGCTTTTTTGCTTCATTTTAATACTGCTAGAATGTTTAATTTTTGAGAGAAGCAAGTGTTTTCTACCGTTTCTACCGTATTTCGTCGGCATCTAAAGCTTCCTAAAAACTATCCTAAATCTATGGGCGTTTCCGCAAATAAGTAGTGCTTTTTTCAATGATGATGTTAGTAATAATAATAATAACACAATCGCTGAGCTTGTAGGATCGAACTCTTTTAGGTAACATGAAAGATACGATCTTTAATAAGCCAGGCGACTTCTTGCACAGGCATGAAGAACTAGAACACAGGGAAAGGGTTTAAATTGCCCTTTTATTTGATTAAAACTCTTTAACAAAAATTTACGAACTTCGTGCTCACAATATCACCGACTACTTGCGGTGGGAACTAAAGAATAATTTAAATGGCAAAGAGTAGTACTAGACTACTTAAAACTAATAGGCTGACTCAGTAACCTATAGCGGCAATAGACTTTAGTAAACGGCGGGAAGGCGTATCAGCAACTACGATTAACAGCAGGAAGGAGAAAATAGCAACTTTCGCTATCTTAGCGAAATCACGCTCTGTCTAACTTTCTCTTTTCGCTCATTTTAATGATCTTCACTTAATTTGCGTCTTGGCGAAGAAATGCGAGGGGAAACGAGGAGCTTAGATAAGATAACAAAAATTAGAATAGTTGGTTATTTAAGCGAAGGGAAACACTACAAGCTAGTAGCTAGGCTACAAGAGTAGGTTTATTCAGATTGATTTCCGTCAGCCGCTCTGTCGGATTAGTGGTTAGTGACGCTATCTACCGTACCGATGGATACAGATTCGAATCGTGGAGAAGTCATGGATGTTTGTAAGTGAATAGTGTCTGTGCGGTAAGGAAGCACTCGGAATACATGGAGAACTGAAAGTCCTCTCGAGTGGTTGATGTTAGGGGGAGAAGGATGTAATACCGTCATCTCCAGGATGTTCTCCATCAAAATCGGGGTGGAGCCTGGCAGTTACCAAAGCCCTATGATACTTGATATAGACCTAAGGGAATTTACAGATGCCAGCATAACTTCAACCTGTACCTGTATCTGTCCACTTTCGTCTTCTGCCACCGCCTTGATCGATATGGTGGTTAGTGGCACGTATCGCTACGTCCGGTGCCGAATCCCGAAAGAGGCTTGGATGTTTGTAAGTGAGTAATGTCTGTGTGGCATGGAGATACTTAAAAACTGACGAACTGAAAATCTTCTGCAAAGATTT
>KK117128.1:41005-72972 GCA_000611955.2 Stegodyphus mimosarum | reverse complement strand
TTCTGATAAAACTGGACCCATTACGGTAAAGGATCCTAATGATAATAAATGACCGAGTCAAGAATAGTTGAACGTCTTCATTTAACGCACGTGGCCTGGTGTGTTATCTACAGCTCTTGATGAGTTTTCATGGATGGTGATTGGTATTAATCGCCTAGAGTCCGCTTAGTGGTGACTAATATTTGCCTATGGATGGTACCTTTTGTTGGCATAGTACTTTTTTAGAAATTTTGTTATCTTAATTCCTTTGGAAATGTGTGGTGGGAGAGTAGGTTTATTCAGAGTGAATTATAATTACATTATTAATCATTTAATGTTGTTATCAATATTAAAACATCATTGTAGATTTTTTGCGGGAGGTTAAATGTTTTATTTTAGACTTTACGAACTATGCATACAACATGCTTTTGGAATTATATACATACACATAACATACAACAAAAACATTTTTTGCGGGCTGGAATTCGAGCCCTAAGTTTCTTAATTTGCAGATAGACGAGAATTTTCTATGCAAAGAATTACAGGTATTCCTCAAGTGTCCTCGTGTATTACATTGATGAAGTCCTGAATTCGGTTGCGGGCAAGTTTTCGCGGTAATTCCTTTTAAACTCTCCGTGTTCCCAATTGGCAGCCGATAAGGGTTTTATGAAATGTCGCGTATGCGTATATGTTTGCCTGTGTGAGGAATTAAAAGCATTCCTTTGATGTGTTTTTATGATATACGCATCTATTCAGTAATTCGAGTAAGCCATTCTCAGGTTTCCACAGAAGCCATAATCCTAATTTTTATTAATATTTTAATGTCTGTCTATAAGTGTTTCTGTTTTTAGAAATCTTTATATACATATTGAAATGTGTATAAATTGAATAGCTAAGCCACGATCTATAAAAGATTATCTTACCAAATTTCTGTGTTAAGAAAAAAATATTGACAGTTTTTATGTAGGATAAAAACTATGAGGGAAAAGTGCTTCACCCTCATATTTCTTATTTTTGCCTTGCAAAAATTCTTAAGAAACTTATGTTTTTTAGAAGCTTACTTTTTGTTCGTATCACTTCTAAGTCCGAATCACGTTTCAGAGTATTGCCACCAAATGTTATCCCAAAGTGTTATTTTTTATTTAAATTCAGTAATGAAGAATTTTTGTATTTATGTTATTCGGTTTGTGGGAAAATGACGGCATCTAGAACCATCGAATCTTCAATACGCGTAGTCTTCCACCGGAGCATGGGCACATCGAAGCCCGAATTTGTATGAAACTCAGCGATTTGAAAGCGACAAGTGGTAATACTGTGCAAAATAAAACATTTTTATCTCCATTGTGACAGACTATTGCCATTCGGCAAAATATAAGATGCCTGTCTTTCAATTTCAATCCAAAATTCGGCTATTTGAAAGCAGCGTGTTGCCACTTCCTTAATGCTTGTTATCTCCACGCACCATCGTGTTGCCATTTAGTAAAGTGTAAGCTATTCAATTTTTAAATTTAATCTTTCTATTACTGGTTAACAAACCAAGCGATTAAAAGGCAATCAATGTTGTTGTTCAAAATACAAAAATACTTTTTTATCCGATTAAAATTTAAATAAAAATGCATTTAAATCATGATACTGTAGGGGTTATTTGGAATCATTAGGTTATTTTGAAGCATAAGACATGGAAAATGTGCAAAGCCCGTGCCGGGGCTCGAACCTGGACCTCTCGAATACGCGCCGGTTGTGCTACCGTTACACCACGAAAGCACGCAGAAAGGAGGGAGAAAATACCTTATAAGTTGTCTAATTAGAAATATTAAATATTTTTATGTAGTTACACTAGCTGGATCCTCTAAAATCATTATCTGCTTGTTTCCTTTTTTATGAAAAACTCTTTTAGGCAGCTAGTTCCCAAAGAAATAATATAGCAAATATAAAAATAAGTGCGGCAATTCCCAATACTCTATCAGAAATACTAAAGTTTTGTGATCCTAAAGTTCTAATATTTTGTGATTTTGGTCTTGGATTTTACATGGTGTAAGTGCGAAGAAAGCTATGCTTAAAAATAAAGCTAAGAAGACCCCCCCCCAAAAAAAAAGCAGAGGGTGAGTCCAAGAGCAGACTGGTAATCTGTGATGCCTAGCAAAAGCATAAAAAAGTTTAATAAACCCTCTGGTGTGACGTAAAAATCTAATCCCTCTAGATTTTCTTTTTTTTTCTTTTCCCCTCCCCTCCTTTTTTTAAAATTTTATTATGGAAAATGAAAGTTACATATCCTCCCGGAAATTTGCTGATTCTGATTTGGTTCTTCTTTGCCTCGTGACTGAAAAAAGAATGCAAAGTAAAGTAAAATATGATATATTTGTTATAACGATATCTTGTAATTCGACCTTACTCAAGCAAATATTTCCTGCAGCGGTCATTCGAAATTTTAATGTCAAAGTTCTGCTAATCCTTTTCGAATTCCGAGAGGTATTTCAAAACTTCTAAGCGTGCCGTACATCAAATCTTGACGTTCCACTTGGATAAACTTACGCTGAATCCGAGCGTATCGTCTCCAGTCGATTGGACGAAAATAGTGTACTGTGGCAGGTGGAATTATTCCATTCATATTTGCAGCTTGTAATTTCAAATGCATTTGTTCGAGTCAAGTTCGAGAATTTACATAATTAATATTTATGTTCAAAGCCTCCACCTCCTTTTTCAGGAAATATGATGGATTGTTCTGTCGTGTATTTAGGATGATTGATGTAATCTTACAAGTAGTTTGAATAGACTTATAATAGCAGGTATCTTTATTGTTGCTTTATTAATAATTGTTTTGATTGATATCTGTTTGTCCTAGAACTGCCACAGTTCTATATAAGTAAAAGGTAACTGGGATATGCGCATACTATTAAAAGGAAAACGTGGGCTGCATAATGCCTTAAAATGTTGTTAGTTTCATAGAAAACATGTGTGCATTTTAAGGAAATATGTCGCAGGTCCTTCTTCAAGCAGGAAAAAATGTCTGCGTTACTTTGCCTGAATAAAAATGCTTAACTAAGACATTATGATATTTTGTATGATCGATTTTATGAATGCTTTGTCGAACTTTATGACGCCATGAGCTATACACTTTATTTTTAATTCAATTGCATTTTGATTTTATTTTTTTAGTCTCCCTTCATGTAAATATGTCTCAAAATTTATACATTTAAATGATATAGTATGAAAAAATGTAAATAGTTTGGTTATTAACCTAATCTACCATTGTAAGTTTAGTAATTTTAAAAAGATTGTATGCTTTCCTTCTTTTTGTTAACATTTCTATTGATGTTTGAAGCACTATCTTAATATTTTGTTATTTTAAAACAAGAAAGTGACAAAACGCAATCAGTGAGTATCATTTTGCAGCAGTGAATTTAAAACGAATACCGAGGCGTAATACAACTAACTGGGTTTAAAACACGAGTTCATCTGGCAGCTTACAGTATTTGATTGAAAAGTTCAGTGCACAATTGCGGTGTTTTTCAAGCATTATTATTAGTAATAAAATAAATACTGTACTAATTACACATAATTTGTTTAATAGCAAACATAAAGGAAGCTCTACATCCACCCGTTTTTTAATCGGAAATTCATCTTTTTAGTGTTCGAAAACAGAACGTGAAGTTTGAATTGTTAATGAATTTTAATGGTACTTACGTATTATCTGTCAACTGTGAAACTGTAGCCAAGCACCGCGATTTAGCGCCAGTTATGCATAAGCGTGACATAACAACACACTCATAACATATGCTCTTTCGTTTGATGTAACCTCGATTATTTCATGACAAGCTACCTTTATTTTTTATGAAGAAGGATACAAATTAACTGTTATTGCTGTATATTTTCCATGCATTAAAAAAGTGATTAAAACTTGGAACCTGCCTTCTACAGAATAGCAAGCAGAGGATAATTTTCAGACTTATAAGATCCTATCGTGACAAACATGTGCATTAATGGGCACGATATGGGGAGCTGGCCGATAAAACAGTAGTAGATTGGAACAATTACCTACTGGAAGTCTGTGTTCATTTTGTTCCAAACGGAGCTTCCTGTAAAATCATAGAGCTAACAAAACAGTAGTTGACGAAAGCTTTTTTTCGAAGCGCAGACGTGAAGTGTTTCAAAAACTGCTGGTTTGTTTAATGAAACGGCGTCAGTTCCTTCAGAATTCCACAAGAATGATTGGCACAACTTTAGCGGGATCTCCGCCAAATTTGATAGTAGCCAACTTTCGCTGTCGACTGGATAATACGTAAGTGATATTTTAATTATGGAAATTCCAAATTCTGACGGAAATATTTTCTAATGTTCATTAAAATAAATAAGTAAATATTAAATAAATGATACATAAACGGATTATCTGCTTCGGCAATATTAGCACATTATATAGTACACAGTTCACTGAAAAACGGTGAATAAATGTGTATACTCTGCACACACGGGGGAAAAAAAAGAGGCCGTTCTATATTTTCCATTCCACTGGGCTGATTGGCAAATTTAATTTGCTTTTTTTATATTTCGAAAGTGCGGTTTAGGATATATATTAGATTTATGTAGAGTTTTCTGACATATGTATTTTTACTCAAAATCAGACTTCTTATCACATACCGATTTTTTTCGTATTACGATTTTATGGTAATCTATTTTCCTTTTCCTTTCATTGTGCACGAGCGGAAAAAAGGTGCGTCATTCATTCTTTCAAATAATTTTAGCAAAGTGGTAAACCACATTTGGCGTTGTTATCTCTTATAATAAATATGCCAAATTTCAAAACGTGCCAATTTATAAATTCACGTATACCTTGGGAAATTTTGAATAAAAAACACTTAATGTTTAGCATGTGTGCCTAGAAATACATGTACTTTAAGTTGATGGTATAAATTTTATAGCTTATAATTACATTTTTTAAAAAATTTTTTTAAAAATAAACTAAAAAATAGAAATTTAAAAAATAAATCAGAAAATAACTGCGAATTTTATTTGGATTGAACCTAAATTTTGAACTGTGAAAGAAGAATTCAAGTAAGTTTAATAAAAAAAAAAGCGCTATTAATAATATGTACCAAATACACAACATCGAGGAGGTAAAATTTTGAGAGCTAATGTTTTAAAAACGACTCGTGCGATTTATACCAAACTTGGCACTTCGGCGTAATTTGAATCATAGAATCGAAATGTGGAAAAAAATGGGTATGCCACTTCAAGGAACAATCAGAAAAATTCTGATTTAATATACATAAATCGGTCCAGTAGAATGGGAGATGTAAAACTGTTCTACTTTTTCTTGTACGGAGTGTACCTAACTGAAACAAAGAAAAATACTACCGCGACAGTTTTATAAATGACTATCAAGTAAATATTCCTAAGGCGGGTACTTATTATTGTTAGTATAGATATACAGAATGTACTGTAAAACAAATATAAACTGTGATATATATATATATATATCTGTGATTTCGCATTACGTCTGTATCCTGCATATTTTAGAAAGCATATCCTGCTGGATAAGCATGTAAGCATACCTCTGAATGTCCCAAATAAAAGCTATCGTTGTGTTATTGTTATAACTTCTGTTTAGACAGCATAACATTTCTCAGAAATAGAGCGAACAAATGGCCGCGGCTGTGAACAGGGCAAGCATTAAACGTAGCGGTTGGCGTTAAGAGCTTCAGAGAACGTGTGAAATATTCACGACTTTCCATTTCTCATCTTACGAATTGTGTGGGGAAGTACAAGAGGAAAATAGTATACTTAGAAAACAACCATTTTGGAGTTTTTTCTTCACAAAAAAATAAGGCGCACGAAATTTTTTCCCGTAAAAAATGGGATCATTGTCTGCTACGAGCAAATTCTGAAATGTCTCCTATAAATGAAACATATGTTTTCTAGGCTGCAGTGCAAATCTAAAAGAACATTTCGAAATGTTTAGAATAGGAATATGCTAAACAAAGGTCGCAGAACTGAGAATCTTTCCTGATTTAAATATTTCAGAACCTTAAAATATTTGTAATCTCTCTATTTCTGGGTTTTGTTGATAGCGCATGTTCTAGGGCAGAAGTTCTCAAACAGGGTTTGTGGAGGCGTTTTAAACTGATGTGCACTTTGGTGACTAGAGCTGGAATTTTGATCTTTGCGCTTAATATACAAGGTGGTCCTAAAAAGCTTCCCCGAAAAATAAACCCCTAGCGGCATATCCGCTCAACCACTCGAAATGAAATTTGAAGGTATGCGCTCGAGATTGTGATGATTTTAAACAGTAGAGTTCTTACAATTACGGTTAAAGTGAAAACATTTCGAGATTGTTGAATGGCAACAGAGACTTTTTTTCTTGCACAGACTGATCAGCTCATTTAAAAAGCATAAATGGTGCTGGAACGATACACGTATGACGAAAACTGCCGCCGTAAAACGTATGCAAAAAAGAACACTGTAAAGGGCTAGTGATATCACAAAACAGGAGGGGGGACTTTTATTGGAGTTACAGATTTTTAACGTGCCCACCTTCACCAAGCATGCAGGGAAATCGTTGATAACAATGATGAATGTAGCATCGCAAGAGGAATCTGTGGAACTTCACTTTTTATGGCATCTTTCAAATTCTGACAAATCTTGTGGATTTTACTTCCTTGAGTTTTTTGTGGCTTCCTTGGATTTGACTACTTTTCAATTCTGACAAATCTTGTGGAGCACTTTGGATTTGAAACAGGTGAGGTCGTGAGGGAATCGGAAGTTATCGCGGTATCCGCGAAACCTCAAAGTCACGGGAGATAACTCTATCTCCAAAGTTCTGTTGCAGCTCTTGCCGAACACGTGTAGTGGCTTGTGGAAGAGCGAATGCCATTAGCGACATTTCGCTGCTGTAGTTCTGTAATTTCGTAATTCTGAAACATTGTTGTATACCGAGAATTATTGGGTATCTGTTATTCGTCTTTCAATTGCTTGTTCTTGTGAATTATGCAAAGTATGTCAATGCACGTTGCAGAATCATTAGGGTTTTTGAAGTGGAAAACTTGAAAAATGAGCAGTGTCCTAGCCAGGACTCAACCTGGACCTCTTGAATATGCACCGAGTGTGCTACCGTTACACCACGAAGGCTGGAAGAGGGAGAAAATACTCACTTATATACTCCCCCTTCTAAAAGGGTGGGTGACAATTAGGGTACTCATTCGCCAAGTCATGGTGGTGATGAATTATTGTCCAGCACCTTTTAGTTCGGACGCCATTGTAGAGTCATTAGGATTTCTGAAGCAGAAGACTTGAAAAATGAGCAATGCCCTCGCCAGGACTCGAACCTGGACCTCTCGAATACGCGCCGAGTGTGCTACCGTTGCGCCACGAAGGCATACTGGAAAATACCATATAAACCTCCTTTCTTTGTTGTCATTGGTTCTTTACAATACTGCTCTTAGCAATTTTTTTACGCTGGCAATTTTCGTCATTCGTGTGTCATTTCAACGCTATTTAGGGTTTTTCAATGCGCTGATAAATTTGAGCAGGAGAAAAAAGTAGGTGTTGTCTAAGGAAAATCACAAAAATGTTTGTCTGTAACCGCAACCATGAGCGTTCTATAAAATCATCGCTAGCGTATACCTTCAAAGAACAACATCTGACATTTCATTTCGATTGGTTGAGTGGATAGGCCGCTAGGGGTTAACATATCGGGGAAGTTTTTTTTGACCACCCTGTAATATATTTCAATAAGCTTACACGACTAAGTTACACGACAATAATACCCCAGTGGGTTCCAACTAATTTTGTGATGTCAATTACCATAGAATATCCGTGATACGTTTGTTCTAAGCTGTGAATTATTACCATTAAAATATCTAACTATCAAACAAAGACACAGAATAAGAAACAGGTTAAGTTTATTCTACCTCACCCCTTGTGAGTTATTAAATGAAAATATGCAACATAAAATTACCAGCCAACTTTGGTCTGTTTTCAAAGCTTCCATTAAGAAAGGAGATAGATAAATCTAACCTATGTAGAGAGTACAAAATTTGGTAGACTACGGCAGAATTCCGAACAGACACTTTCCAAATAGGATCTAACTTCGGCGTGAAGTAACTCTAGGAAGAACATTCTCTTCTTCTATTAGCAGGGCAGCGGAAGCAACCGAACTCACACTACTATTCGTAAAATGTTACACTTTATAGTGAAATTGCTTGGGCACTAAAAATCTACATAAATTCTGGAATGAACGAACCTCGTGCCGAAAAGAGGCAGAAAGGAAAGAATCAAATTAACATTTCGTTACTAAAACGTAAATACTGAAAATATCTCGTGAAAGATCTGTCGAAGATTTGCCGACTTCCTAAGTTGTGTGAAATTCCTCCTTTCGCACTCAGTGATTTTCAGCATAATTTTTCTTCTTAAATATTACTTGATTTGAATTGTCTTAATATACTGTAACTATTTTTAGATCATTTTATAAAGATTCCGTTAATGTTCAATCAGTTAATATTTAAATTTAATTTTGTTTCCCTTTGGTATTATAGCACATTATTTATTCTGTTCACACAATACTGTGTAAATAAATTATGAACTTCATTTTCAGCGTATTTAAAATTATTTTGATAATGAAAATGACGCGTTTCCTACTCAGGATTTTTCAGTATGAAAAGTATAAGAACATTACGGTGCGCGGAAGACTTTTTTTTAAAATTCTGTTTTCAATAAATATGTGAAAGTGAAGTATAGAAAAGATTTGTTTCTTTGGGGCCATGCGACGAAAATGCACACGTGCAAAATACAAGTCATTCAGAACAAGATGCTTCGACAAATTATTTGTAAGAAATAACCCCTTCGACAAATTACCTTCTGGTACATCAAGAACAGAACTCTGTGATATAAAAAGACTTGAAAAATGGACGATGATTCTGTTAAGAACAGTACAATCAAATTTTAGCTTTCTCTCAAACATCATCATAACTCACTCATTGGTATTCAAAAGAACACACATTTCCTATGAAAATACCACCCTTTTTGACATAAACACATTTTATCTTTGTCACACATTATGTTCCAGTAATCCTCCGTTTTTATCTCACTTTTTATTGCTATCATATCCCCATACACTCATACCCTCCATCTATGTTTCATTGCATTTCAGTTACTACAGATTTTGATTCTTCTTCCTATATCCTCCCAGGACTCTTGCGATCAGCCCTTCAGCGTTGACTCGAACGCTTCTTCACCTGTCTGTAGAACAAAAGTCTAAAAACGTTTTTATAATAAACGGGGCAAAGAGGCTCCTGCCTTTGTCCCTCCATTGGTTCTATGATCCAGTCCACAGAAAAGATTTATGAGTTTGAAGATTTTACCATAATACTTGTTTTAAGTCTTCTTGACAATAAATTGAGGGTTTCTTAAGAGATTTTTGGCATTTCTACACATGCTTAGTAATTTGAGAAAGATGTGCCAAGAATGAATCAGCTGCATGCGAACAATATCATTGTAATTTTAAGTTGCTGGTGCACGAAGTTTGGTTCGAAAAAAGAACGGTTGTTAAGTTGCTTAAAATTGAGAAATCGATTTTTTTGGGGGGACTTGCTTCAGTTCCTTGATTCTTATTATTTTTCTTCCACGTGTGAAGATAAAGGAGCTTATGCAGCAATTATTATATTTACTACTTTATCGAAAGAGATAAAGGAAATTTTTGCTTTCTTACGCAATCATTATCTCCAGTGATAATATTTTTAAGTCTTCTGTGTTCTAAGTTCCGTCGAATTATCTATTTTAGATTGGATAGCCAGTCCTGTGGGTGATTTGCGTTCTGTTTTTCGAATAAGTTCCGTATGATGTTTATTACATTTCTGCCATTTTAAATTTTCTGTCAGTTCGGAATTTTTTAAATTAATCATACGCTAGTTGCCGTTGCTTTATTCTTGCTGAAGTTGTTCAAGGTTAATTCAATCTGTAACGCTGCTGGTTAATGTCGTCTGTTTTCAGTGTCATTAAGCGAATCTCCCGTGGCATCAAGCTAACATGTGGAAGAACCCATATACGTTGGAGGTAATAAATAACATTTCATTGCAAATGTTAAATGTCATAGAATTATTTTTTTGAATCATTTTTATTATTATAAATGTTATGTACAGCAGTGGTCTCAAACTCAGATCACGCGTGGACCGCATGGACGATCTGGAAACCGGTGACGATCCACAATACTTTTTTAAAACAAACTAGAATTTTTTTTATTAAAAAATAAAGAAATATTTTAAATAAATTTTAAATTCCGTTTACTGAGTTTTTTTTCAAAACATACGTAAACAGTACTCATAATATCGCAAAAGAAAAAGATTCACATTTATATTTGTTTTCTATCTAAAATCTAAATTTTTGTACCTGTAAACCATTTTTGTCGGTTACAGTTTGTAACTTAAATACACTAACAGCTAAATATTTAATTTCAGACTGACGTTTACTTAAAATAATGCTAACATGTTTAATTAATCGTTAAATAACTTACTTTGCATTTTATATGTTGTACCTATGCATTCTATATGGCAATAAACGTTTTTATTTCTTACTGCATTATTTACTTCGTGGCGCTACGGATCTGATAACGTTTTCAGTCTCGAACAGAGATTGCTAGAAAATACCTTCATCTCGGATTGTAGACGCGCATCGGTTAATCGGTATTCGCAGGCCGCCAGTCTGAAACCACTGATCTGTAGCAAATCCTTGACGAACGTTGATTTGCGGAACGCGATTTCGCATTGTACGCGTTATCTTAATTGTTTCCATTTAATAGGTTCAGTGTTAGAATTTCATTTAAACGGGGCTTAACGTTCATTCGTCAACGCTGAGTACTTGCTGGCATCAGCTCTGGCCAGAAGTTATCAACAATTCTAAAAGATTTCCATTGATCAAAAATGAAGCCAAAGGAATCGTACAAATTACAAAAGCAATTAGTGACGAAGGATTTTCTCATATAGAAGAAGGATAAGTTAAAGAATTAATCGAGAAATGATGAATGAAGACCATCAGCGGGTAGTGATAATGACGAAGAAGGAAAAGCATCTTTAATTTACAGGAAGTTAAAACAAATTGTTGAAAACGTCACAAGAACTTTCTGAGTTTGCAAATGGAGAGCAAACCAAATGTTAATAGCAACGGGCGCTTTATAAGAGCAATTTACACTACATTCCTTATGCGAAAACCCTTTAAGGAGTTGCGTTAGTCATTGTTCGAAGCAAAAATAATCAGCTTTAAAAAAAAAATATTTCGTCACATACTTATTAAGAAAAAAAAATGGTACTTACGTAACTCCCCCCCACCACCATTTTTGCCTGTTAAAGAAAAGACGCCAAACTACGCGATTTTTCGCCAAAAATGGGAAAGTCTTCTTCAGACACGCTGGGATTGGTGTAAAAATCTTGATTGCATGTGTTAGTTACTTTTCTTGAGTAAAGACTCTTTTTTCCCCTTTATCACGCATTTTCGAAACAAAAAAAAAATTTTAAATTTGGGACCTGCCTACTACAGAAGTTGAATATTTCCAAAGTTATGGAATCTTGACGGCCTCCAAAAATGTGTTAATGGCCACGATGTGGCGGTATTATGGAAAAAATAATGGAAATTTTTATTGAAAAATTAAATATAAAGAAATGATAATATAATAAATTTGAAAGAAAAATAAGAATAGAACGTTTTTAACGTTTTTTTTTCAAAAAAAAAAAAAAAAAACCGTGTGGTCGACGGGATTTTCCGTAAGTATCAAAAAAATTAAAAGAGTTTAAAATTCAACGATTGCCCAAAAGGATTTGATTAGGTTTTTAGGCTGTCGATGAGCTTGCAGTCTACCCGTCTGCTGTTTATTTGTAAGCTGTCCTGGTAGATTTATTATAAAGCACCATTTCCTTCGCACTTACGCCATATAAGATTCAACAGCAAAATTTTGCAAAAATTTACAACATTTTACAAAAAAATATAGGATAGTCTGCATATGTGTAGAATTTCTGATGCAGTGTTAAGTGTTAACATTTTTTTTTTCTCTCTTCTCAGTTCATCGTATAATTATTTAGTTTTCTTTGTAAAATGTTTTTTTGTGTGTCTTTTTGTTATTAACGTTTTGTGAGTTAACTTTATTTATTAGGTATCACATTTACGTCACATAAACTTCAATTCAACAGCCAAATCACAAAATATTTTAAAACAGCATATCTTTAGAATTTCCGACAGGCAGTCTCGCAATAAAAATATTTTATTCCGTGCAGTGTTGCTACTGCTCACTTTCAAATCGTTGAGTTTGTTAATCAAAAATTCATTAGTTTTACGAAATTTGAAAAAGAAATTGGGAATTCAAAATTCGGGCTTCCAGGTGCGCATGTTGGCGTGGAGGACAGCGTTATTCATAATTTACTGGGTTCTAGCTACTGTCGTTTTTTCACTCTGCGAGGAACATACGTACATACAGAATTTTCATTATTTAATTTCTTTAAAGATAATACAGGACGGTAATATTTAATGGCAACAATATGAAAAGTGATTCAGCGTTTATAGCGGACGAAAGTTAGAATACGTTTATAGAAAGAATATATTTATATTTGATATAGGAAGTTAAATTGTGGGATGTGATTTTATCTTCTTCGCAATGTATTAACGTGGTAACCCCGCATCAGGCAAAGGTTTAGTTATGAGGTAGATGGTTAACAACAAGAAATGACAGAAACTTCTTGCAACTACAAAGTAATCATTTGTTACTCAGCGTGAGCGACTGGTTAATTCCAGGAAGAAAATGCCGTGACTCACACAGTTGCCAGTTGATGTCTTTATACTTGGGTGTTGTCGTAAAAACAGAGGGTCGGAAACTTTTTCTGCGTCTGCTTGCTTCGCCTTGATTCCAAAATCTTCTTACATTATTTATGAGAATCGTACAAAATTTTCCGAGAAACGGCGGGCTGGAACGAACTGAAGATGAACGATGCTTAACATTTTGACAGCTTATCGAGTTATTCTCGGACAACTGGCTCGTGGAATGCTTGCTTGCACATGTTCTGTTCTCCTAACTCGTGCGTCAAAATCATTATACTTGAGAGAGATTTAACGGCCGATTCGGCTTTCTGCAGTTGTTGAATGTATCGATTCTTGTATCGGTTGTTTGGGCAGAGAAAATATGTTTAATCAATCATTAGTTCTCTCTGGAATTTCTGAATGAAAGCTTTTGAAGCTTAGTAACATGTTGTACCTTTAAATACGTAAATAATATTAATGCAGTTATTTTGTAATATAAGGATGCTTAGTTACTCAACATCCTTTCATATTTGTATCGTTGTATCTTCAAATTATGTATGTATATTCGTGACGTTTGCTCTAATTATGTAAATTCAACATATTTGAACTTATTTATGAATCCCTTGTAAGGTTTATCCTAAGTTTCTAACAGTTATCTTTAGTTTAAGCTACTTTCCTGTCCTTTCTATTTTCAGCTTACAATATCCTACCAAAGTGTATTTTTAGAATCGCGTTTAATGCAAATGTGTAAGAGTGGTATTTAAATTCTACTGACTTTTGAGACATAGCCTCAGAGTTTCTGATTAGCGCGCTATAGCCTTTTGGCTACGTCTTCCTTTAAGCTGTTACTACGCTCGGCCGTGTTTCAGATCCTTAATAGCTTTGCTAGCTTATTCGACATTTAGGGGCCAGCTACTTAGAATTTTGATAGCTTCGGCTATATCTTTTTAGTTAAGTCTTAGTACTTATTATTTTTAGTTCAAGCCCAAGTGGAGGCTTTTGCTGTACGCCCTGAGAAAGGGACCGACTGTGTTAATTCTTATTTTGAACAATAAAGGTAATTAACCCTTCTTGAATTTACGGCTCTGTTCATGACCTAAAGCGATTATTCGCTTAGCTGTTCACGAGGTTCCTACATACTTTGTTAGATAAAAGGGTGGAACCCCATACCCTTTACTTCCTCATACACAGGTTATCATGCTAACATTTGCATTAGTGAAATTTAACGGGCTGTTTTGATCTGATTTAGTATTTTGAGTTCGTTTGTACCGTATATGAGAAGTGTTTCGGAAATAATGTTGTCATCAAAAATAGTGTCTCGCCTTCTTTGGAAACATAAACTACTTGACACTCAAATATGAAACACTAAGCGAATTATCGCTGTGTTCCGTAAGAAGACAGAGAAAATGAGAAAGGTGTAAAACACCTTTTTTTTTTTAAATTTGAGTAATTCTAACAGAAGACACTTCTTGTGCTTACAAACACAACCAGCATTTATGGCGTAACTCAAAAGGTAATGCTTTCAATTTAAAACTAAGCTAAGTACCCAAAGGCTAGACAGTATGAGTAACGCGAAAGTTGGCTCAACCCTAATAGCGGCGTCACAAGCCTAATGACGAGAATAACTTAACACCGCAGACAAACTGCTATCAAGAGATTTAATTATTAACGTGGCCTTCAGAAAGCAGAACACGCTCTAAAATTCAACAACTTAAAACCTTCCTTTAAGTACTATATCTTTCTACCTCATTTGAATACTCGCGAACTAAAATTTGCTCTCTGGCAGGAAAGCGGTAAAGACAGAAAAGCTCTTTAACATGCAGAGTCATTATGATTTTTTGGAAGCAGGAGAATGAAAAATGAGCAAAGTCTTCGCCGGGAATCGAACCCCGGACCTCTCGGTTACGCGTCGAGCGTGCTGAGCACTCCACCTCGAAGGCATGAGAAAAAGGCGGGAGAAATATCTTATATACTCCCTCTTTGGGGTTTGGGGGACCCAATCGCCAAATCCCGGTGGCGGAGAATCATCATTCACACCTTTTAGTTCGGGCGTCACCTGTAGGATCATTAGGATTTTTTGAAAGCAGAATAATGAAAAATGAGCAAAGATTTCGCCGGGAATCGAACCACGGACCTGTCGGTTACGCATTGAGCGTGCTGACCACTACACTCCGAAGGCATGCGAAGAAGGCGGGAGAAATACCTTATAAACATAGAATACCTGGTTAGTTAAAAATAACTAAATTCTTATACGCATTTCGTCGCATATTTTCCCTTCTACATTTTTAGCGTTAAGTTTTGAGAATTTAAAAAATATTCGCATAATTTTCCTCTTCATCTTTTGTATATAATTTCTCCCTTTGAGAGCTAGTTTATTTGTAAACTGTTTTACCTTGATTATTTTTATTTTTTATTTCGGAGTATGTGATTTGTATTTTCATTTTTGTACTAGCATTGCATTCGTTTTATTACCCCTTGCATTTGTTATTTGAAATAAGTGTAAGCCCCTTGCATTTGTAATTTGTATTTTCGGCGGATTCTTCGTTAAGCTAGCCGGAGTTGGCAGGTTTGCTCACGTTTAGGAAACTTCCCAAAGAACTGATTTCACCTTACTTCTGTTATTTACGTTACAGCTCATTGTATTCCTATCTCTTGCTGATGTGTTTGATCTTTGAAATCCGGGTCTTTTGTCTGCCCCATTCTCCTTTATTCCTCCGATGTTTCTCTTGGGAGCTGCATTCAAGAATCATTCATGTGAGGTGCCTTTGGACTTGCGTGATGATGTCTCCAGCTCAGTTACTATCAGGAATCTGCACAACATCTTTCAGATATTGTAATGTTAATATTACTATGTATTCGTATTGGAATGTAAGTTTCTTTTAAAGAAATAATAGTTGATATAATAATAGTTCCAGTAGTTTATCCATGACTTCTTTACATTTGTTATGTCCTTACTGTAACGAGGTTCTTCGGAAATTAAATTATTAGTATTTTTATCTTCTTTCTATTTTCAGACGATAAAATTAGTTAAAAAAGGAGAACACAAGCGAAAAAATATGCTATTAATTTATGGTTTTGCTGCTTTGCTGTGTCTTACTATATGGGTGATATGATATTTTTTCCATGTTATGTGAAATTTATAATACACTCTATAACAAAAAAATCGACGCACCAAGAAGTAATAATCCGATTGCTTTGAAATTTCGTATGCATAAATATTTTGACCAAATATGCAAAAGATTAAAATTTGGTGTCCAGTGAATGAACAGTGCTATCTCCAGCGCATCGGAACAGCGCATTCAGCAGATGTAGCTGTTCTTGAACTGTTATTAAAAATTTCTATTGCATTGCGATGTAGGATACCTTTCAACAAATGAAAAAATGTCTCGCCGCAGGATTCGAGCTCATTACGAGCAACTGTCGGAGTTTGAAAAATGTCGTATCATTAGATTGAAAGAGGCAGGAATGGTAAATCGGAGAATCGCTCGTCATATGAGTCGAAGCAATACCGCGATTAGAAGATGCTGGAGAGAATGGATGGGGACAATGGCAGATTTCAGCGTAATGATGGTAGCGGTCGACCTAGGGCCACAACAGATCGGGTGGACAGACTGATTGTCATATCAACTGTCACAGCGCCTGATTCATAGCTATTAACCATCAGACGTGCGACCCGCAAACGAGTGTCCACCATGACCATTCACAGACGCTTGATAGAGCGACGACCATTACGCCACCTGCCACCCATGCATGCGCACTGTCGGGCCAGATTACAGTGGTGCTTGGCTCGATCAAGTTGGAATGATGCTGACTGGGGGGGGACATATAGTCTTTAGCGGCGAATCTCGCTTCTAACTGTGTCGCGACGATTATCTAAAATGTTTCTGGAGACGCCCAAAGCAGCATGCCGACTCTGCTTTCACTTTTGCACGCCACACAGGCCCTCAACCAGGAGTATGGTCTAGGGTGCCATTTTCCTTGATTCCGGGATCCCTTTGGATCGTCATTAGGGGCACACTTATAGCACAGCGGTACGTCGACGACATTCTGAGACCTATTTTGCTACCGTTCCTTTTGCAGTAATCTGGCCTTATTTTTCAGCAAGATAATGTCAGACCACATACGGCACGTGCTGCTGTGAACTGTCTTGCAGCTTGTCAAACACTTCCTTGGCCAGCCATACCTCCAGATCTCTCTCCCATCGAGTTTGTCTGGATATGATGGGAAAGCGACTACATCTACCAGGGAATGTTGATGACCTAGCCCGAAAATTGGAGCAAATTTGGTAAGAAAAACCACAGGAGACCATCCGGGAGCTTTATCAGTCTATGGCCACGCCATGTGGCAGCTTGCATCCAGGCTAGAGGTGGGCCTCCTTATTGAGCTGGTTACTTTGTAACTATGTAACTATTTAAATCATTCAGTTGTTCTGAAATTTTAAATTTTCTATTCTGTACATAGTCTTCCTATCCACCAATTTTTGTCTCCATCAGACAGCTCCTTCTTAGTTCGTCGATTTTTTTTATTATAGAGTGTATATTGGCCCTTAAATTTTTATGCAGATGTTTAAAAAATGCACGTTTCTTGCTGAACGTAACGACAATGATTTAGACCCTAATACTGCTGTAAAACTGTCAACATGTGTTGGTGTTGTTGTTACTTATGCTTACTTGTCTGGCAGTAGCATCAGCCCAAGCCCATGATATACCTCGTGGCAAGGAGCGCAAGATACGCCTGGCAACAGCCTTGAGCATCTTATAGGCGACAGTGCGATTTAGCTCATTTCCTCTCCCAGTTTTGATGAAAAACACCCCGGGGGGACACCCCTTTCCCCTTTCACCGAACCTCACGACAGCACTTTCGGCTCGCTGCATATTTAGAGTACCGCCATGCCGCACTGACACGATACATTTACAAACATCCATGCCTTCTCCGGGATTCCAACCCGGCCCTTTGGTACTGCAGTCAGCGACGTTAACCACTACACCGGTTGGGCGGCACTGTCAGTACGTGAAACATTTGAAGAGTGCTTCGAAAATATTGTCATCATCAAAGTTTTGATTTTCTGTATTGCCTCTGTCTAGTGTTTGCTACTATGTAACGTAAAGCATTTGTTTGTCAATGTATTGATTCATCAGCTTAAGAATGTAATACATTTTAACTATCGTGCCTGAATAATATCCTTTTGCTCCATCTATTAAGGGCGAAAGCGTAAAATATAAATTGCTGTACTGTAGTTGTGATCCAGTCTTATCTCATTAGCCTTTTAGAGCCTTGTTCATTAATAATAAAAGTGTCTTAGAATTGCAGAGAAACACATTCGTTAAGTATTTTATTTACTCTCGAACGCGGTGTAATGGTCTCTGTAATTACGTCTTTCATTTAATTGTCTATGTTTTGTTGCTGCTGTTGGACCATTACGATGGATTCGCAATGGAGTGTTCCGATTAGGACAATTTCTAATGATGGGACATTGGATAGCTTTACTTTCTGTAAATCAAACGCTTTTATTCTTCGAGTTGCGAAAGATCTTTCTGAAACCAGAATTGTATCCATTCTTTTGTTTAGATAACTTGCAAAATAAATCTGGTAGACTTTATATGATAAAAATTTAATAGACTTTATATGAAGTATATTTTATTATTATTTTATTGTGTTAACATTCGCTATTTAACAATGGTAGAATGCATCGAAATAAATGATCTCCTGAAAATAACTGGTTCATGTTTCAAATCGGAATTCGTAAATACTGTTTCAAGCTAGGAACCGTGAAAAATTTTTTAAATAATAATTTCAGATGAGAAGGAAGAAATGAATAGTTTATTATGAAAACTTCCAAGACACAATAAGCAGCTGGAACTAGTTCAAGGAGAATAAACCCTAAATCGTAATTCAGCTAACCGTCAAATCTTACAACTATTTAAAAACTGAACTTCCCAACTTTCCGACTCCTATTTATTTATATACTATAGCATAGCTATGCAAACTTCTGGGAAAATGGGTCATAGGGCTTCGAAAATGTGTTTTCGGGAATTTTCCAGAAAGTCGCCATAGAAGTTTTTGAGAACTCTCTAAATGTCGCCTATGCCCGTCAGGAATAAATTTGCCCATATCTCGTGTTCTACGTGAGCTATTTTTACAATTAAATGCATTTAGAATCAAAAGATCTGTAATCTTGTGCAACAAATGAACAGTAATTAGGAAACATATGCCCGCAAATTCGATTAAACACAAAACAAATCGTAAAATTATCGTCCTGAAATAAACAAATAGCTAAGTAAAACAATACACAACACTACGATAGTATACAAAAAGAAAATACAATCGAATAGGATTTAAATATTTGCAAATATTTATAACACTATCACAGGCGCTAATGGACATAAAATACTAAGTACAATCTCCTTTAATAAGGTAGTTTTCTTTATCACGGAAAGTATTCGAGGTTTAGCTGGGACCTTCTAAAGGAATAGGCTTGCATTTACAAGTGCATTATTAATGAAATTTCAAACAGAGTGGAATTAAGCTAAAATTGTTTTCAGTTTGAATGAAAATCAGTCACCAAACTATCACCAGCTTGGCGCTATCTCCATATACCTCTGTGTTAATTAGATTTGCACCTGTAACCTTAGTTTTCCGGCCAAGCTTATACAGTGCTGGAAGGCATATGCAGTTACAGAGGGCCAGATACGGTTATATTTACGTAGGGATTGGTCTAGTTATAATTATACAAGAATAAGACCAATACATCCCCTAATGGTCGGGACATAGCTATTTGCCTCAGTGTTAAATAGACTTGCCCCTATAACCTTATTTTTCCGGCGAAGCTTCCTACCGTAGCCTTTTAGCGCTAGTTTTTGAAAATTAAAAAAATATTTGCATAATTTTTCTCTTCATCAGTGTGTTTAAAGAAAATGTTCTCCAAACTTTGAAAATGGATTCGTCCACTAAGTGATTGTTTTCATCTTATTAACAAAGATAAACTCTCACAAACGACGAGTGAAGGTCACGCTTAACCTTTCTCTCTTAACTGCTGAATTTAATGGCAGCCTAATACAGGAATCGACCAATCACAGTGATTGAAGCACAGACTGACATTCAGTCGACGATTTTGCCAAGTCGGTTGCACATCCACCTTCAGTAATTATTGATAGATGAGTTGAGGCCTGAAAAGTAACAATAGAAACAATAGGAACGGGCGAGATTCAAGTTACAGAAAATTAGAAATGAAGATACCTGGCTAGAAATTACAGTGCATGTATTCTTATTGGAATATATGGTTCCTTTAAAGAGATAATATTGTGATAGTTACCTAGAATAGTTATCCATGACTACTTTTCATTTGTTATGTTCTTAGTGTAATCGCGTCTTTCGGAAATTGAATATTCGCATTATTTTACCCTCTCGATTTTCGTGCGATAAAATTAGTAAAAAAAAAGGACGGAAATATGCGAAGAAATAAGCTACGTGCTTATTTTATATGTATTATGCAAAATTAATTGATTATGATATTCATTTTACGACTGAAAATACAAAAAATTCGATAAAACTCTCTAGCATCTATAGACGCTCCGGCACTTTTCCAGTTCCAAACTCATATATCGTCTGCAATTTATGCCTCGAATTTCGAGTTAAATTATGGTGTTCCCAATCCTTTCAAATACTTTTTTTAAAAAAAAATTATTTATACTTGCACACTTAAGTGACATCTGATTTTTTTTTAATGAATAGCATGGTTATGTAGAAGGTTACGCTTCGTAGCGTGTCCCAATAAATTTCATATTTAATCTCCTCGTAAAACTTCTCTCTTGGAGCACCGACCATTTTCGTGTCATCGAACAATTTCCTACCCAGCCAAAGTCGTGTCTTAGAGCGGCCTTTTCTGCCATTTTATGACCCCATTGTTTTCATTCGGCTCGAGTGGTCATTTAAAACGGAATTTCTCCTCAGAACGTCTGGAAAAAACGTTATTCATATGCGTTTCTTGCCGGTAGTTGCTTGCAATAAATTGTGTAACTGGAGAAGCCTTTTAGGTTTGTGTCCTATACTTCTTTTCCACTAACTCGGAAAAAGTCTTTTATCTTCCTGATTTTCTTCGTTTATAATCTCTGCAGTTATATCTTTTCGTCGAAATGGAATTGAGTTTGCTGCAATAGTTATTTGAATTTCTGCTTTTATGCTGGAATTTTATTCCTTCGTGATTCCTAACCATTTATTTATTACTCGCCGAGGTTAGAATATGAAACTAAATGTGTTTATTTCAGTAATTTGTTTGGTATGCAGCACCGTTCCTTCACGCAGAAAATCGATTTCTGTACTTTTGACTTATGTAAATATATCTGTGCAAAGAATTTACTTTGTGTTTTAGTACTTGAAAATTAGACGTTTTAATTTTCCTTTCGCACGAATGTAACGAAGTGTTGAGCTTCTGTAAGCTATCTTTCATCCGATACAACAGGTCTTATATAATGTTGTTCTTCGTCGGTCTCTAAAGGCTCATCATAATGCGAGAAAACTGCAATGCAAATTTTGTGTAGTAATGTCCGAAGTAATTATTGATTTCTTGAAACAATCGTCCAATGAAGTCTGCGTACCTGATTTTCTCTTTTGGTTAATCACATTCACTTCCGAACAGTTTTAATTTCATTATATACTAAAATGCCCCCTCTCTATATATATTGTTGCGTGCGTATGGGTTCGTTATGTATTGAATGCAAAAGTCGTTAAAAAATTAACAAAGTTTATTCTTTCCACAAGAAATAAATCAAAATGCTGAAATATTTCTTCAGCGATATTCGAACAAAATCACAATATCTCAAACGTTTAGCAAAACTCAATTCAAAACAGATAAACTAATTCTATCTCACAGCGAAATCGCTACAACATTAAGTAAACAAACAGCAGTTCGCTTTAAACAACTACAACAACAACAACAACAGCAACTGAGATGAGGTGTTTCAATTCGTCTTTTATAAGCTTTTTAATTATCACTAGAACAATCTCGATTTTTCTAGATTTTTCTGGATGGCAACAGTAATTACGAGCTATTTATTTATTAAACATTAAATGCACTCACTCTTTTATTTTTATTTATTTATTTTTTGACGTAGCTTCCTCTTCTAAAATCGTCTGCGTTGCACGGGAAATATAAAGCAATTTTAATTGCAATTCTAAATAAATAGCCAAATAAATGTGAAATTGGTAACAATATATCTAATATGATGACTTGGATAAAGCTACAGATTGGCGATTGTTCTCTGTGTTATAACTTTGCTTTATTGCGTGAGCAGAAGGATGGCACTCGAAGCAAAGGCAGCCTTAAATTCAACCGTAATTTTATCCTTGGATAATGTATTCTGAATACATATATTCTTTTTCATTTGCTTGCGACTAAAGTGGCAGCTCGCTTTCCAGTCCAGTAAGGTCTACAGAACATTCAAATAAGCTCCTAGACATAGCAGAACCCTAAAAATGAAAGGAAATCCTAATAAAATAAACTTCTGACACTTCAACAGAAGAAAATAACAGAGATCCAGGTAAATCGACAACTAATATACGTCAGGAATTTGGGAGAATAGATTCGCTTTTTCGTGATGCTTATTTATTGATTCTTTATCTTAAAGAAAACTGAAGCCTTACGGATTCGATATCTGACGTTTAAGACTTTCTACTAACCAACTTTATTTTATCTGACCTCAAAGGATGTGCGAATTGTGTAATCAATAAAATAGCGTTATTGATTCGGAAATGTCAGAAGCTTGTTGCTGTAACAGTATAATGGGAATATCGATAGTATTGTCGGCGTTAGTTTTAACCAATAGGAATCAATTCCTATACTGAACTTTGCGCATGTTGCAACTTTTATAGTATAGAGGGCGCTGTTACGCCAAACGAATATTGTGTTTACATTATGTAACTGTTCGTTCGCCGTTGCGATGCTGCTGTATTACAGTATATCTTGTTGGTGTTTTTTATTAAAATATAAACCATAAATGTTGTCTTCAATTTTGTGTACCAAACAGGATCAATTAACCACCGATGTGTAAACTCGTCGAAACAAAGGTAGCATTCGTATCAGAATTGTCAATTGTTGTCTTCGCCTTTGGAATTTCGCATTCGTTTCGTAATCGTTTCGTAACATGTGGTGACATCGTCCGGGAACGTCGCTTGGTGGGGTGAGTAAATAGTTTTGTTGAAAATTTATTTGAATAGAATATTTCGTAATTGTTGAAGTTTTGAAGTAGTAAAGTTATTTGATGTCGTTGATCTTGTTTTGGTTAAAAATATGAAACTTTCGTTTTCGTATATACAGAATGTTTGCATTTATGTTTAGAAAGTTCGAATGTATTTACAAGTAAGAATCTGTTGTATTTTCTTAGAATTTGGTGTTAATGCCGAAAGTGTGATTTGTTGTTGAAAATTACAATTTGTTTTCTTAGAATTCTAGAATTAGAATTTATTTATTGTTAAAGTATTCGAAGGGTAAAATTTGTTGCTAGAAATTGTGAAAATGGCTAAATTGTTAAAGCTGCGAACTAAGCGTGACACACATCGAGAACAAACTCTAAAGTTAGTAGAAAAAATAAACAAATATTTGAATGAATCGGATATCGACATAGATGTATGTGATTCATATTTAGAACAGTTGAATAGTAAAATCGAAATTGTTAACATACTAAATAGCGACATTGATGAATTGTTGAAGGAAGAAAGCGAAATTAAGGATGAAATTAGTTCGGTAGATGATTATAACGAAAAAATAATACCAGTTAAAGTAAGATTGCAAAACAAAATTAAATCAATCAGAAAGGTTCCATATCAGTCATGTGAACAAACATTAAACCCAGAAAATGTTCATGTAGAAAATAAAACTGTGCATTTAGAAAACAGAACTAAACTCCCTAAACTTTCGCTTCCTCGATTCTATGGTGAACCTTCAGAATATTTAGATTTTTGGAATCAGTTTGAGAATTCTGTGCATAATAATTCTAATTTAACTGATGTAGACAAATTTTGCTATTTAAAGTCGTTGTTAGGTGGTAGAGCCCTTGCTAGCATTAAAGGCTTCTCAATTACTCCAGAAAACTATAAACAGGCTGTTAAATTAATTTCCGAAACATTTGGACAAAGAGACATTTTAATAAATGCTCATTTGTCAAATTTATTAAATCTAACTCCCGTAAAGAATGCTTCTAACATTCAGGCTCTTCGGAACCTTTATTTTGAAGCCCAAACTCAAATTAGATGTTTAGAGGAATTGAATGTCAAATCGGAAACATACACAACAATGCTGACTAACATAATACTAAAAAATCTGCCAGGAGAATTGGCTCTTGAATTTTCGAAGCAAAATATAAATAATTGTCATGATTTACGGGAATTGATGAAGTTTTTACATAATGCCATAAGTGCAAGAGAAAAAGCGTTCCGTATTAATTCCAATAATGTATCTTCATATAATAATTTTAATTCTAACCTACACAAACAAAATAATTTTCGAAACCAGAAACGGAATTTCCCTCGGAGTCATAGCAATCAACACGCGTCAGTAACAGAATTCATGGCGAAAACTTCACAAGTATGTTTATTTTGCGGTCAAGGTCACTGTAAGACTGAATGTGAAAATATGACGGTGCAACAAAAAAGGGATAAATTAATTAAGGAAAAGAGATGTTTGTTGTGTTGTAACACAAATTGTTTTGTGAAAAAATGTAATGCTAAACAGTGTTCTTTCTGCTCTGGCAGACATGCCAAAGCTATTTGTTTTAAATTTGAAAACTCTAGCAAATGTAAATCTAATTCGAATCCGGAAGATGAAAAACCAAAGGAAGTGGAAATTCAGCCTACTATTTCGAATTCAGTTGTAAATGATAGGAATGTGACTTTATTGCAGTGTGTGAGGACAGAAATTATTGGTCGTAAATCATCAGGTATAATTATTGCAATGTTTGATAATGGGAGTGAAAAGAGTTTTATTAAAAGAAATGTATCTATGAAGTTGGGATTAAAATGTCTAGGGTCAGAAACATTAAAGATTTATTCGTTTGGAGCAAAGGATCCTTGGTTGCAAACTTGTCGCAGAGTGGAAGTGAGATTGCGAAATATCTTGGACGGAAATGAAGTTGTAATACAGGCTTTGGAAACAGATGAAATTTCGAGGGCTACGATTAATTTGCCGAATGAAAGTACGAGGGCTGAAATGGCAGCTAAGGGATTCACTTTAACGTGGGGATATAATCAAGTCTTCGATGATAATGAAATTTCCTTGTTAATAGGTTCAGATTTTTATTGGAATTTGACAAAGGGTTTTGAAAGATTAAATACGTCATTGGTAGTTGTAAACACTGAACTTGGATGGTCCTTGCAAGGAAATTGTGATGATCTGAGTAAGACTGCTGTTGTAAACGTAGTGTTGGGTGATCAAAGCACTGTATCAGCCGAACTCAGGCGTTTCTGGGAACTAGAAAGTTTAGGTATTACAAACAAAGAAACGGAGTGTTTGACTTTAGTGGAACAAGAAATACTTGAGGAATTTAATAACTCTGTTGGGTTCGTAGATGGAAGATATTGTGTAAAGTTGCCGTGGAAACCAGGTATGCAGGAGAAATTGGCGAATAATAGGGAAGTGGCTCGGAAACGTTTCGAAGGTCTGGTTAGGAGATTTAGAAATGATATAGCTTTTTTTGAGGATTATAAAAAGGTAATTGATAATTATCGTAAGGAAGGTATCATTGAGAACTCATCGTCAGATATTGAATTGTCATGTTTTGAGCAGTCATTCTACTTACCCCACCATGCGGTCATTCGCGAGGACAAATCTACTAGTCGACTTAGAATCGTGTTTGATGGTTCTTCTCATGAAGGAGGACAACTTTCGATTAATGACTGTTTATTCAAAGGACTAAATTTATATCCAAATCTATTTGAAATGATCTTAAAATTTCGGCAAAATACAATCGCCTTCACAGCCGATATAAAGCAAGCATATCTACAAATTTTGATCGATCCTAATGACAGAAAATTTACTAGGTTCTTTTGGACTGATGATATCGGTTCTAATGCATATCAAGAAATGAACTTTAGTAGAGTTTTATTTGGACTGAAACCAAGTCCATATTTATTAGCTGCAACTCTGAAATATCATTTTGATAAATGTAAACAGGAATTTCCCGATACTTGCAAATTATTGTCAGAATGTTTTTATGTCGATGATTTGGTTGGAGGTGAAGAAGACTTGCAAGCGGCTTTGAAGATTACGACTGAAAGTGTGGAAATTCTCAAAAGAGGTAGCATGATATTACGAAAATGGAAAACCAATTCCCTGAAACTTCGTGAGCTGTGGAAGGATGCTGAGGTCGACATCGATCAGGAGAAGAGCTCAGCTACGGGACTTAACTCACCATCCAAGGTGTTGGGTCTAGTTTGGGACCCAGATGCGGACAGTATATCTTTCAACGTGAAAGAACTATCAAAGTTTATCAAGAACGGAACTGCTTCGAAAAGGTTTATTCTTCGAGTAGTGGGTCATATTTATGATCCTATCGGATTTTTAGGGCCTTTCATCATAAAGTTGAAGTGCATTCTACAAGAACTATGGACTCATGATATGGACTGGGACGACAAACTTCCATCGTCACTGGATCACAAGTGGCAGTTGTGGTGCAGTGAAGTCGAACACTTAGAAGATGTCATGATTCCTAGATGTTATTTGTCAAATTTGAACTGTAAATTTATTTCATTTGAAATTCATTCTTTTTCAGATTCTTCTCTTTTAGCCTATGGAACAGTGCTGTATTTAAGAGCTATAGCTGAAGATGGAAGGATAAGTATTAGTTTTATTTGTTCTAAAAGTCGTGTAGCTCCTCTGAAAGGTCTTACATTACCAAGACTAGAATTAATGGGAGCTTTGTTATCCGCAAGATTAGCCCGTCAAGTAAGTAGATGTTTAAAATTTAATACATCTAGTTATTTTTGGACCGACTCGATGATTACGTTATATTGGATTAAGGGACAATCTAGTAAATACAAAACTTTCGTAAAAAATAGAATAGAAGAAATTCAATCTTTATCAGATATCAACAATTGGGCTCATTGCCCTGGAAAAGATAATCCTGCAGATATCCTGTCCAGAGGAATTTCTGCAGCAAATTTAGCTTCGAACCAGCTTTGGTGGCACGGTCCACCGTGGCTCAGTCAGTCATCTGAATACTGGCCAACTGAAAGGGAGAACTTAAAATCTACAGACGTAGACTTAGAGCTAAAAACGGAATTTGAAAAAACAGTGCAAAATAAATGTTTGGTAGAAAATTCTGAATTTATTTTAGATTTAAGGAAGTATAGTTGTTTGTTAAAAGTACTAAGAGTAACTGCACTTGTTAAACGATTTGTTAATAAACTTCAAAAACGACAAACAGTTGCAGGTCCCCTTACAGCTGAAGAACTTCAAAATGCAGAACTAGACTGGATAAAACATGAGCAAAACATTGAGTTTAACCTAGAATTACAGAACATTAAAAACGGTAAGTCGATTCCTAAAGAATCTCCACTTTCGAATTTAGCCCCATTTCTCGACAGTTGTGGTGTAATTTCTCGACAGTTGTGGTGTAAAAGGAAGATTAGAAGAAGGAGAATTTACAAAGGATGAGGCTCACCCTGTGCTTCTTCCTAAGCAATCTAGATTTACAGAATTAATTATTATTCGAGAGCATAATAAAATTTTTCATGGTGGAGTGACATTTACGCTCGCCAAAATTAGGTCTAGATTTTGGATTCCACGAGGTAGACAGATTGTAAAAAAAGTGTTAGGTAACTGCTTAATTTGTCGAAAATATAAGTTGAAACCAGCTAAACAAATAACTAGTCAACTACCAAAAAATAGAATTACTGAAAACCCTCCTTTTACTGTAACAGGAATAGATTTCACCGGCCCAGTTTTAATAAAATCTGGAAATGATACGCCTCAAAAGGCTTACATAACATTATTTACATGCAGTGTAACTAGAGCTGTGCACATTGAATTAATCACAAATATGTCAACAAAAAATTTTATTTTGTCATTAAGGAGATTTTTAGCTAGGAGAGGAAATTGTAAGGTTATCATTTCCGACAATGCTAAGAGCTTCAGAGCCTCTAATGAAATTCTGAAAGAATTTGAAAAAATTATAATCGATTCAAAATTAAAAGATTTCATTTCAATAAACGGCATAACTTGGCAATATATTGCGCCTCACGCGCCTTGGTGGGGTGGATTTTATGAAAGGCTTATGAAAAGCATCAAAGAACCTTTAAGAAAGGTTCTCGGAAAGTCTCTTCTTAACTTTGAAGAAATGATGACTATTTTGTCAGAAATTGAATTAATTCTAAGTCACAGACCTCTTACTTATGTCCACAATGAAATAAAAGAGCCACAAGCTCTTACACCTGCCCATTTCTTGTTTCCAGGGCAAGAAAATGTTTCTTATCCTGTACATTTCGCCGACCTTTTCAGGAATGAACCAATTAACAGGCAGACTTTGACTAGGAGAAAATTGTATCAAACTAACCTTTTGAAACAAATTTGGAAAAAATGGAAGGAGAATTATCTCCTTGAATTACGTTCTGCGCACACTTTTCTAAATCCATCTCCTGAAAGGAATCTTAAAAAGGGTGAGGTTGTATTGCTGGAGGGGTCGACGAAATCAAAATTATTATGGCCCCTTGGAATTATAGAAGAAGTTTATAAAGGTAGAGATGGGTATGTGCGTTCATGTTTGATTCGTACTTCCCAAGGACTTTACCGAAGACCCGTCCAACTGATCTATCCTTTTGAAGTTTAGCAGTTATGTATATTATGTGTTTGTGTCATATAGTATTAATTTGTAATATAATTTTCAGTATTGATTTGTGATTATATGAACATTTATTATTGATATGTAAATTTAGTGTACTCTTAACAGAGTACAGGTGGGGTGTGTTGCAACTTTTATAGTATAGAGGGCGCTGTTACGCCAAACGAATATTGTGTTTACATTATGTAACTGTTCGTTCGCCGTTGCGATGCTGCTGTATTACAGTATATCTTGTTGGTGTTTTTTTATTAAAATATAAACCATAAATGTTGTCTTCAATTTTGTGTACCAAACAGGATCAATTAACCACCGATGTGTAAACTCGTCGAAACAAAGGTAGCATTCGTATCAGAATTGTCAATTGTTGTCTTCGCCTTTGGAATTTCGCATTCGTTTCGTAACTATCTGACGTTTAAGACTTTCTACTAACCAACTTTATTTTATCTGACCTCAAAGGATGTGCGAATTGTGTAATCAATAAAATAGCGTTATTGATTCGGAAATGTCAGAAGCTTGTTGCTGTAACAGTATAATGGGAATATCGATAGTATTGTCGGCGTTAGTTTTAACCAATAGGAATCAATTCCTATACTGAACTTTGCGCAATACATTTTAACTTCGAAGATTGTCGATAAGTGGATCTAATGAATATTTAACTGATTCATTTGAATATCGAATAGTGCAAGAAGTAGAAATTAACATTAGTTTCTACGTCAGTCAAAATGAAACGATTGTTTGTGTTTGAAGGATCTGGTTACGTATAACTTGAGAAGTTGTATGCGAATTAGAGTTCGGCCTTTCAAGAGCAGGTGTTTATCACAAAGATTTGTCAAATAACATTTGATGAATGAACGCCAAAGTGAAATCCATACTTAGTCTAATGTTGCTTTCACAGAGAAACTCTGCATTTCGAGAGAAACTGGCATTATATTCTTTTTCTTAGTTCAGCTGAAATATTCTGTTCTGTGCTCCATTAAATAAACGAAATAAAATTTTAAAAAATATGGTACACCCGAACGGTCGTTTTTTTCATTTATGGACACATACACATTTTTAGAGCATTTGGGTTAAATATATTTAAAAGCAGCGTATCTTCAGAATTTCCGATAAGCAGTCTCGCGCACTGGAGATAAAAATGTTTTATTCCGTTTAATGTTGCCACCGCTCGCTTTGAGATCCTTGAGTTTTTTTAATCAAAAATTCGTTAAAGTTTTACAAAATATGAAATAGAGAATAAAACAAATTTCGAATTCGGGCTCCTAGATGCCCATGCTCAGGTGGAGGACTATGTTATTCAAAATTTGATGACTCTAGATACCGTTGATTTTTTACAATGCGAGAAACGTACATACAATCATGCAGATTCTTCATTATTTAATATCTTCAAATATAATACAGGGTGATAATATTTGGTGGCAACAATTTTAAAAGTGATACAGTCTTTTATAGCTATTCGACACAAAATGCCGTTTCGAGACTATAATAGCACTTCTGAGCTAACGCCCTTTTGGACTAATAATAAAAACGTTAGCGGCATTTTAGTGCATTTTTTTAGTAAAAAAGAAATTAGAGAACTAAACAATGATGAAGTAATGAAATTTAAAATGCTTCGAGAAGAACAGTATTGTAATAAAAATCGTAACTAAAACTGATAGATTTTGATGACTATGGAAAGCGTTAAAAGAAATATAGTTCACCAACTGAAGAAGCCTTATGGGTAATTGTAGTGGAACTGAATTTGAAAAAAAAAAAGCTTAAAAGACCAATTAACTACTTACGGAAAATATACTTATTTTAATTCATACTTGTTAAGACTATTATATTAAGAGAAATATCAAAGCTCTTTCATTTTAGACGATTCATGCAAAGAAATAAATCCCCCAAGAGTTAATCTATCTCAAATGAGATTTTTAGGACAGAACAGGGAATTTCTTTAACGAGAGAGAAAACTGCGAAAACGTGGAAGTTCAAATTGTGGACGTTTCGAGAAATATTTTAATTCAAATAAGGGCGAAAATAATGAAAAGATGTAAAACGTGGTTATTTTGATTGTTTTTAATGGGGCAGTGTTCTTTGAAAGTTAAAAGTAAGTTCCAGTAGCAGTTTATAATTGCAATTGTAGTTTTCATAGCTGTAATGGTAATCTCCTCTTCCTCCCGAAAAAAAAGTCTGCGTTTATATTATAAGGTATTTCTCCCGCCTTCTTAGCATGCCTTCGTAGTGTAATGGTCAGCATACTCGGCGCGTATTCGAGAAGTCTAGGTTCGAGTCCTGGCGAGGGCATTGCTAACTTTTTCATGACTCCTGCTTCTGAAAAAAAATATTCTAGTGACTCTACAATATCAAGAAGTTTCAAGTAGTCGAGTTTTTGGAGAAGAGAAGATTATCATAAATAAAATTCAGATTTGTAAACCTCAAATAAAATTATATCTAATGGAAAATACTTTAAATTAATGGTCTCAAACGTGGGTCCGGCGGACATAATGCGGCCCTCGAAGCAATTGTATGCGGCCCGCGAATACATTTCTGTAGCGAATACCGTATTTCCAGGATTTTACTCATTTAAAGTCCGAGTTCGCGTTATTTTCATGACCTTTAAAAACAAGCTTTAATAACGCATCAGAATTTCTATAAATGGAGCTAATTAATTTAAATCTGTTATAAATATTATTAAAAAATTTGGGGATACGGATTTTATTAAAGTTTATGTGTCCTCATCCGAAAATAAATTATACAGTCACTAGTGTAACGGTAGCACACTCGGCGCGTATTCGAGAGGTCCGAGGTTCGAGTCCCGACGAGGACATTGCTCATTTTTCATGTCTCCTGCTTCGAAATAACCTAATGTCTCTACAACTTAATTAATTAATTTTGCAATGTGAATGATCACTTCGAGAATACATTTATATGTGAACAGTTTTTTTTCACAGCTGAGAATTAATAAGAATAAAATCTGATTGGCAGATGAGCATCTTACAATCCGTGATCAAGATAATTTTTAGTAATTTATCTCAAACTTTATCAGAATCGAAGCGCCATCGAGTGTCATGTTATAGTAAAAAATAAAGAAGATTGTAATTATTTATATATAAACATATGTATTTTTATTTATGCTTGGAATAAAAAATTAATAAATATGAGAAAGACGCTAGGTTGTCATTATGTATTCTCAAGTTTTGTTCCACTTGGAAAATGTTTTCCGAGTTTTCATAATTTGTTAATTTTTAGTTTAAATTAGAGTAAGTTATTTAAGGATTAATTAAAACTGTTAGAATTGTATGAAATAAACGTCAGTCAGAAAATTTAAGCTATCGAGCAGATTTCAGAGAGAAAATTAAATATAATTTGAATTCTTTCATATTATTTTTTATGTATGTTTTGATAAGTACATAG
>KK117128.1:0-30140 GCA_000611955.2 Stegodyphus mimosarum | reverse complement strand
AATCGACTCAATCAATTTCCAATTCCCTGAACTGATTTCTTTCTACTGTAGTTTGACATTCTCTAAAACCTCCTTTCTGCGCAGAACTAACAATTGTTGTTCTTGAATAAAAAATTTTCAAAAAGTTGGGAAATGATAAAAATTAAACTCACTTTTAACATGAGAGAATAAACAGTATTTTCTTCCCTAAAATGAGAAGTTGGCACGCTTCCAAAATCCTTCCGCTCTTTTTTCGCCAATCAAGCTTCCATCGCTCAGTCAATTAAATCACTTCGTGAATGAATAGGAGATTTCTGTGTCTGGCATGCTTCCAACAAGAGCTGTCCGAGGACTGGAAAATAGCTTCGTTTTCTTAATTTGAAGTAAATTCGTTCAGTAAAGTGAATCGGTTTTTTGAATCCAATTCACTTTACTGAGCGAATTAATTGTATGGACCGGATCGTTCAGCTCTACTATTGAAGATCTGTGACTGAATTGTAATTTGCCATGAAAATAATTATAGAAAATTTTATTTTTGAATCCCGTTTGTGTACAAATATTTATAGCATTAAAGAATATTATGAATATTTTTTAAATTACTTTAAACTCGTCCACTTTCGCAGAATGGCTGCTCTGATATAACTTACGCGTTTTTTTATTTAATCCGTCTATTTTAAAGTGCTAGTAAAACGATTATCAAAATGAATTTGACTTCATAACTTTGATACCACTCTTAATTGGTATAGTTCTTACGAAGATGATTTTCTGGCTGTAAATGAAAAATTTAAAATTTGTGTAACATGCGTTGCAGCAGTGTAGACTAGTATTATCAGTACAATTCTGCATTATATCGAAAAGTTGAATGCAACACGCTATTTCCTTGTTAGTTGCATGTAGGAAAAAACTGATAGGGATATTACATGACTTCCTTGTACGGCCTATAAAATTATACATATTTTTTGCTGCACTTCATTTAAACTTGTATCCTCAAATTATTCTAACTTGAAAATTTGATCCGTCAAGGCAAACTGAAAATGATATTAAAAATTGCAAATTTTGAAATTAAATATCGTGTCAGTTTTTGTGCACTTCTTATATTTTTTCATAACGAGTATAGAACTTTCCGAGATATAAGTATAGAAACCGGGAGAGATTTCGTTATTTGTCTAAAATTAATTAAAAAAAAATTTACACTGCCTTACCCGTTTGGTACTGCCGATTGCAGTAAATGAGGGAGATGCACAACTAGTTGTTATAGCAGTCCCATATACAAAATTTGAACATTCTACGGCTAACCGTTTTTGAGTTATGCGATATATATATAACTCGTACAGACATCACGAAAAAATCCATTTTTAATTCATTTTATAATCTGTTTTTTCGAAAAAAGAGTCCTTTATTCTCCTTAAACTATGATATAACCTTTATTCTCCTTAAACTAACGTATGTACCGACGTCTCATAAAAAATCGCCCAAATGGATTTGGGAACGGTCAAAATCGATAGTTCCGTTGAAGTATGATATACGAAGTTCTTCACGACTGCAGTACTTCCTATACTTCTTACAATGAAATAATAAATTCTTCAGAAAAGGGAAAATGAAATTAATGATATCTTATTATAAAGTGGCGTACTGAAATCGATATTATGGAAAAGGTTATGAGGGGGGATTTTCTATATTTATAAGTTAAACGAATTATAGAAAGTGCGTAAAATGTTAAAACAGTATTTCGAATGATAAAGGTGACATTTTTCTTCTCGACATGCTTAATCTGTATGAGACAGAATCGCAATTGGGTGCCGCTTTATGATCTGTTATCTCCCCAAAGCCTCCTAAAGCCTGTATCTTTAGAAGGCTTTGGTTATCTGCGCTGCCAAAGAAATAATTAACCGTAAATAAATGTGCAAACGAATGATAAAAAATATCATAGTTTCTAATTTACAATTTTTTAGGGAAGTTCGGCCGTATTTTTTTTTTTAAAACATTGTGTGCATGTAGATTAAAAAATAAATACATAAATATAATAATGGAGACAACTCTTCACCCATGAAATAGCAAAGCCGTTAATTGGCAGGAAAGGTGACACAGATGACATATCAGTAATTTGCCTTTCGTTGTAGTCAAATGAAAACTAATGAAGGCAGTGAGCGATGGAAATCGAGATTGTTTTGTGCACGTACCTTAATCTTCATCATGAGAGGTAGGCAGTGGTGCATTAAAATAATTTCATGGATGTAAAATAATTTTCATTATAAATGTATGTAATATATGCCTGTAGCAAATGTATCAGAAAAACACGCAGTAAAAGTGGTAATGTACGTGTTAAGCAACTTTGCAATGCAATCATGAAACGGAACGAATCAAACGGCTTTAGAATGTTAATGCGATAGTTAGAATATGCATTTAGTCCTGTCTGTTAACAACGTATCAAAAAGGTGCATCATAATCTGTAGCAAGCGCTTGTAGATTTTTAATAAATATATCGATAGGTAGTGTCAGTTTGAGAAAGAATGATGCTTTTGTGTTTGTAATGCTTTGAAGGCTTTGTTAGTCTAAAAATTCATCAAACTTACCGATATTCATGCTGCGTGCGTCATTTACTTCGTATTTACCAAGTGGTGTCAAACTGGCAGCTCGCAGGCAGCATTCCATTTGAGAAATTTTACAGAAATTTTACATGTCCCGCGAATACATTTCTCGTAAATTAATTAACATTATTATGACCGTTATTTATTACGGCAAGAATACGAAGAAAGATTTAAGATTTTAATGATTTTGAATCCCGTTTTACATTATGTTAATTACCATTAAAAATGAGCGTGAGTTACGCCCCATAAAATTTAGAAATAGAGCTAATTAATTTACACTGTGATATGAATTTATTCAAAGACTAAGATTAAGACTTAGATCTTAATTCATAGATGAGATCTGATTAACTTCCGTTCGTACTTATCAAAATGGTAAATGTCTTCAGTTACGAATTTTGTGATAATAATAGTCGCGTTGTTTGGAAATACATTTATACATTTTCCATAAATTAATTACCGTTGTTATGACATTATTAATTACAGCAAAAGCAGTGTTTAGAACAAGAATAAGAACGGTGTTTTTTCTGCAGTTGAAAATTAAAAAGAACCATATTAACCGAATGAAGAGAGTTTCTAGAAATTGGGAGGCAATCGAAAAACCACTCAGTGTGTTATTAAGAAAAAGTTTATATTTATTTGCATACAAATATTTGTGCTTTTTTATGTATGTATTTTAATAAAATAATAAATAAATAAGGGAATGCATATTCTTTATTTATTCTGAAGTTTTGTTCCACTTGGAAAGCTTTTATATTTCATTTATTTTTAGTTTAAGTAAAAGTTATATAGTGAATAATTCAGTAGATTAGAATTAAATAAATGTCTGAAAATTTAAGTACGTTCGAATTAAAACTTAACCAATAGAAATTTCTTGCCGATATTAAGGTCTAGATTTCAGACAGAAAATAAGTATAAATTTGAATTTTTCCTTTACATCATTTTTATTACTGTTTATATATATGTTTTGATACATATTTAATAAATTAAATTTTAGTTCAAAACACTTTATTTTTGTTTGAAAAACCTTTTTCATTTTGTCTCCCCCCCAAAAAAAATTGCGGCCTATCATCTGCTTTCAGGTCGTGCATTCGGCCCGCGTGCAGTGCCACTCACTGCCTTACACGTCGCATAATCTTCGATAAAAAAGACACTTAAATGTGTTACAGAACCGTATGGCTTCGAATCTTCTTTATAACAATTATTTCTTATTGTGCCAGCATATTACTCAGAGTCCTATATGAATGTAGATGTAAGATGCGTAATCTGTGGTGTGTTACCGGCATTTCAAATGGAAAAGTGAATTTTTGTAGCGTATTACTTTTTATCCGTTTCGTAGCAATTTAAGTGTTATTTGACGATTTGGTTTTTCCACTGTTTCTGTGATCTGTGCCATGTATTTATTTCTTGAGGACATATTCCAAAAGGAAGATGAGCAGTGACATACAGTTTGGGTCATGTTCTTTCCCTTCGTGTTATCCGCGATCTTTATTGTCCTCCGCGTTCATCAGGTCCGTTAATCATCGAATGTATTTGAGATAATAGGTGTTACTAGCGCACACTTTATTCTTGTTCTACAACCTGCTCAAGCGTGGTTGCGTGGTTCCGTGCAGTATTTGTCTTAATCTTCCCACGGCGATTTAAGTGCGTGCATTTAATCTCTTGAAAGTCATAATGCGTGGTTATATTTTAGCTGCTCTTTTTTTAAGTTGGGTGGGTGGGGGGAACTTTCCTTTTCCTGCCAAGATAACGATTCTCTTTTAGACAATCCTATCACTATATTTCATTTAACCCATTATAATGTCGTTACTCTTTCATATAATGTTGCACTTTCTATAGTGTGTGAATATTTTTTTTCCGATTTTGTGTTAAATTTCTGCATTTCAAAGTGAAGGATGGCCAACCAGCGTCCGAAAAAATCCCTGAACACTGGTAGTTCCAGCCTGGGTTCGATTCCAGGCGAACGAGCAGGCTGCATGGACGTTTTCGTGGTTTTTCTCACCGTATGTAACGTATACACTAGCCAATTTCCCTTAGAAATTCCTACACTAAGGCATCCCTTTCCACAGGCAGACGCTTTGCCGTAATCAACTAAACCAAACCAAAGTGAAGGATGCCAAGAATTAAATTTTTAGTATGTTTTTTCTTGTATAAACGTTTGATATTATGCTGTATTTATCCCGGCCTATCAAATTTGTTATGGAATAAGTTATTGGAAGTTCCTTTTGAAATTGATTCACTTCACCAAAAGCATTTTTTTGGTCATTTTAAAATAATAATGGCTAATCAAAATAAAACATAATTTACAGATTATTTTTTTTAAATTCTAAATAGCATTCTAAACAACATTTGTAGTTTAAGCTTTTTTAAATGGATCAGGGTTCTTCTGTAACCGGAAGCTTGTGATTATGTTCTGCAGAACTTACTAAACAGCTAGAGAATTATCTCTGGGTCTGAAATAATCGCAAAATCGGAAGAAAGTTCAAATAACTTTTTTATTTAAACTTAAATTGAACAGAACGGCGAAGCTTGCGCTACAAACGAACTTTCGCTATCTTCCGTGTATTTAAATTAACATAACAGCAATTTGGATTCAAATGCAGGTAACGTAGTCGGAGACTGCGCATAAAACAGACTAATTTAAGTTGGCTTAGATATTTACTAGCGCATGTTATAAAACGTCGACTAGCAAGATGCAAGAGCAAGATGACCCATAGTTTAATACACGAACAACTTTATTTGCATTCTGGGGAAGACTACGGAAAAGAGAAGTTATAGTAAAGGCTTATATCATAATAACTGGTTAGTTAACGAAAAATAAATACCTTACAAGTCAAAGGAGACTATCATGTCGTATCGCCATTAAGAATCAGTGAAGAAAGCGGGATTCTTTTTTTTTTTTTGATTAAAATGTGTAATTGATATAGGGTATCATCAACATTTGTGTCCTCTTGAATAAAATTTGTAACAGTGAACTAACTTTCAGTTCAACAAAAATTCAGTATTTAACTAAAGCATGGTATATATCTAATTTACATAGGAGGTTTTTGGGGAAAATGACATTGCAGCAGTTAATTTTCATAAAATTGCATACTTAATTTCACGATGCCCCTCTCCCTCGAGAATTTCTTGCTTTTAATTGGATGTTTGAGTTTCTAGTCGAATTATAACATTTCAATTAATAATAATTTCGTTAATTAACCTTCAGTTAATAACAGTGGGCGTTCAATAAGTTTTAAGCCTAACACTCTTGTGCGAGTTGAATATCTAAAATTACTTGCTTAGTTTTCTACTTAGCGACCTTTGACTTCAATGCTTTTAATGCAACGATCCTTTAAGCGTCAATTCTTGATCCAACCCTGACTGTGATATTCATTCATCGTGAAGCTATAAGATTTTATTCCTGTGATGATTTATTGTACACCATATGCTTGCTTATATCTTACTTTTAAATGCGTTGCACTTCTTCAAGTGTGTTGCAAACAATATAAAGTTTGAATTATGCAGAAAGGTTTGTGTTCTGGTGATTACCACTGTGTTGAGTGGCGGCAGGTAGTGCATTTGACTCCTTATTATGATTGGCGCGTTTGTGAGGTTGCGTGATACTTACTGCATTATTTAACTCAAAACAAGTTTATTACAATTACGAGACACAAATATATATAATTCAGGGATAGCATAGAACAGTATTGAAGAAAATTACAGTCCTCATGACGTGAGTGATCTGCTAACGAGGGTCCCTCTAGTCGAGAGCTCAAGAGAATTCTAGGCCTTTCTAGTCGAGAGCTCAAGAGAATTCTAGGCCTTTCTAGTCGAGAGCTCAAGAGAATTCTAGGCCTTTCTAGTCGAGAGCTCAAGAGAATTTTAGGCCTTTCTAGTCGAGAGTTCAAGAGCCTTCTAGGTCTCACTAGTCGAGAGTTCAGGAGCAGTCTCACGTGTGGCCCCGATGGAAAAAAACTTGAGTGATTTTGCCACCCCTTTCTTTCTTTCTTTCTGTTTTTTTTTTGTTGTATTTTATATCCTCTGATTTGTTATGTCTGGAACGGTGTCAGAGGAAAAACAAAGTCATTGGTTCGTCAGCCGTCCTGAAATCGAGGGGCTTTGACGACAGGCACGGTGCAGAACGCCAAAATCTCTTGGCACTGGTCGTGAAGTTATGTCTCTTGCATTGTTAACTGGAACGAATGATTGCGTCTGCGAAGTCAGAAACATGTCGTGTGACACATCGTAAAGGCTTGGAAGCAGTGACTTGCAGGAACCGCACACACGATTTACATCTCTGTGCGGTCCGGCGCAAGTTGTAAAAAAAAAACTTGTCTCGTTTAAGTTGCTGTGAAGCACTAAATTTGCTACATAATATGATTTCACAAGAGTTTAAGTTTTGTGTTTCTTCAAGGTGATAACTCACTTCAGTACACTGTGTTTTCGAAAATTTCTGAGACAGATTTTTTTCCTTGGCATTTAATCATAATTGGGTACCATAATTAGAAAAAAAAAACCTATCTGGATTTCATGGTTTGATGCTTGTGAAGAAGATTCAGTTGGTTGGTCCAGAACGATGGAAGGAGAGGAACTTTTTGTTGATGTACGACAGTACGCCCGCTCACACGGCTGGAGTTGTGATGCAGTTTATAGAGAAATAACGTGTGCCAGTTCTTAACTGCCCTCCATATTCGCCTGATTTGGTGCCGAGATACTTTTATTTTCATTTCCGAAAATCAAACTTCACATGAAGAGTCAACGTTATGAAAACGTAACCGACGTTTCAGGCCACGGTGACACGCAAGTTGAATAACATCGCAAAGAATTTTTTGACAACTTCATGTGAATTGAATGAACGTTCTGTGCTTTGTACGCAAGTGCAGGGGGGGTGAGATTTAGTAGAACACCTGAAGCATTAAAACCTTCATCTTAAGTTTTCTCTAGTTCTCATTAATACAGTCTCGGAACTTTTCGAACAGAAGGTGTAGGTATCAGATCAGCCGAATTGGAGAACAGTGCCATTTCAGCCGAAAATGTTATATGGCAATGTCTGAAATGGCATTGCTTGTCGTATGGAGTAAATTAAACAAAATAGTAACGAAGAGAATCCGACTTGTCTTCGCCGATTTTCCAACTCGAAGTTAGGGGTGTTTCGAAAGTGTAATCGTAAATGGTAATATGAAAAATAATGGGTCATTTTCTCCAGTCGAAAATTAGTGGTAAAAAGACCACCTCTGCTACTCCCACGCTGTGTCGGTGAGCGTCACCTTAATAAAAGAGAGAAACCAAACGGTGACTAGAAGGTAGTATTTTATTTCCAATCGGGTGCCTGTGGGAATGGGTCACGATGTGTTCCAAAAGGAGAGATGGGCTCAGGTGGGCGTGAAGGCGTCCTCTTCCGGTCACAGGTCACGCAGCTTTCTTCCTACTCGATTTCTCTGGTACAGTCATCTTGTAGTTTTTGTTTGCTTGGACTCTTGCATCAGTCCTCTTCTACCCGTAATGTTCTTATTAAAACACATGGGCGTTATCTTCGACATGAAAAAATTTGTTTCTATGATTTATGAATTGATTTCTTTATGTATGCTTTTTTGTAATACCATGTCTGGCTCTTGTTGCTCTTATTGGTGTTTGACGAAATTTTACTTGTTATAATCTTAGTTGACGTAGATTTATTAATTTTAGTAGTAGTATATTTTCCTGGAAATGCTTCGGTTATATATATTTCAAATGAATTTATTTAGCTTTTGATCTCTAAACTATTGTCATCTACGTAAGTTGTACGCTTTCTACGCGTCTACGCTTTGTTTCGAAGTATATTTTAAATGTAAACAGCTTTTTCCCACTCTTGAAAATTAATAAGAAAAGAACTCGTTTGACCGGTGAACATCTACATTTCATAATGAAGATAATTCTAGTAATTTCTATACAAGACTACAGACTTTATCAGAATCGAAACTCCCATCAAGTGTCAGTCTATAGTAAGAAATAAAGAAGTTTGTAGTTAATTGCATGCAAAAATAAGTATTTTTGTGTATGCATCGAGAAAAAATATAATAAATATTAGAAAGAGACAAAGTTGTAATTATGTATCCTCAAGTTTTGTCCTTCTTGGAAAACCTACTCAAAACTTCGAAAGGTTTCATAATTCGTTTATTTTAAATTTAAATAAAAGAAGTTATTTAATGCTTAATTAAACATATTATTTGAAAGAAATTTCATTCTAAGAATTTACTATTTGGTTGTCAGTATATTTAAACATAGAATGCAACCAACAAAAATGTCTTACAGGTATCGTAGTTTAGATGTCAGGTTAAATAAATAAAATTTTAATTTTTTCCTTTTGTGATATTATTATTATTGTTTATGTATGTCTCGTTAAATATTTAGTAAGCGATATTTTTAGTTTGTTAATAAAATTTTCATTTTGATAATTTAAAAAAAAAGTTCTGTCCTGTCGACCATTTTCATATCATACATTCCGCCCGCATGGAATCTGAATTTTAGACAACTGATTTACATCATAAAGATCCTATCTCAGAAGAGAAGTAGGAATTATTAAATTTTTTTCTTATTGAATAGAAAATTTTAGAAATCTTTCCCATATTTGATTGATTTTATGCTCATCGTGTTTAGTTCAACTTGAACAAATATTTGTCGCCCAGACGGTAAGTGGTTAGCAACGTTGACCGCAGTATCGAAGGGTCCGGGTTCAAATCATGGAGAATTCATGAATATCTGTAAATGTATAGTGTCTGTGCGGCATGGAGACACTCAAAATAAGTCCTTTCGAGAGGTTGGTGGTAAGGGAAGAGAAGTGGGAAAGCCTTGGATCCGCCTTGCCAGCGACAAACGCAATCTTGTACTCCTTGCCAAGGTAATAAATTCATGGGCTTATTCTCATTACGTCAGTCAAGTGAGATTTACAACAACCACAAAATAACAAACAAATGTTTAAGTTGAACTATGCGGCATGCGCTTTAATTTATTTGGTGGCTTGGCTTTTGCCTCCAGTTTGTTTCAGTTTTTATCATTTTTATTTATTTATTTATTTTCTTTTGTCATGGTTAGCTGCTTTGATGTTCGTTGTCCAGTTTTATGGATATACATCTCAAAGTACCAATACGATGTTAAAGTGAACATTTTGAAAGCGTCTTTTTGAATGATTATTAGAACATCAAGTTATTATCAATAAATGTGAAATTAAAATCTGCTTCTTTCCGTGTGGCAAGTCGTATTTTTTGTTCAAGTTATGCATTATATAAAATTTGGCAGAGCAGTTGCAACTGATAGTAGTTTCTCATCCCATGTTTTGACTTAATTATTAAAAAATTGTGTTCTTATCACGAGAGAAATCATTCTCTCTATTCATCCCATTATTAAAAAAAAAGTAATTATTCCATTATTTCTTTCGATTAGTTAAAAAAATTGTGCATATTTAACGTATTTCTTCTAGTATAATTCGTTGGCTAGGCTTTAAAGACACTATTCCAGACAAAAAGTTATGGGAAATCAACACTGCATTTCAATGAGATTTAACCCATAGGAAACCTTTGCTAACCCGTATGCTTAAAATACCGAAATGCTCTCGTCCGTGTCCATTACCCATACCATCCGTTTCCTCTCCTCCCCGTTAATTAACGCACAGAGGTATGAAGATTTCAAATGGCATTCTTTCTACTTCCTAACAAAGAAGCTTCTATTACCCTTTTAGGACAAGCTGTCTACTATAAACTGATAGAATGCATTTAAGGAAATTGCACCTGCTACTTGATAGTTTAGGCGGAAGAAAGAAAATAACATCGCAATCTTGGCCGTTTCGGGCGGTTGTGGTTGTTTGAAAGTAAGGTTGTCTCGGGCGTTTTTGCCTTCAAAGGGTTAATGTACGTTAATTAAAAAAGCATGCCATGAAACTTCTCACCAAGGGAAAAATGCTCAGAAATCTTCCACTATGTGCAATTGCTGAGCACATTTTCCAATTCTCTACGATCTAAATAAAAAACACTCGCAAGTGAACTGGATACACTGGAGCCTTATCGCATCCACAGAAGTCTTCTTGTTTTAGTTATTTCCGAGCCCGTCTGCCTTTGAACGAACTCAGTTATTAATTTCTTCTCGTTTACTTTTCTGTCTATAAATGACTTAAAGGATTTCGTTGCTGATCAGTCGACTGGAAAACTCTGAAAACATTTTCATATATAAGCATATGACATTTTCCATCTTATTATTTATTTATTTATATTTAGGGTGCCCCCATGCCGCAAAGACAATTTACATTTACAAGCATCTCCTAGAATAGTCACTAACCAATATCCCGTTTGGGCGGCGATAGTTAATCGTAAATATTTTGTGGCATCTCTGCATACTTTATATACATAAGTGTGGTTTACAGTGATGCTATATATAACTTCTGTGTGCTTGAAAGTATATCTGTTAATAATGTTACGCATTATCATAAATAATAAATTATTTCAAATTATAGAATATGCACATTACGTAAAATTGTTTGATATTTTTATAGTGATTTTGTTTTCTGGCGTTATAAGAACGTAACATTTAAGTATTTGAGAAGCGATTAGAACAGGGATTAGATTCATTCATTATTAATACGAAGGAATTAAAAACGATTAGAGAGAGTTTTAAAAAATGTTAATTTTTGTTCTGTAACATAAAAATCGGTATACTAGTTATCTGCTTAAAATTTAACTTTGAACGCCTATTTAAAATCCTACCAGCCGTAAAAATAATGTATATCAATATCGGCGCCGCACATGTGCCTAGTTACATCCTAATTCCCGTTTAATGGGTGGTAGATGAGGGTAATTAGGCCCTCACAAATATGGAGAACTGAAAAATGCCCTGTTGGTCGAAACTTGTGGGATGAGATGTGTTGCTATCGATTGTAAGCTAAACTGTGCAAGTCTCTTCAACACGACACGATGAACGTGAACAAAAAATGAGGTCATCGTGATGTGGATATTAAGGTTTTGAAGGAGAGGGGGGATGAGATTATATTTTTCTGTTATTATTAACGCAATTGGGGAAAGGGGGAGAATAGCCTTGTATGAAACTAGCCTGTTATCACTATAGCCATGAAGAGAAGGCTTAGTTTTTTACTTACTAAAAGAGTGCAAATTAGAAGATTAATGCCGTTATAGTTATTAAAGGTTTCCCAAAACAAACAATAGTATTTGTATTTAGGTATATGGAGAAAAAATTAGTTTACGACTTATAAAAGACTAATCTACAGAATGAAATTAGTAGTTTAGTTGGTTACCTGTTATATAGATACGAGAAGGCGATTTTTTATATTAGTAGAATTTAAGAGGAAGATTATTATTATTATTAATATTATTATTATTTTGCTGAAAATTAGCAAAACAACCTTGTGTTTGGCGTAGATTTAGTCAAAATCTCAGTCGATTTCGTGAGCAAACAGGTACAGGTCCTCTCTTCACCAGGAGCAAAGAAGTCTGCAAATCTTGCAGATTCTTGTAGTCTACGCAAAACACAAGGTTGTTACTTTTCCAGTTTATGTTTCATGGCGTGTTCCTTTCTGTTTTGAAGAAGGGTGGGTGTCTGATTTCCCTTGAAATCAGTGGATGTTTTTTCGTGATACACGTCAAAATAAGCTTGATTTTCCCCCCTAACTGTAAATTTTACACTGGCGTGTTTCTTTTTCAGTTTGATTGAACTTCTTTGTTACATAGGGATGCATTAACTCCAAGTTTGGTCCCAGTACTTCCGCGATTTTATGAGTTTAGCTGCATAAGGAAAGCTTAAACTCAATTCTAATTTTTCGTCAGTGATCAAAGAATAAAGTTTGAATACGTAGAAGAGGAGATCGATTCATCACTGGAAGAAATTCATGCTTTCTTTTTCTTTTAGCTTAAAAAGAAAGACAGAAAATGAAGATCATTAGATGCGTAATCACATAGCAAAAGTCACTAATTGTATGAAAACACTCCCGTGATTAGGCACAGGATGATTGTTCTGGAGACGTGTAATTTAATGCAAAATTTCATCTCATAGCTTTTGAATAAGATTTAACTAATTTTTTTTTAAAGTAAGAGGATTGAAGTCATCTGAATAGTTTAATTTTCCTTCTACAGACAGCTACAGAGTTTTTCCTTTCTAAAACACAGTATATATATTCTTTAATCTAGTGCGAAATGTAGTCAGTTTTTCGTTTTCGATTTAGCTTGTTGAGCTGAAATAACACGGAAACACTTTTTTGTGGCTCGGATTCATTAGCTTTGCATTTGAGATATTCATTTAATTTGAGGTATTAATATAACCGACTTTTAAAGCAGAAATGTACGCACGAAAACCGAATCATAATGTTAGATAATGATTTCTCATGAATGAATGTGTCATCATTTGTAAATTCGAAATGTAAACTTTGTCCTGGGTGGTTATAATCATTAATTATAATTTTCTCTTGTCTGTCTCTTTGTTCTAATCTTCATCACCGCTTTTTTCTTCTCTTCTTCCTTTCATTTTTCTGCCCCACCACCGGCCGAGTGGCTAAGACCACTGAATGCCAGGCGTTCGATTCCTAACGAGCGGGCTGATTGCGTGGTTTACATCTCATGGTTTTCTCCATATCTAACGTGAATGGGAATCAGTTTCTCTTAGGGCATCCTCCACGAAAGCATTCCTTATTTTAAGCGCATAACTTTCGTGTACTTTGCTGGTGTACCTTTGCAGCATGTATTTGCAATTATAGGGTTTTTTATTCCTTGAGAAAGAGCCCCGCGTTTTAGTCAACTATTTGGGGGCCGAGAGGTCTTCTGGGCCGGAAGAGGAGGTTCCAAAATGGGAGTTTGAATCTCACCTTCTCTTCTGTTTTTGTTTACTCTTCAAAAAGCAGGAAAGATAAAGAAATGAGAATGGTTTGAGATTTGATACTGATTGGACGTTCAACGTTTATAGACGCTTCTTCTGTGTAAAAACTATGTTCTTATTACCGAGGTATTAAATATAAATTTCTGTTATTAAGTTTAAATGTTTAAAAAAATAGAAAATACAACCTGTCTATGCTACTTTCATCCAGACAGTTAAGACGTTAAACCACATTCAAACACCCTAACTTTTCTTTTTTCATCTCTGTCTGCCTTTCGTTTTTAATGTTTTATTATTTCTACCAAATCGCCTCTTTTTCACTGCTACGGATATAAAAAAGGTTATTTATTAAAAGCGTCTTCACTTAAATTATTTTATAGCGATTTTATATGGCAGTAATTATGAAAAACAATTTATTATGCATTTATTTGTTCATAAACGAATGCATTATGATCTCTAATTCTGGCCAGTAACATAGCTTCTATCGTTATTAAATGAAGATCAAAATGTTCAAGACTATTCATTTATTTATTAAGGTTGTAGGTCGCTAGTATAGTATTTTTCATATAAAATAGCAACGCATGATTTTTCTTTGCGTCACTTAAATTTCGATATAGTATTGGAAAGATCAGTTGAATTTTAATTCAGAACACTTAACGGCAATGCGGTAAGAGGTATCTCGTTGTTCGTTCTGTCAAATAAGGAGTATTCTAGCTCTCGAAATTTCCCTTGTGACGCCTGGGGAATATGTTTATATGCTCCGATAAACCCCAGTCACGTGTATAGGCGGGCTGTTTAATTACGAATTCAAAATTGGATGCTGGGTTCCATTATCAAGAGTAGGCGAGCGTAACAGAAATCGCCTCGAGATACAGACTTCTCCACCATCCTACATTGATTGTGCGATTCAAATCGGTTCCCTTATTGACTTATTTTATTACTCTTGGTTAATTAGTCTGTGAAATGATGGATGTTAATGAAATTTTTCCCTTTTTTTCGAAGAGATTTATTTTTTTGTGACTGATTCAATTAATATGCATACGTGCAGACATCCCTTTCGGAACCTTTTTACTAATTTATCACTTCGAATATGTGCCATGCTATACGAGGACACTTAAATAAAAAATAGCTGAAATAGGGTACAAGTTCTCTTAATTAGTTTTTCTAATTGAATATTAGTTTTGATTAGGCATTCACACTGAAACGCTGTTTTGCGATTTTCATTTGCGTTAGGACTTGCAATATTAAGGTGATAAGGCAGCAAGAATCAGCGTAATATTTATGAATTTGCATGACTAGTTTCAAAGGTTTAAATATAGAGCCTTCTTCGCTTTGGCCCACTAGCGCCAGAGCGGTAAAGAAGCTGAACACTCGTAGTTCGATCTGTAGTTTCGAGTCCCGGCGAACGGTCTGGTTGCACAGGCGTTTTCGTGGTTTTTTCCCATGTGTAATGTGTATGCGAGCTAATTTCCCTTAAAATGCCCCCGAAAGAACCCACCAGCGGCTAGTTCCAACCTGGGTTTCGAATCCAAGCGAATGGACTGATTCCATGGGCGTTTTCGTGATTTTCCTCATGTGTAAGTTCTCCACGAAGGCATCCCTCCCCTTAAGCAGATTGCCCTAGTGTGCTTTGCCGTTAGTAAACTGTACCAAATCAAACCAAAACCTCCACGAAAGCATTCTTGCCCTTAAGCAGATAGCTCTCGAGTGCTTTGCCCATAATCAGATAAACCACACCAAACAATCTTCGGTTTTCAATTTAAAGTAAGTTATTTAATGATAAATTAAACATGCTAGAACTATTTCAAATAAAAGTCAGGCTGAAAATTTAATATTTAGCTGTGTATATATTTGAACTACAAAGTTCAACCAACAAAATGTTTTTCTGTTGTACCAAACTTGATATTTCAAATAGAAAATAACTATAAATTAGAATTTTTTCCTTTGCTATATTATTATTATTATCGTTTATGTATATTTTGTAAAATACTTATCTAGCAAAAATTTAAATTTATTTTAAATACTTTTTTAGTTTGTAAATAAAATTTTTTAAATTTTATTTAAAAAAATTCTGTCCTGTCACCTATTTTGAGATCAAGCATGCAGCTCGCGAACAATTTGAGCTTGAAACCACTGAGCTAAATGGCACTTAACTAAAAAGAGAAAAATTTTCCGAATTTCCATGCTTACCTAAAGAGACAAAATTTATTTATGTACGATTTGCAAGAGTGTAATTTAAATTCTATATTCATGCCTTTCATTCGTGAATCTTCCGGATACCAAATCCGGCTCAACGAAGCGAGAGTGACGAAATTAAGGATTTGGGCGTCTAGCCGCATAGATGGACTCACTCCTGCATAGGTCGCCGTTTGATGGCTACTGTATGAAGATAAATTATTCTCCGTGAAATATTATGTGTCTGACCGCCGGAAATCGGATATATTTCTCTCGGGAGGGAAAGATCAAAATTCCTTCGTAGTTTCGTAGAAAGTGTTAGAGGAAAATTGAGTACTTGAAAGGATAAAGACGGCGCAGCTGGAGCGAAAGCCCTTTGATCGGACATGGGAGGCGAAAGTTCGTGCAACCGTTTTGAATATATCGTGGGTTCTTGGATAATTCATTGTTTGCGTTTATTTGCTGCCAAAATAATAGCCAAAATTTTGAATAAATTTCATCCTCCTCCCCCCCCAAAAAAACGCGGAAATGAAAACAAGAATTTTTTGTGTTCTTTAAGAACTAAAATCCAATGTATTTTTAATCAAAATATTTACTTTTCGTGAAGCCGAATAATTTATTCTATTTATGAATAGTTATTGAAATTACTTATAGTAATTAATAATGTCGCCTCTGTTCAGAAAACCAAAGGAAAATTCCTGTCAAATGCATGATAGCAATTTGCCTTTTATAGGGCTTTTTCATAATCTTTATAGAAAAAAGTGTATGATGTAGCATCATTCGAAACAGCCTATTTCGTGTTATAATGCAAACGGAATTAAAGCATCTTTCGATTGTCCGGCACGATGTCATATTTTGCACTGAGGAAATAGATTTCTTGTTCAGAAACTGATCCCTATCCCTGAGTTAGTAAATGTTTTTGAAAAGTAGGTTAGTAAGTGAATGATTATGAAACTGAAATTTTCAAAAATATTGTATTTGCTTATATATGTAGCACTTACACGTAGCGTGTAGTGATTCATGTTAACGATTCCATAGAACATTTCCTTGGAATCATTGTGATATTTATCGGAAATGTTAATAGGAAAGTAAAAAGAATAATATTCAAATAGGAAAAGGTGTCATTTATGCTTAGCCGTGTAATAAACAATTTTTGTTTTGAAGGGTGGGGCAAGGATGCATATGAACTTTCATAGAAACACTTAATAAAGTGTGTAGGCAACGAAATTAAAATTAATGGAAAGTAAGCCATTGTGCAAACCTGAGCCATAGTTAAGAAAACAATATTTTTCTACAGTTATTTTTATCTTTCCAGTAAAATATATTTTATAAATTATATAAAATAAAATTACAAATATTTTGCATAACTCGAAGGCAATAAATTTTATTTTTATGTCCTCAAAATGGATTATTGAAATATAGAAGACATGAGATAGTTATAAATAATTTATTTACATTCTGTCAAATATAATTCCTTTCTGTGAGAAATACTGTATATCTTTTGATTTTCTTTCCTTTGACAATAAAGCAATTGTTTGCAAAATGAAATTAAATCTGTGTAATCCAATTATCACTCGTCGGCGTAGCTTTGAAAAATAAGGAGCGTAAATGACAGCTAAAATCTTGCATTTTGTCGGTATCTGTTTTTGCATTACAAATTATCAGTTTTAAGCCTTTAGCTTAAATAGCTGTTCTCTTTATTTTTGAAAAATCGTATTACTTCTAATACATAATTCCAAAAGCAAAATTTAAAGGGGAAAAAACGAATTTGCATTCAAGTCAATGTAGAAAACCATTTGATCAGAATAATTTTCAACGTCCGAAGAGAAAATATTAAAAAAAATGTTGTTACGTTTAACGCCACCATTGCCATTTTTCATAGAAGAAAATAGAAATAAAATACTACCTCAACTAAGTACTTTAATAGAGAAACCGACAAGCAAATGGCAGGAAAATTGATTTGTTTATATTGAAAGAGTCGTGAAATGTCTTTTTGATGTGTGCATTTTGTTTTTATTATCACTTTAATTCGAAGAACATGTAAGAAGAAAAATAGAGAGAGAGAGAACTCTGGATTTTTAAATTTCCAGATTAAGTAGCGAAATATGTTGGAAATGAAATATTTTAAGCTGTTTTATATGCAATGCTTAAAAAAAAATCAGCTCATTTTTCGTTTTGCTTAAAGGCAATGAATGTCGCATATTACAGTAGTGATTTTTTTATTTCCTGATGGCGTTCCTATATATGAAAGGGATTAAATATGAATGTTATTCGAATGATAAGCAATTTATTTATATGTTTTTTGGTATTTGTGTATAAAAAAATAAAATATATAATTTCCTTTTTATGTTTGGAATTTTTGGAGAGGCATCTCAGATATGCTACAGGTTGGCTCTAAAGGTTATTGAGAAATTTAAAGGGAGCATGTAAAGCAACTGAATTAGAATATGCACACCTAAATTAGAATATAGAAATGCTGGAATTTGAATTTATATTCTCTGAAAAGATCGAGTATCAACTGAAGCCTTAAAATGATAAGATGGCTAATAATTTTTTGAAGAAAAAGTGTATGGCAACACTAATGGATGTCTCTATCGGTAATTCTTAAGATATATTATTTTTGAATATTTTGTGTTTTGCGGTTAATGTTAGAAACAAACACTAAACGTTAATAATAAAAAAAGTTGTGTAAATCATCCTATTAAGAAAACTGAACATTGGTATGATGAACTGAGAGAAGACTGGAAAAAAAATAGAAAAATGTATGCTAGCGCTTAACATTGTATCGGGAATTCTAAACATATGCTGCTTTTAAAAATTTTTTGATTTCGTGTTGAATTGTATATTGCGTAAGTGGGAAGAAAACGGTTTTTAATAATAAAGCTGAAAAAGGGGGGAAGTTGTGTGTTAGTTAGAGTAAGAGCAGATTGGTAGACTGTGAGCTCAGCGAAAGCATAGAAAACCTTAACAAGCCCTCTGGTGCAACGTTAAAATCTGAACCCTTTCAGATTTCCGTTTTATTTCTTGTATGAAGTAAAGGAAGTATTGTAATCGCGAAAATTTTCGGGTTCAGATTTCAACGGAAATATCCATTTTGCCCGTGCCCGAATCCATTTTAATTATTTTTTTAGCATGACGTCTGTACGCGCAGATCCAGAACAGATTGCAAAAGGGATTCGAAGTGGACTTTGTAACGTCTGTACGTACTACATACTATGTATCTCGCATAATTCAAAAATTCATAAAATGATTAATCAGCCAAAGAACTCTGAAATTTTGTATATGGAACTGCTATAACATGCAGTTACAACCTCCTTTTTTTATTGCAGTCGGCAGTACCAATTATAACCGCCTTATCCGGCTTCAAAGTCCTTATCCGGACTTTATTTTCGCAATCGTTGGTCGTAGGCATATACTTCCAAATACAGAAGTGTTTTAAATGACGAAAGTATTCATGTTTGGGCAATTTCAAATTTTTTTTAAAAATTTTATTTTGGACCAATACAAAATCTAACTTAATGCTGGCTTCCGGTTCCTGTACTTATATTTGGAAAGTTTTATACTCCTTATGAAAAAAATAAAAATATAAGAATTTGACTACCTTACGTCAAAAATTGACAGGGATATATAATTTCAAAGTTTGCAGTTTCTTATGCCATTTTCAACTTGTCTCGAGGGATCTGTTAATTACGTTAGAACGATTCGAGGAAATAAGTTTAAATGAAGGTGCAGCAAAAAATGTAGGCAACTGGAAAGCGTACCAGCTGGAAATCCAGCGTAGCATCCTGCGTAGCTGGATGGCGTACTGGAAAGTCATGTGGTGTCCACATAAGATTTTTCATATTTTGTATTATGATTTATGCTGTATGCTATTATTTTTATTATGATTATGTTGCGTACTGTATATTATAGAGAAAAACGTAATGGAGTCGATAAAGAAAAGTATTCCTTTAAGAGGGTTCGATGCAAAAAAAAAAAAAAGGGGGGGGGCTGGGAATCCCTGTATTATATATTCCCTAATATCTTTCTCTGTCTGTAAGACTTAATAAACGTCGAAAGAGTTTTATAACATTTCCCGTCTGCACGCAAATCCTTTCCATGCGCTTGAGAGCTTCGCAAACTTAGCCGAAATGCAACAAAATTGATTTCGTTTGTGAAGAATTTCCGAACCGGTTGTTATCTTCCGTTCAGCGTTTCTGATTATCTTTCCTTTGTTCCTCTCATTAAAATTTGGATTGCGTTTAGTCGGTATCTTCCCTTTGCGTTGGAATTTAAATAAAGAAGATTTAGGGATGTGTTGTTATTCTTGGAAGAAAATTTATCTTGCGAAGCGAGATTAAATGTATAGTTTATGGGAGAGAAGTTTGCATTTAATTACCTTTTTCGTTTGTAATTTAATTTATTTTGCGTTGCTAATTTATTTAAAATTATAGTTCATGGTTAGATTTAAATTATTCTTGGTGAGTTTTGATATATTTATATTTATTTATAGATTTATTTTTCCAATTAGAAAGAATTTTAATGCTATAGGATATCTGGTGCGTGGAATTTTTATTTTATAGCAATCCGAGCTTTGTGCTTGAAATATTGTCTTTGAAAATTGTTAATTCATCATTATAGCAAAGAAGCTTACGAATTACGTATCAAGGAAATAAACAGAGACATGGAATTTTATTTAATGCTTTTAAATCGCTTAGTTTTTTAATCAGTAGCACACGTATAAAATTTGAGGAAAAAATAAATACGTTAACGCATAGAAACAACATAGATTGTCGGTTTCTGTATTAAAGCACTTAACTGAGGCAGTATTTTATTTCTACGCTTTTAATGTAACTACAATTTACACTTTGTCGAATGGCAGAAAGCTGACGCGTGAAAGATAAAAATATTTTGTTTCGAGCAGTGGCAACAGGTTGCTTTTACTTTATAAGGTATTTCTCCCGCCTTCTTCGCATGCCTTCGTGGTGTAGTGGTCAGCACGCTGGGCGCATATTACAGAGGTCCGTGGATCGAGTCCGGGTGAAGGTGTTGCTCATTTTTCATCTCTCCTGCTGGGCGTGGAACATCAGAAAAACCAGTTTCGGTCAACCCAGAATCGATTATCAGTAACAAAAAAAAAAAAAAAAAAAAAAAAAAGAAAACTTAACGTCTCTACAACTGGCGCCCGAACTAAAAATCGGATGGATGATGATTCTCCACCACCGTGCTTTGGCGATTGGGTCCCCAAAACTCCAGTCGTCCTTTAAAAGAGGGTGTATATAAGGTATTTCTCCTGCCTTCTTCGCATGCCTTCGTGGTGTAGTGGTCAGTACGTTCGACGCGTAACCGAGAGGTCCGCGGTTCGATTCCCGGCGAAGGCGTTCCTCATTTTTCATGCCTCCTGCTTCAAAATAACCTAATGACTCTACAACTGGCACCCGAACTAAAACAAACGTGGTAGATGGTGATTTTCCACCACCAAGATTTGGCGATTGAGGCCCGAAACACCAGTCGCCCTTTAAAAGGGGAAGTATATAAGGTATTTCTTCCGCCTTCTTGGCATGCCTTCGTGGTATAGTGGTCAGCTACCAGGGCGCGTATTCCAGAGGTCTGTGGTTGAGTCCCGGCGAAAGCGTTGCTCATTTTTCATCGCTCCTGCTTTCAAAAAAACCTAATGTCTCTACAGCTTCATTTGTTGATGAAATTTGAAACACAATAATTATTTTACGCTGTGCCGAGTTGTAATACATTGTTGAGTATGTTAATTACTGAGTTATTTAAATTGCTGGGTTAAATTAAAATATATTTTACTTAATAATATATAAACTGATAAATTTATTAGCTTTTGCAGTGTTATAATAATTAATACATGACAGTGTTAATACCATTACCTTTACTGTTGGTATTGGTAGTTTATTAATAATATATCTAATGACATATTAAAATTTGTAGCTACTCCTAGCAAATATTTTTAATCACGAATATCTTTAAAAATTTTGGGTTATGGAACATTTTGTATGTAACTTAAAAGTAAAAGGAATATTTTTCTAATTCAGATCTTTGCGCTGCTGGGAGCGTATTGTAATTTCTCTGTTTCTTCTGTTTGTTTTATGAAGCTGTGTGTTTAAGAAGCATTTTTCTAGGGTCAGTATTTAAAGAAATAATGCTTGTATAGATACATGGCTATCTTTTTAGTCCAAAGGGATTTAGTCCCGAAGGACTATTACTTTCGTTTTGCGTTTTTGCGTTGATTCACTCTGAATGCCCGATTCACTTTTCAAATTGTTGCCACTAAATGTTATCGCTCTGCATTAAAGTTTAAAAAATGAAAAATCTGCATAAATGTATGCATGTTTTATTATTATTATTATTATTTTTTGACGTAGCTTTCTCTTCAAAAATCGTCTGCGTGCGTTGCACGGGAAAATAAAAAGGAATTTTAATTACAGTTCTAAATAAATAGCCAAATAAATGTGAAATTCGTAACAATATTCTCTAAAACTTTAACGAATTTTTCATTAACAAACTCAAAGATTTCAAAGCCAGCAATACCAACGTTGTACAGAAAAACATTTTTATCTCCAGCGCGTGAGAGCGTGTACCGAAATTTCTAAAGATATGCTCAATTTAAAATTATTTTGCGATATTGCTGTTGAACTGAATTTTATGGTTTAAGTGCGAAGAACATGGTATTTAACAAATAAAGGTAACACACAGAATGTTAAATAAACGTCCCTTTGGACGTAATTTAAAATCTGAAACATTTCAGATTTTTTTTTTAATTTTCTTTATTTATTTTATGTTTTGTGACCAAATCGCGTCATTTTGAGACATAATGTGCTACAGGAAAGCGAGATTTCACTCTATACATTTCATTTTTACATCGTCGTGAAGCGTAGACATTTAGCTATTTTACGAACTTAAAATAAATTTCGTATTTCAATAAATCGATTAAATACGAATTTTTTTTTTGAGTACATTGTACATTGTACGTGTAGAGCAACTCATATTTATTGTCTCGCAATAATTTTATTTCTGTAGCCGTTTGCAAAAAGGAAGTCACGTGTTCCTCCGTTCTGTAAGCAAAATCGTTGCGTACGTTTACAGTTAAGAAATATTTATAAAAATATATACTTTCCGAATAGCATAATTTATTTGCATTATTTTCGATTAAGATTGTGATACATTTCCCTGTTATTGATGCATTAAATCAGCGGTCTGTAATTTAAATCGTATGCGGGCCGAAAGCACGATAAAAATCTGAAAGCTTTCAGATTTTTGCGTTACGCCCAAAGCGGGCTTTTTTTAACGTACTTCGCACTTCTATCATGTATTTCAATATTATGGATAAAATTTTGCTGAACAGCAATATCACAAAATATTTAAAAAGATCATAACTTTAGAATTCCGATGCGCTCGAGAACTGGAGGTAAAAATGTTTTTTTCCCGTATAGTGTTGCCATTGCTCGCTTTGAAGTCGTTGAGTTTGTTAATCAAAAATAGATAATAAAACAAATTCCGAATTTGAGCTTCCAGATGTCCATATTCGAGTGGAGGATAATGTTGTTCAAAATTTGATGTCTGTAGGTACCGTTGTTTTTTTACAGTGCGAGACACATATATACATTCATGTGGATTCTTCATTATTTAATTTCTGTAAATATAATGCGGGGCTCAAACATTTGGTGGCAACAATTTGAGAAGTGAAACGCCGTTTTATAGTGGGCGACGCAAAATGCCAAAACGAAATTAACTGCCCTTTTGGGGTAACTAGGACTTCGAATAGCTAAAATACTGAAATCTTTGTAACCCCTTTGCTTTGCAACAAATACATAAATGTCTTCGGAGGCAACATAAAACTGCTTTGGTGGCCGCGTGCAGTCAACCGCCTTCCAGTTTGAGACTAGTGGGGCATTAATTGATTAATGCCTTGCATTCGCGATGCAATGCTGTTCGAACCCATTCGTGCTTCCAACGCAGATGCGCTCTCCGTCAGTTTGTAAAGACAAATGCCAAACACTGCACAATGTGGTGGTAGGACGATATGAATTAAACACGATCACCCATCCGTGACAAGCCATTAATAATGCCGATCGATGTTATGCCCCATATAATACGGTGTAAGGGGCCCCCGTTACTGGACTATCAACCCAGATTGTGCTGCGTGATACGAGCGGAGTACTGTATTGTGTCATTGTGAATACTATACTTTGAAATGGCGAATGCCCATAGAAGTGTATCATATAGACCACATTAAATGAATAATGAAACTAAATAGGGATGCGGAACTGGTTTTGATAATTTGATCTCATGTCATTTTTTCTTTTAATTAAAAGTTTAAATAGGTTATTATATAGGTTACGTTAGGTAGTATGGCCTCTGAATGTTAATCTATGTCTAAATTTTTAAAACAGTGGCTTTTTTTCTTGAATTTTAAGTATACATTTGTGTAATTTAGTTAAAGAAAACTGATTTTTGAGTTATATATGTCTTAAATAAATTCGCGTTTAAGCTCTTAAAAGGAAATAAATTGGCGATTTTGTGCAGAAGAGGCCCTCATAAAGCATGCGTGCATAATTATTATTTACTGGCCGAAAACATCAGTAAATCTTGTCGGAATATTCCCCATAATTGATCATTTTCTCGTAAATGCAATCAAAATATTTAAAACTATCTATGTATAGACAAAGGAAAGAGATTCAGTGAATATTGAAAACATGCGACATTATTCCCAGTAGTAAAAATTCTGCAAAAAATAAGTTGTTTACACGGCAGCTTGTCAAAATAATGAATCAAACTTTCATCCTTTGGGATTATATTTTTTTACTTTACAAACGTCGGTAGATACATGAGTATATACAGGGTGTTTCAGCAAATCGCTTACAAACTTTCAGGAGGAATAGAGTACACCTAGACGATGGAAAAACACATAGCAATGCATAATCGGAAACGCTTTCCTGGCGCGGTAGTTACGACACAAAACACTAGGAAAGAAAGAAAAGGCTGAAAATATATATTTGTTATGCTTAGTGCAGCGGAAACGAAGAAATAAGAACAAAAACAGACGATCGTCATCGAAGATGTTCGAAATTACGTTCAAAACATGTCCTCAACATAGCTGCAAGATCGCCTAACCTTGGACCAAGATTACCTGACTTGCATGAACTCTTCTTCTGCGGGGGGGGGGGCGGTACGTCTAGAAGATGTATAAAAACATATTAGAAGTGCTGAGGAATTTGTTGCAGGCATCGTGGCAGCTGCTGGGGTAGTCCGACACCACCGAGAGGGTAGTCTGGGGACATGCCCAGTTTTTCCAAAACATCACATCCATCCATGCGCCGAAAATGTGATGTCTCCATCACGGTCCGGCGTCATAATTTCGAACACCTACTTTGATGACGATGACTGTCTATTTTTGTTCTTATTTCTTAATTTCTACTGTACTAAGCATAATAGTTTGCGTTTCCTAACACTGTTCATGCTGTTCCTTTCTTGTGTTTTTTGTTATCACTACCGCGCCAGGAAAGCCTTTTCGACCATACAACGTTATACGATTTTCCATCGTCTAAGTGTACGCTAGCTCTCCTGAAAGTTTGTAACCGATTTGCTGATAGAGTCTGTGTAAAGAACATGTATGCTTGTAGCATTCATTATTTTAACTAACCAAGTTATTTTTAGTTTGAACTTTCCTATCGCTATCTCAAAGTTTCAGTTGCTGCCCGAATTTAGCGCGAGCGAGATATTTATGCAAATCGCATATATCTGATAGCAGTTTAAAAGGCAGGAGTTAACGAGGAGAAGAGACAGAGTCTTGGATTTATCGCCGTAAGGCTGTGCGCGCAAAGATTTCCTCTGTCTAGTAAAAGTTCGCCTTCATAGGCAATTGCAATTACTAATTCTTGCTCGTGAAATTCGCATTATTGCATTTCACTGAGAGTTAGGCTTCCCTCGCCGTCCTACTTAAGGTTAAACTTAGGTATTTGAATTGTTAACACACTTTATTTCATATTATTTTAGTTCAGCCCAATAAAATAGCAAGACAGGATTGTCTTTTTAAAATTTATTTAAAACTCAACAACAAATTCATTCGTGATTAAATAATGGATGAATAGCGTAAACCGTTACATTGCTATATCTTACAGAAGGGAAAAAGCGAGTTTCCCACAGAGTTCTCTGACTACATGTCCATTCAGCTCCACTGCTTCGTCTCTTCTCACAAAAAAACAGCGAACAGCCGTGAACAAGTCGGCATCATAAAAGCATTAGGGGATAAAGACCCATTAGCCTTCAGGACATTCTTCCTGGCCGAATCGCTTACACCCTGGCTCTAAAAATGAGTTTCTTTAAGTTAGTCCGAAACAGGAAGTCTCTAATAATATCCAGCTGGTTATTTTCCTAATGATTCATTTGCTGTTACAGTTTGTCACATTACTCTCAAGTTGGAGAGTTGTAATTATTTGAATTAAAGGGTCCTTTAAACCCTCCTTCTGACTTTGTAGTTCTTCAACACTAAAGGTTAGGTTAGGTTAGGTTATTCAATTACGGCAAAGCACACGAGGGCTATCTGCCTAAAGGGAGGGACGCCTTCGTGGAGGACTTTCTAAGGGAAACTGGCTCGTATACACGTTACACATGGGGAAAACCACGAAAACGCCCATGCAGCCAGCCCGTTCGCGGGATTCGAACCTCGGACCGAACTACCAGTGTTCAGCGTCTTTACCGCTCGGCCGCTGGGGGGGGGCTTCAACACTAAAGGACATAGCCTAGATTTGCTCACTGTCCTCCACGTAGGGTTTCACAGCGTATGTTTAGCAAGAAGATTAAGAGATTACACTTAAACCATGCTTATGAATACATGCTTATGAATTACATGCTTATGAATTAGAGTTTACGTATTCGTTGCTAGTTTCTGGTCACATGATGCCACTTTTACGGAACGAAGCAGTTTTTCCATAAAGTTTAACTTGAAATCTTTTTAACGTAAGTATTTTAATCACATTTCACTGTTACCAGTTTGACTTTAAATGCACTTTTGTTAGCAAATCAAAATGAGTTTTGGATAAACAAAAGAAAGGATTTTTTTATAGATTTTGCATATTAGAAATACTGAAGATTTATCTTGAAGTTATGCTGGTGTATAACCTCATGGTTATACGCCTTATCAGACTTACCTATCTTGAGGTTATGCTGGAGATTGTAGTTCTCAACATGAAATTTAACACTAATATATAGTATGACATATATATGTCATTATTATTATAAATGTTAATCCTTAGAACCTTAGCTGGAATGTTTTTAAGAATTGAATTCAAATTCATAGTTTATAAGAACGTTATAAGCAGATGTCGTTTGAACCGTGTTAGACCAAAACAAGTTATATAAAATGAGAATCAGGTCATTTCAGAATCTGTTACAATAAGATCTAGTAGCAGGGAGAAATCTGCATGAAAAACAAAAGTAGGTGTACATCTTGAGCTTCGACATTTTTAACTTAGATTGACTAGCAAAGCAAGGATATTTTTAAAATGGAGACACAGATTTTATTGCGAAAGCCTGCAGCATTTGTTTCACTTTTATTCTATTTAAAAGGTGTACTTAATTTAATAAATGGACATGGTAAATAAGCTTGAATGTAATATGTACACTGCGTAAAAAAAAGAAAGGGGACAGTTCTATATCTCCTGTTCTGATGGCTGGAATGACGAAATTCAACTTGCCTCGAAAGCGCAACTTAGGATATGTATTAGTTTTATATGTAGCATTGTTCTAATATAGGTATTTTGATACAAAATCGGGCTTTTTCTGAAATGGCATGCCAATTGTTTTCCGTATTTCGATTCTACGACTCAAATTACGCCAGACTGTCAAGTTTTGTAAAAATCGCACGAGTAGTTTTTAAAAAATTAGCTCTCAAAATTTTAGCTCCTCAATGTTAATTGAATTTCGTATGTATTTGTTAATATCACCTTTTTTATTAAACTTATTGGATTCTTCCTTTCACATTTCGAAATTTAGGTTCATTCCAAATAAAATTCGCGTATGTATTATGATGTATTTTTTTCATTTCTATTTTTAAATAATTTTTATAAATTTTTCGAAAATAATTTGAATTATAACCTATGAAATTTTTAATATTATCTTAAAATAGATGTATTTCTAGGCACACCTGCAAAAAATAAGAGTTTTTTTATTGAGAATTTTCTGAGATATACATGAATTTACATATTGGCGCGTTTTGAAATTTGACATATCTGTTATAAGCGATAACTCCGAATGTGGTTTACGCACTTTGTTAAAATTTTTTCCTGCTCGTTTACAGTGAGAAAAAGGAATGGAAAATAGGGTGCTATGAATTAAGAAGTTCGTTAAGTGAATAATTTTTGGCGCAAACTGGAAAAAAGAATTGCGCCAGGATAACTGTTTGAATTTTCCGTAAATTTAGCACCAAATTTTATAAAATTAAATATTTGGGCATACTTTGAGTCGTTGAATCGAAATATGGGAAAAAATTGGCATGTCATTTCAGAAAAAGTCCGATTTTGTGTAAAAATACGTGTGTTAGAACAATGCTATATATAAATCTAATACATATCCTAAGTCGAGCTTTCCAGATATGAAAAACGCAATTTAATTTCGTTAATCGGCCCAGTAGAACGGGAGTTCCTCCCCCGCAGTGTATGTTCGTGCCTGCATGCAGGTACTACTCAGAGAAATTTATACATATCTATAATGTAGTGTGAAGAAAGTGAGTAAGTGAAGCTTTTAATGAATTTGGATTTAGAATATAGTTTTGTTGCATAAATAATTTATTATTTCTGATTTTTAATATTATTGCTTTTGAACCTTCGGAATTTTGTTAGCTAATTCGTGCTTAAGACGTTAAACAGTTATATTCATCATAATAATTAAATTAGATGGGTAAATAAACTTGATTCAGAATTTTTGAACATTTAAAACTTATTGTAATAGTTATACAGATGGTAAATTTTTATACTATTAAATGGCAAGGAGTGCATTTAAGTTCAATTCTTTAAAATGGTAAGCATGTAAGCATATATACCGTTTGTGTGTTACCTTTAAGATTGAATTTGTAACGGATGATGCTTTTTGATGAAGAGCTGAAAGGTAAATGTAAGTTTGAATCTTTTGATAAGAAAGTCACATCGTTTTTTGGTGTAGGTATGAGTCATACTTCGTGGGGAGTAGGATGTGAATAGAACTAATAAATACAATGTTGTAACGGTTGAGTTAGCTGCGTTTGTGAAAGCGATGTAGGAACTTGCAAAATATTCTGCTGCTTATAATAGATTTCAGCAGAATAGGTTACGCAGAATTTTATGTTACTCAGTTGTGAAGGACGTTATTATCGGCCTTCTCTAGATCATAGAAACATTATTCCGAAATGTGCCATATTGTTCAGAAAGTAGAATTCTATTCCAGTTGTGGCATTTATTAGAAGTAGAGAATTAGTGTGCTGAAAAGTTGGATTTTTAGATGCTGTCTTACGATACGTACATCGATAGCTCGTATAGAACTGGAAGATATTAACATGATTAAAACTATATGTCATTCGAATCCCGTGGTACAAAATTTTAATTATGTGTGGTTTCAGTGTTTAATAAGGAATTTTCTTTACTTTCTAATTCTTGTAAATTTCATTTTATTTGTGAACTTCGCTAAAATTATTTTAGAGCAATGTGTGCCTGAATCCAAACAGCAAAACATGCTATAAGGTATTTTCTTCCTCTTTTCTGCATGTATTTGTGGTGTAACAGTAGCACTCTCGGCGCTTATTCGAGAGGTCCAGGTTGGAGTCACGGAGGGGGCATTGCTCATTTTCACGTATCCAGCATCAAAATAACCTAATGACTGTACATTGGCACCCGAACTAAAGGGTGGTGGATGATGATTCTTCACCACCAGGATTTGGCGATTGAGTTCCCTAATTCTCAGTCGCCCTTTAAAAGGGGCTAGTATATAAGGTATTTTCTTCCTCCTTTCTGCGTGCCTTCGGGGTGTAACGGTAGAACACTCGGCGCGTATTCGAGAGATCTAGGTTCAAGTCCCGACGAGGGCATTGCACATTTTTAGCATTTCTTGCTTTAAAAAAATCCTAATGACTCTACATTTGCGCCCGAACTGATCCCCAGTTGCCCTTTAAAAGGGGGTAATTTCTTTCTCCCTTCTTTCTCCGTGCCTTCGTGGTGTAACGGTAGCACACTCGGCGCGTATTCGAGAGGTCCAGTTTCGAGTCCCGGCGGGGGCATTGCTCATTTTTCACGTCTCCAGCATCAAAATAACTTAATGACTGAACAAAACAATTAAAAAGCTGACTTTCATACCGTCCCAGTTTTAATGTCAATTATTAATAAAATTATCACATTTCTATTGCGCTTTTATACCGAGAGAATAAAGTATTCATTTGCTTCTTACAGCTATTAAAATGCTTAACATATATTTTAATTTTTTTCTGAAGGAAAATTTGATGAAACTTGTCTTAGTCTGTAGCATACTTGCTAACCAGTGAACTAGATCGTCACCATCGAGATAGATAAGGCCTGCGCTCTGAATCGAAACTAGCTTGTGACGTCACGG
>KK117127.1:467761-537473 GCA_000611955.2 Stegodyphus mimosarum | reverse complement strand
AAAGTTAAATCATTACCTTTAAAACAATTTAAATCACAACTGAAATAAGTAATACATAACACAGGCGTAAATATAAGTACCAGCACAGAAGAAGAGTGAAAAGTAATCCTTTATTAATTCAAAGTTTAACAGAAACGCACGATCTTCGTGCGTTACAAAACACCGTCAACTTGCAATTGGAACATAAATGTAGACTATAATTCAAGTCATATCTAAAATAGGAGAGTGCTAGATTAGCGTTAATTTAGTTAATTTACATCTAACAGGTTGACTCTCAAAAACCTAACAGGCGTGATGATAATCCGAAATGGCAAAAAGGCTTGCTGGCGTAACAGCGAGATAGCAACAAAACGCGCGCTGGCTAGCGAAACCACGCTCTGAATAACTCAGAGTTTTACTCGTTTAAATATTCACTTCACTTAACTTTAAATTTACACCCTGGCGAGAAAATACAAGGTGAAGTTGAGAGGTCCAGGAAATGTATCAAACTTAAAATAAATTTGTTATGCAAAATAACGGAAATCCTACAAGCTAATTTAAATTTTAAATTATTAAAATTCAATTGTAAACAAATAAAAGATTAATTATTTCTGCGAACTAATTTGCAATATCATTCAAATTCAGAAAGCATATCTAAATGAAACATCTACATACATGAAAAAAGTATTTAATAATCCATACTAATCTTAAAAACTTTCAAGAATTTTTTAAGGCTGAATTAAGTTCCATAAAGTGAATAATTGTTGAGTAGGTAGGAGACAGATCTTTTCAAGGGGAATTCGCCTCCAAACTTAACTCTTCAATTACTATATTCTTGTTTCGTCAAGCATATAGGCATGGGTAAACAATTCTACAAAACCAAAAGTTAAACCAAAAGTAGTAAATTGACTAAATGAGAAATTATAAAAAACTACTACTCATTACTAAATTTCGAGAAATTTAGTAAGTAAAGCCACTTAGGAAGCAAATTATTAATTAAAAGTACATTGCTAATCTAATTAAGAGTATAAATCCAAATTAATTTAGAAACCTTAGCCTATTCTGGTACTTCCCCGACACGAATTATGCATAAATAAACCATTTAAGCATTATAAAAATTGAAAAATAATAATAAAAAATTAAATAAATACAATCAATAAAAATTAATGTAAAAAAGGCAAGTAAACAGTAAGTTTCAATTTAACTTACCTTGTAACTATATATTTTTGTATGCGGAGAAGTGGTGTGCAGCAGTTGCTAAACAATATGAAGTTGAGTAGTTTGTTGCTGCTAACTGTATATATATAACAAAATGAAGATTATATATATATAATCTTCATTTTCTTAAGCTTAAAGTTTGTTTTTCTACCCGCGTTCTTTCACTTAAAATCGCTGGTTCCAAGAAAGTGCAAATTAATCTTTAAGTAAAAGGTAATAAGAAGAGAGTTCCAGTATATTTATTTGAGTGGCGGGATTGAGATTATTTTCTACGTCATTCTACAAATCTGTGAGATTATCAACTGTTAGAAATGCTGAGTTGCTGAGAGTTTAAATTTCCCTGTTATAAGAAATTACTAATCAACTAAAAGTTTGCTCGCCTCCGTTAAATTAATTTGCATATCATCTGAAGTTATTCGAGCCCTGCAAGAGTTCCCCGTCTTCCCATCAAGTACGAACCGAAAGGATCTTGACATAGGATTTACTTTTTCTCAATCGAGAGTTATAAAAATAGGAAGGTGGTCACTATTATAACGATCGTTCTCAAACTGAAAGTGCAAAAAGGGAGGACAGGTGGTAAACAGACGGCTGTCGATAACATTAAATTGTATTATGGAGCAAAGAGTATGAATGGTATGGAGTAGATACTTCTTTCACCGGCGGTTAAAGCCGTGCTTTCAAGATTTAGATAATGTAAGGGTGTGCGGCACTTTTTTTTACATCCACCGCACATTTCTTTGGGACTTAAAAATCGGAAGTAAAAACCTTTGTATTGTAGGGTTTCCCTTATTTTACATAACAAAATATTTTTTAAGTTTGGTACCTTTCCTGAATCTCTCATTTTCCCCTCGCATTTCGTCGCCAGGACGCAAATTTAAAGTTAGGTGGGAAGAGTATTTAAACAGACGAATCTTGTAGTTTATTCAGAGCTTGATTTTGCTAGTCAGTCTACATTACTAGTTTGCTCTCGCTATTACGCGGAGTTGCTGAGACGTTCTTTTGGCCATTTAATAAATATATCGCCGGGTAGAGCGTTCAGTCAGCCTAGTTGGCCTTAAATTAAATTCTTCGTACAGCACTACTCTTTTATCTTTGATTTTATTGTGAAATTATTCTTAAGTTCCACCGCAAGTCGTCAGTGTTATTGTACGCACGAAGTACGTGCATTTGTGTTAAGAGTTTTATAAAGGGTTTATTTTAACCTTCTTCTGTGTTGTTATTATTCCTGCCTGTGCGAGAAGTCACCAGGTTTCTTAGTGAGATCTACCGAGATTTATGATAGCAAAGGGAGTTAGATCCCACAGTATCTATGTGTGAAATAGATGAATAATTATTTTATAATATGTCTTTTAATTGAAAAATGTAACAGCAAACTATAAAGAAATTCAACAAAAAGTGAAAACAAGAAAAACGCAATTGAAACATAACGGAACGAAAAATTATATTACTAATGCAAACTGACTTTAGTTACATGAATCGTTTACCAAATTTAAGTAGTTTTCAACAATAACTAAGAAAAAAAATACATGAAATAGCACATTCAGATAACTGAACAAACTATAAATTGCTCTTGAAACGCCCTCATGTAACGAAAATAGCTACTAAGATGCGACTTGTATTATCAGTAACAGGATATCAAACCGTTAATATTTATATATATATATATATACATTCAAGAACAAATTTACTGAAATTTATAAGTTTAAAGCGGTACAAAATGTTTCACACATTGCGTTATTATTTTCGTTTAAATAAATGCCATTATTGAAAGGGCATTTAATGTCACGAAATTCATACATATTTTCCAATAATTTGGAATATCTGAAATACATTATGGTATTTTAAATGAAGAAGAATACGCTAAACGTTTTTCATAAAATGCTGCATTCTGAAACTTAAAAAATAATGTATACTTTTAGGAGATAATTCATAGCGAAGGAAATGTGTCCCTTTATTTCAGGAATAAAAAGTTTTTCTTTTATATAGAAATAAACCTGATATGTAAATAATAGACAATTAATACTATACCAGAAGAGGGGAGTAAAGTAAAAGATTACTGTTTCGGCAATAAAACAGGTCACTTACGATAGCCTATGGAGAAAGCATTGTATTCGTCAACGTTTATGATAATTGGTTTAAATGATGAACTATTTAAAATCGACGAAAATGGCATTAATAGCAAACTGCGTCCATGAAGTCAGGAAGATGATTTGGTTATTTGAATATGGTAAAGCATACGAAGGCTCTTCGCCAAAGAGGATGGATGCCTTCTTGGAAGACTTTCTAAGGGAGGTTCTCTCGCATTTAGGTTTCACATAATGAGAACAACGAAAGCTTTCCTGCAGTCAGCTCATTTAATGGAATTTGAGTTCGGTGGAACCACCAGCATTCAGCTGTCCGTAACCGCTCGGCCACTGGTGAGGTTGCAGTAACGAAAATTTAAGAATGATGAATTAAAAGTATATTTTTATTAATATTGCACTAAAATATTGCATGTAATTTTTAATCAATTTATACATATTTCTTGCATAAAAGCTCTAATATATGCTAAATGACTGAAAATTAGCTTATTGGAAAATTAGTTAATGCACAAAATAAGCAATTATTTTCTTCTAATTAACTATATAAATATTTATTAAATTATTTATAAATCCATCTGGAAATGAACAATTTATCCACTCGTAAACCCCTGCGAATGTTACTAGTATCAAGAAATTTAGTTACTTGTATTATATATTATGTAATGATTAACATTTAATTGTAAACATGAATTAAAAGTATTATTGATAGATGTATTTATAAACTGTCTAAGCAGGAATTATTCGCACCGGAAAACAGTCTATCAAAATGCTACGGAAAAGCAGAGTACATGAGATTTTATGCGCACTTAAAGCAGAAGGCAATAAAGGATAAATTTTAGAATGCGTGTTGTTGAATATAAGGACAAAATTTGTATAAGTATTAAAATAATTATTTCCTTCTACTTCATAATAATTCGATTAGAATAATTAAAGTATCTTAATAATATTTTTCCCTAGCCCCTCCCAACACTCTTATGGAAAGTAAACTGCATGGAAATCAGTAATCGGCAGTAATATTTTTTACATGTTTAAAGCAAAAGCTGCTTTGATTTGAGAGAGCTTCAGTATAATGTGAATATGATTAATTTAATCGATACTTCAGAAAAGCTAAAAACCAGCATCTCATATTTAAGAACACACTTCAGAAAAAGACTCTGTAAGCAGGAAAGAAAAAATGCACTATCTTAGTATTAATAATACAATAAAGCTTTGATTTTAATTTAAATAGAATTAGATAAAATAGATCATTTTTATCTAAATAGATCTAAAAATCTCGTTCCCCGCCCTTTTTTTTAATTTAAGCGTCTTTTGGTGCTAAATAAATAACAGCAAATAATTTATTTAAATTTTACACAATTAATTTCTACACCTTTCCCAGAGTATAATTCCATATTAATTCTATCAGGAACATATAGCTGTTTTTTAAACTTCAATCTAATATGTTTTTGGAATAAATAGCAAACTCTTTTCTATTTGCATACCGCTATCGTATATCTCAGTTTGCTTAAAAGCATTAATAATGCTTATAAGTCGGATCATCTTACACTAGAACGCATTTGCCAATTTAAAAATACTTAGAAGGACAAAAAATTAAGAAAATTAGGATAATTTCTAGCCGTTGCCGGCACGTTCTTTGACATAGAAGCTTGCGGCTGTGAGATTTGGCTCATGTCGTTAAATTATGTTTCTTACACAAAGTAGTAAAAACATTGCAGTGACAGATGCAGTAATGCAAAATCATGATACTATGTCGACTTGCTAGCGGCCGAGCGGTAAAGTTGCTGAGCACTGGTAGTTCGGTCCGGGATTCGAATCCCAGCGAATGGGCTAGCTGCGCGATTTAAATAAAGGTAGAAATAGTACCGTCTTCAGTGTTCCAGAAACTCATCTGTCTGCAACTACCGACATTCGAATTTTAGTTGATATCGAGATCTCGTGACGTAATTAAATCTGAATGAGAACCCGGTACAGTAACTTACGCACAGAAATATTTTGTAAATCGCTGAAAAATCCTTCAGTATAAAGTGGCTATGATTTATTGAAACATAGTTCGCTTTATTTCAAATATCATGTTAAATGGAACCAAATTTCAGAACTATTTATCTTTCGTTTTAGAACGTTTCGTCCACACATCATTCTCTAAGCACTTTTTCTCAATTTTAATTCTTCTTTACAGCACGTACTTTCAACTGACTGGATACCTGACTATGAGAATGATCACATTATTGTATGGTTAGCATTTCTGAGAAAATGTCATACCCTCCATATACTTATCTCTACATCAAAAAATAAAAAAAAGTAAAAGTAAAGCCTTAAAAGTACTTAACAGTAATAATAAATACACTACAAAATCTATGGGTACCGCAGAATTTGCCAACCATTGTTACTCTATACGTTACTTAAATGCTCATCTTCTGTTCGTTTCTAATGCTGTAAGTGAAACATTACAACATTTTTAATTAGATATAAAAGACTGGCATCATTCACAGACAACTACATAAGTAGTACTGATCAAGTAGAATTATTATTATTCCATGATCCATCTGCTCAGTATTTTCAAATTTAATAATCCTCTTTTTCAAATCATTCTTCATTATAAGCCCTTTTCGCAAGTCTGATAAACGTTGATATTGTCGCAGTGCAGCTAAACTCTTATTGTAAATGTGATAAAAACAACTTTGTTCGCAAGGCAGGATAATGTTAAGGCATGATGAAGAATGATTTAATGGAATTTTAAAAGTTCCTAATGTGTAATTCCTTTCTACATTGCATGAGAAACACTATCCGGGGATCGAAATTTTAACTTTTATTTTTTATTGGATTTCTATATTTTCCCATGAAACATGTAACATACATGCCAAGTTTCAAAATACGTCAACCAGAAAGGGCTCTGCGTGGATCTGAGTACGGTCACTTTAATAATAATCACCCTATATAAGCTATGAATTTGATCCAGCAAACTACCGCTACCCGAAATTTTAAAGGCTGCTCTTGCGAAAATTTGAATAGAGGAGATTTTATTATGCCAGAAAAATTACTTAGTTTAGAAGAAAACTTTCTTTTCTATATAAAATAAATAAATAGTAAAAAATTGGCTGGAAAATAACCGCTATCCGATTTTTAATTTGTTTATTTTTCCTCAAAGAGAGAACTTGCTTCGTAGTATTATCGGATGTGATGCCTTCGAATCAACTTGCAACACCGCATTTCAAGCAAGATAAAGAAAAATTACAACTGACTTTTTCTTCCCCATCCATATTTCTTTCTCTCTTGGAAAGACTTTTTAGCATCTAGCCTTCACCTTTCTCTTCCCACAACTTACCATTCTTTTATTAGCCCTTCTCTTTTGCCCGTGCTTTCGAAATTTGACTCAGCTTCTCTAAGGACGTCACAACATTGTGGAAAACTCAAGTTTTAATGCCACCTGTTTTCTAAGACAGTAAACACTTAATTTAAACGGTAGTGCGGTATCTACTTTTAGTCCTGCTTTCTGAGGAATTTTTAAATGTTTTCAATAATATACATTTATGATAGTTATTTCTTTAAAAATCTGGCTAGTAATGAAATTTTCATACATTTTTATTTATTAAATTATGACCTTTCCGAATGATCCACATACGTTCCTTTCTTAGGAAACTTTATATATGGTTCACACTTTTTAAATTTAAAAATAACAAGAGCAATTTTAATAACTGTCACAAATACTGTAAAAATACTAAATATATCAAAAGATCTTCTTGTAAGCACAGTTTTCCTTTAATATATACAAACTTTAAATTAGTTTATATTTTTAAAGAAACAATACTAATTTGCATTATTACAACTGTATCTAAAATGCGTCTTGTATGTAGCGCATTTTGTATCTTAATAAGTATTGAAGCCTTCATTCTGTTACACTGTGTTCCATTTGCTTACTATATGGCACGCAATTTCTCGTTATATTGTCTTCATTCGTTCATGTCTCGTTATATTGTGTCCTTCATTCTGTTATACTGTGTTCCATTTGGTTACTGTATGACACGCAATTTCTCGTGCTCTGGAAATTTTGTCGGTTCATTCTGAAAACTTTCTTATGTTCTAGGGACTAATCGGCAAAACTCACTTTTAAAACCTAATGGTAATTTCTCTCATCACATCTTTGGCATTAATTAGCATTTTCATAAGGAAATCAAGTAACTCTATAAGGTATATCTCCCACATTCTTAGCGTGCCTTCGTGGTGTAATGGTCAGCACACTGAGCCGGTATTTCAGAGGTTCGCGGTTCGATCCCCGGCGAAGGCAGTGCATATTTTTCATCGTTCCTGCTTCCAAAAAAACCTAATGTCTCTACAACTGGCGCCCGAACTAAAAAAAAGGTGGTGGATGATGATTCTCCACCACCACGATTTGGCGATTGGGTCCCCAAAACCCCAGTCGCCCTTTAAAAGGGGGAGTATATAAGGTATTTCTCCCGCTTTCTTCGCATGCCTTCGTGGTGTAGTGGTCTGCATGCTTGACGCGTAACCGAGAGGTCCGTGGTTCGATTCCCGGCGAAGGAATTGCATATTTTTCATGTCTCCTGCTACCAAAAAAACCTAATGTCTCTACAGTGGCGCCCGAACTAAAAGGGTTGTGGATGATGACTCTCCACACCCAGGATTTGGCGACTAGGTCCCCTAAAACCCTAGTTGCCCTTTAAAAAGGGGAGTATATAAGGTATATCTCCCACATTCTTAGCGTGCCTTCGTGGTGTAATGGTCAAGCACACTGAGCCGGTATTTCAGAGGTCCGCGGTTCGATCCCCGGCGAAGGCAGTGAATATTTTTCATCGTTCCTGCTTCCAAAAAAACCTAATGTCTCTACAACTACTTATAGTGAAATATTTTGCAAGTATTTATCATCACAGCTTAACTGGCTCATATGATAATGCTACTTTTACATTGTTTTCGTTATTATCAAGAAAGAATTTTTTTACTTTCCTGCAATAATTTTCTTTTAGGAACATAAAAGAACCGGAAAAACGAACACTGAAATAATGCCTGTATTTAAATAAAAACTGTTTATTGATTTTATTAATGTTTTTGCCAGGGAAGCATAAAGCCTCGGTTTAGTTTTATTTCATTTTGATCCCATACCAACTCAAAGTACTAAACATAATCAGCAGCGTTCTTATTTTGAAGGCTTTAAGCTAATCGTCATTTCCTTCGCATATTTCAATTAGGTGAAGTCCTGGCGTCAACGATATGAAGGAGAGTTCACAGGACGTAAAATACAAGGCGAACATTATATGCTCTAATATATTAACTAAATATTAAAATGTTTCTTACGAATTCAAAAGCATTAAAGCGAGTGCATCGCTTAAATAAAATTCCTACTTGCTAAAAAGTTGTATTGTATTGTATTATTCAATTATGGCAAAGCACACGAGGGCTATCTGCCTACAGGGAGGGATGCCTTCGTGGAGGACTTTCTAAGGGAAACTGGCTCGTATACACGTTACACATGGGGAAAACCACGAAAACGCCCATGCAGCCAGCCCGTTCGCGGGATTCGAACCTCGGACCGAACTACCAGTGTTCAGCGTCTTTACCGCTCGGCCGCTGGTGGGCCGCTAAAAAGTTGATTTAAGTAAAAGTAATTGTTTGAAATTGGTACAGAAAGAAGCCGAAACAAAACTATAAACAAAAATGTTTACCACAAATGAAACATAAACAAAAACTCTATTTTATTCGTGATCCAGAAGTTAAATAATAGTTTTTGACGCTTTAAACTGACATTCATTAACAGACAAAATAAGGAAGCTATAATTTTACTTCATCACGCTATTAGTTTTAAAGTCTAAAACATATCTACGATGCAATAAGACATACTTCAATTTCAAGTTGATAATGCCCCCTGGTGACCGAGCGGCAAGTCCGCTGAATACTAGTAGTTCGTCTCAGATTCATATCTCAACGTACGATCTGGCTGTATATGCATGTGAGTTTTGGTGGTTTTCTCCATGTATCATGAATACGAACCAGTTTTTCTTCAAAAGGCTAACACAAAGGCACCTCTTTAGATAGTACTCAATCCAATAATCCATTTTAAAAAATTAGTTAATCAATTTGAAGTCATTTACGCTGCTTCCTCATTGTATCACTATGCTACAATTTCAAATTAACTAGCTATAGCCTGGTATTTCAGCTCACACTTGTATTAATCGAAATATTTGAAGCACTTTACACTTATGCATTTCTTGGTTTAAAATTAATTTCCTACATTAAATTGTGTTGTAATATCTAAACGAAAGATTCTGAAATCGTTAAGACGACATATTTTCTTTAAAACATGATTAAAAATTGTGTTTAATAATGTGTTATTATTAATTGTGATTAATAATGCGTTGTAAACTAATCGGTACTGTGTGGCGAAGTGCGCCATAATACTGACGGAACGGACAACATGAATATCTTATAATAACGCAGTATCGCTTTGTAATTCTTATTTTAACTAACGCGTTATTCCTGATGCTAAAATTTGCTCTATACTCCTCCGTTAAATCTGCTTCACCAGAATAGGTAAGTAAGAAAGGTTTTGAGAAGGAGTAGGAATCTAAGTTTAAGGGAAAGATTTTGTAAATTTGCAGTTACTTTTCAGCTCCTTTAATATTACTTATTTATTTTTGTTCATTACGGCAATACTAATAAAATGATTAATATATAATAGAATACATACATAACAATCTCGCCTTTAAGAATTTCACTCTGGGACTTATAATGACTTCTTTCTTTCACTCACTGACTCCTGACTGACTTTTCTTCAGAGACTGACTTCTTCAGTCAGTGATTTCCAGGGTCTTCTTGCTGACTTCTACACGACAAATACATTATTTATGAGACTGTTTTTAATGAAGCAATATATGCTGCATTTGATAAAGCACTGTAAATATAGCCATATAGATAAATATATATATATATATAGAGAGAGAGAGAGATACCATTAACTAGCACGATATTGCATAATATAAAGGAAATTGCAGTTACAGATATATTAATCATATAAAATGCTAGCCTAATATTAAAACATAACAACTGTACACTTCAATTCTTCACTCACAAACGAAATATAAACTTCATCGCTAAATTAGTCTCTTATTACTCATAATTACTCTCAAACAATTCAATTTACTCTACATTATTTTGATATCAATGTAGAATTTTTACAGTACTGAACTTTCATAAATGTAAGATTACAGCATACAATACGATATAATATCTCCATAGAAAAGATCAAGTTCTGTATAGTTACCCAAGGGCTCCGCAACCGCTCTAGGAAAGTTACCAGAGTTCCTTATAGACAGCGAACTAAAGATTACTAAGTTTCTCACAGCGAACTAAATCGCGTTTCAATACTAAAATCCAACGGTATCTTGGCTGCACTAGAAGACGAATTCAACAGTTTGTGAGAGCAAAATTCATTTCGCTGCCTTTCTCTGTTGCATATATCTAGGAAGCAGGTTTCTCGAGAAAGCTCCTTCCTAGATGTACGCAACAAAGTACCAAAACAAAATACAGAAGCCGTTTTAGGAGATAGCACATTTAAATGGGACCAACAAATTAGTTCAAAAACTCACTTTTTTGCCTATGTAAGTCAGATTTGGATAATCGGTCCCTGTGTGACGATAGCGTGAAGGTAAAGATGATAGTGCGGGTAGACTTTTAGGGTTGTGAGCTTAAATCCCGAATACGTTTTCCATCCTGTCAGTAACTTTCTGAGCTCTTTGAACATGATGTATTAATTAATTTATTTATGCTATTATGTGTATTGAATCTGATAATCTATTTATATTTTTATTTATTTAAATTTTCTCTGTAAGAATTTATTTTGAGAATCATAACATGAGGAATTGAAAGCATACTGTCTCTCTCTATATATATTATATATATGTATATATGTTTCGTTTTATTTTTATGGGAATATATATGTATGGGCAATGCCTTTGGGATGTATATTTACATTGTACAGAAGAAATGTTTTAATCACTGCAAAAACACATGTCAAAATTTATTACCTATAGATGCGACTTAAAGAAAAAAGAAAGAAGAAAAAAGCTGATTTTTATAACTTTTCCTATGAAACGTGTCATGAATTTAAAACTTAAAACTAATATTTTGTGCGTTATGCATAATGTTTAACTGCGCATAGTGCATTTAAAAACATAAACGAAACTTGTAATAAAATATCATCTATAATACTGAAATAGATACTAAAATTTTATGTCACATATTTTCCTTTTTATTTCATCTTTACGACATACATTTGAAGTTTAAGAAATTAACGCTGAAATTTGATATTACATATCATTATTTTCTCTCTCAAAACTTGGGCATATTCTTAAAATAAACCCGAAAGTTCTGTCGTTTTTCAAATCTAAGTGCGTTTTCTTCTAATTGTTTTGTTACTGCTGAGAAGGTGTGACCTTTATCGAAGCAAATACTTAAATATGGTCTTGTTTGCTTTTCGTGCAGTGTAATTTGTGATAGATATGAACAAAATGCTGTTTCTGATGATATAGTTCAAAGATAATTTGAGAAGCACGGAAATTTTAGGCTTGAATATGATAACCGCTCTGGAAGGCAATTCTATGTAAACAAGGACCTACAAAAAGCTAGGCTCAAAATCCACCTTATACAGTTCAGAAAAAATCAGACAGATCAAATATATGAAACACATAACACCTGACCATTTGAAGAAGATTTTGTATGTAAACTACGTCAATGTATGGATACCCCATATTTTAAAGGAGCAGAATACGCTCCCGCATGTGATTATTTGGATATGTGAGTTTTGGAATGTGATTTCTTTCTAAAAACCAATTTCCTTTTTTGAAACGGATCATTACTGGAGATGCAGTAGTGGATACCATGTAGTAATGTTACGGGAAAAGATCATACTGGTAAGCTAAATAAAGCTCTTTTAGTAACATCGAGAGGGAGCTTTTGTAGGGTCAGACTACAAAGGAGCTGTGCAGCTTGAATTGTTTGTTTTCCCCAAATCAGACTATAAATTTCAAAAAAATGCGATTCCCAAATGGCAATTTTTAAAGTAAAATTTGAAGCAAAGTGCCCAAAACAAGCAAATGTCGAGGTGTTTGTTGTCTTCCATCATGTCAATGCTTGACCCCACATTTCGATGAATGTCAGAGAAAGATGTTTATGTTACCTCCATATTCACTAGACCTTGTCCCCTTGTATTTTATTCTCTTCACGTCACTTCCAAATTTTTTGAATTGCCTGGAGTTCATATCTTTAGAGACAGCCAAACAGCACCTGAATAACTTTTTTATAAATAAATCTAATGACATTTTTAAAACATAATTTTCCAGCTGATGGAGAGATGGAAAAAAGTCATAGAATAAAATGTTGCTCATGTGATTCCATGAATTTTCTTTCTTTTTTTTTTTCCAATTTTCTGCCGCTTCAGTTCTATTTATTCTCAAAAAACCGCAGAACTTTCCGGTTGATTCAATACAATTTCACGTGGCAGTCATCATATATGTTGAAAAGCATAGCAAATTCTGTGCGAGTTGTACGAAACTTTCGTTACAATTCCTCTGTATTTTTGAATTACCAACAATTTTTAAACTATTGATGTATTTAATTTTTTGTTTGTTTTGCACTAACTACATTTTAGTTTTAAGCATACGTTATTTTATAAGTAGTTAAGGCTTGTAGAAACGCAAAGTAATTTTTTAAATGACTTAAAATAAGTTTCTGCGCAATCTTAGAGATTTATAGTGCACATTATAGCTTACTAATCTAATGACTGCGAGAAACCCAAGAGGAGGCACTGCCCTTCTGATTGAACGTGGCATCGCTCTGTTACAGTTCCACAGCTTTTAGATATAGAAGCCACAACTATTTCAATCAGAACAAGCTCTCCCACAATATACACATTGTCTCCACAAACATTCCATCTGCACGTAACCCTCAGTCAGTCCTTACGGACTTAAAGGTTCTACTCTTACTTGGCACTCATGTTATTATAGGTGGAGACCTAAACGCTAGACACCACGCCTGGAACTGCTACAATTCAAATGACACAGGACGCGTAATTTTCATCTTAGCCAACTCGGCGAATTTACGCATAGCAGCTCCAAAACCACCAACACAGTATACCGCGAACTCCACGGGAATCATAGATTTCATCCTACTCAGAATCACCAGCATTCCGCTAGATGTTTCTGTACTGGATGAACTCTCCTCTGACCATAATCCGGTCAGAATGATTCTGGACATTAGCAGTTATACCTCATCAGACACGGGAATCTTCACTACTGACTGGCACAAGTTCACCAAAGCTCTAAACAACATTCAATACACACTCCCAACGATACACTCAAGGGATGATATTGATAGTTTAATTCTGAACTTCACAACTGCCATTACTACTCCTCACAATAATGCAAGGAGAGAGCTACCAAGAAAACGTAATTACAGAAGCAAGGAATTACAGCAATTAATAAAACAACGTAATGCAGCCAGAAGGCATTTCCAGCAAACCCATAACCGGGAGGACAAAAACAGATTCAACAGGCTTTGCAATGCTATCAGGTCTCTTTTAAATACCCATACACAACAAGACTGGACCAACTACCTCAGTGCACTTTCCACTGATGGCAACTCACTATAGAAAGCCATTAAATGGTATACGAAATGCCACAATAACATTCCGCCCCTTAAAGGCGCACAAAGAACCCATTACACTGAAATTGAGAAAGCAGAATTGTTAGCTATGCATATGGAATCTCAATTCCGTAAAAGCAACATTCACGACATTACAACAGAAAATCTAGTTCATAGCTTTCCCTTCAACTTCCCAACAGATCCAAGCACTGACAACATCATTCCAGCCTTACCGTCAGAAGTCTATGTATACATCAAAAGAATCAAGAAGAAGAAAAGTCCTGGCATAGATTCCATCACCAAATGTACGATAAAAAATTTCCCAATCAAGACCATTTTCATTATTACTAGAATTTCCAACCTTATTCTGAAGTGGCAGCACTTTCCTCAACCGTGGAAGCCTGCGAAGATCATTCCGATCCTCTTTCCCAGAAAACCTCATCTAAACCGGAGTCTTACTGCCCTATCAATTTACTCTCTTCCATCAGTAAAATCTGCGAAGCTATCCGACTCAAGAGAATCAACGACTACATAGAAAGCAGTAACATCATCAGACCACACCAGTTTGGTTTTATGAAGCAACTGTCAAAAACTAAGTAGCTCTACCGAGTAGTAGAAACTATCTCTGAGGGAATGGAAACTTGCAAGATTACTGAAGGACTGTTTCTAGACATTGCTAAGGCTTTTGATCGAGTCTGGCTGAATGCTTTCACCCTACAAATTACACTCCCTGTGCTTCCCAGGCTACATCATTAACATTATTAATTCTTACCTAACTGGTAGACACTTCCTCGTTCACGTTTTTGGCACAAATTCCACAAGCCATGCCATCCAGGCTGCCGTTCCACAAGGGTCCTTACTTGGACCCACACTTTTTAATATTTACGTGAATGACATACCATCCACACACGACACAACATTAGCTATGTATCCAGAGAACACTGCGATCCTAGCACAAAGCGCATTCGTAGGTCCAAGCATTCAGCGATAACAAACTCTCTAATATATGGATGTAGTTTTGTTATCGCTGAATCCATACATTAGAGACTTGGCTTACAAAATGGAAAATTCAAATCAACGTGGATAAAACACTGACCATTATGTTCACCAAAAAAAGCAAATTCAAGAAAAATCTCATCTTTAGTGGCACCCCTATCCTCTGGGCCAAGCAGGTCCCTTATTTTGGGGTGATCTTCAACAAAACTCTTACATGAGCCCCACACATTGCATCTATTATCCAAATGTTTCGAGTTCGTAAAGCTAAACTATACCCCTTAATTGCTCGAAACAATGTTTTATCAATTGACAAGTTACTCATTTATATATCCGTTCTTCGTCCATTACTATGTTATGCTAGTCCAGTTTGAGCCTACACCAAAAAGTATAATAGGAAAAAATTACAGACTTGCCAAAATTCTGTTCTTAGGCAAATAGTTAAAGCGGAGTGGTATATCCGCAACAATAGAATTCATGAGGACTGGGTATGGAGCAACTACGCTCACATTATTATAAACTTGCTAAAAGCTTCCGTGAAAGACAAAAAGCAATTAATAACCCGGCCATTAAGATATGGAATTATGACTACAATGACCTAGCAAATATGGACAGGTCCATGGCCCAATTGAATGTATATATTATGTAATATTTATTACAATGCCTTTACGGTTTATGTTAATCTTCTCTTATTGTATCTGCTATGCGTTCTTTTTATTCCCCTTGCGTTCATAGTATTTATATCTTACTTATCGGATTCAAATTACCAGTGTTCGCCTAACCTTGCCTTTATCCACATTCTCACCAGCTCGACGACTTCTGACCTGCATTCATTTGACATCGCTTAATACTTTAATTAGTATTCCCTAACTTCTGGCTTAAACATGAACTCTAAATTATTAATTATTCACTTTAAAAATTTTATTATAAAAAAAACCTTAGACATCTTTAAGGTTATTTCATCATACTATTCGCGATTCTTAAACTGTTCCACAGAGGGTAGAGCCTTGTCGCCAGGTACTCTGGTATACCAAACACAGTTCCACGGATGCTGAAATACTTAAATACGGTCTTTTCTACTCACGTTGCATAATTCTAACTTATATTGTAGCATAAATTTTGTTCAGTGCAGCGCTAAGAATGGAGAATCCAGAAGTTCATTCACTTCCATATTATGCTCTTTTATTTAAAAACAAAAACAAAAAATTGTTAGTCAGATTTCTTGTAAAATTTGTGCTCTATATGATCAAATTACTGTTTCTTTTGAGATAGTTCAAAGCAGATTTGAGAAGTTTAAATATGAAAATTTCAGCCTTGAAAATGATGCCCGCTTTGAATAAACATCCTATGCAAACAAGGACCTATCGAAAGAAGCTAGCGCTGAAAATCCGCCCATTATTTACCATACATTTCAGGAACTACCATACATTTCAGGAACTATTAGAGAGACTGAATATTTCAAAAATATAATACCTGACCATTTGAAGAAGATTTGGTATGTAAGCTGCTGCAATGTATTCAGACTACGCCTTAGCATGTGATTTTTTCGACATGTGAATTTCGGCATGTGATTATTCAAAAAATAACGTTTTTTTTTTTTTTTTTCAAAGAATCTTGACTGGAGATAAGTAGCGGATACTGTACAATGATGTTTGCTACAAGAAAAAGATCCAAATAAACAGTGCGAACAGTCGTTCGCCTTCGAATGCATTTCTCCGAATGAAGCTAAGCATTCGTACCACGATAAATAGAGAACCAAAAACTAATTTACTAAGTGCCTAAATTTTAGAACATTCTAACTCCATAGCATAAAAATAAAAATAGTGAGAAAAATTTATAAACAATACATGACAGTCGTTAAGAAAATTAAATTAGGAGAAAGTCAACATGATTTGAGAATGTTTAAGGAGAAAATATAAACTTTCAAGACTATTAAAAGTTTGGAAAAATTAATTGTGTTCAGCGAGATTCGACCTCAGGACCTTTCAGTCTCGAGCCTAACTAGCTAATCACTGAAATAGGAAGACAACAGATACTGTTGCATTTTATATTTCATGAGTTTTATTGCTAATTTTTCATTTTTGAACATATATACATCACAAAAGATAAAAGCCTATAGGATAGAGTTTAAGATTAAACGACTACTACTACCGCACTAAAGCGCCGTTTCCGTTAAATACCATTAACTTGTACGACATTAGGTTTCGTATAAGAATCCACTCAAAAAAATTGGAAACTGCTGCGATAGGCAATTAAAAATCTCCGTTCTTTGCATTCAAGTAATAAGTTTTAGCACTGCATTTTTCTTAGCAAAGTTATTCAATACGACCATAATTCAATATATTCCACTGCTAAAAATTCAATATATTCCACTGTCCATAAATACGAATATTAGAACAAATACATAAATGATTCAAATATTAAGGAAAACTGAAATTTCTTCATCGCTGTATTTCTGTATAGCTTCTTCATCGCTTCATGTAAACTGAAATATTGGAACAAATATATACAAATATTCAAGTTTCAAAAAAGATAAAACTAATTATCAAGTTTGGTCTTGCACAATTAGTGAATAAAAATTTTACATTTCTTTATAATAATAAAAAGTAAAGAAATTTTATCTGTATCCATGTTGTGTAAGCCTCAAATTCGGACATGGCTTATCACTATCCAAGAATATATAATGTCTTCATCTTGTAGTGAAAATCTTATCCGTTAAAAAATAAAAATCCGTCAATAATAAAAACAATTTTTGAAACCTAAATCAAAAAGAAACATTAATAATATTTAATTTCAGCAGTTATTTATTATTTTTAAAACTATTTCTAATAGCTAATTTGAACTCATTTTCAGGCTTAAAAGATCTAAGTCTAGTAGAATGCACAATTTTAGATTTCTTCTTAGTAAGGAAATTCGGTATATCAGCTTCAAAATTAATTTTTTTAAAACAATATGCTAAATTTTTTTAAAAAGAGGAAAGGGACCTGAAGAGGAAGTGAAATTTTTCTAATATTAGTTTTCTGAAATTTCTCAATGTAACCACTTCATCAGATTGAAAGTTAGTTTCTTTAAAGCATACAGAACATATCTGTTTATTTACACTATGAAAATTACCAAATATTTTCAGCAATTTTTTTAGTTTCTTCTACTGATAGTTAGATATTTTGATCTCAATTTAAGCTAGAATATGGTAATTTGCTGTGTATCAAATAAGGGGGGAAATTTTGTTAAAAATGAGGTATTTTGCCACATTTTTCAGTGATCTGAGGAAACAATTTTGTCCAAGAAATGTTACCTTGATAATAATTCAATTTATATTTAAATCTAATTATAGCAATCCGATTAGTTCTTTGTATTTTCCTATTAGCTTGTGTCAATAATTAATAATTGCGTAACATTATATGTCTTACAAAAAAATATTAAAATTCTGAAAAAGCGAATTTAACATTTTTTGTCACTGAATTATTATTATCTGAAAACTTTTTAGCAGCTTATAAAAGTGTCAGTTGTTGAACTTTTAAGAAAAAAGGACCATTTATAACTAACAGTGTTGTAGAGACATTAGGTTATTTCGAAGCAGGAGACATGAAAAATGAGCAATGCCTTCGCCGGGACTCGAAGCATGGACGTCTCGGTTACGTATCGAGCATGCTGACCACTACACCACGAAGGCATGCGAAGAAAGCGGGAGAAATACCTTATAGTGTGATCTATAACAATTGAATAATGTTTATAAGAATTACAATAAATTAAGCCGCCGATAGTAGCAATGAACAAAATTTAAAAGGTTCATTTACAGAGCGTAGAGATTGCATTAAATCAAATTTCTTTCCTTTACTTTTATCATTAAACTGACATATTTCGTTAAATTTATAATAATTTCTAATATTTTAAATTATACCTTCCCAGTAATATTGAGATATTAATAAAGTTAGCAAAGATGTTAATGAATTCAGCAACACCAACACGAAACAATTTTAACTTTATACTTCTCCCCTATGAAATCCTATTTTAAGAGGTACTAAATATTTTTCAAATTTCTAGGAAATATTATGATGTCATCAAAATAACATAAAGAAAACAGAATTTGATATTTACTTGAAATTTGTCTAATTGATCTTTGAAAAATAGCTAGAGAATTTTTCAAGCCAAAATAAACCGATTAAATCCATAAAGACCAAACTTTGTAATTCAGTATCAGTGCTAATTTTTCAGTATAATTTTTATTTCATTTTATTTGCTAATAACCATACACTAGGTAGAAAACAATTTTGCATTAGGAAGCAAAAGGAACCCTTAGAACTATAAAAGGAACCATTAGAAAAGTAATCACATGGAGACGCATAATTTGCAAATAATCAACTAAAAATCGATTCACATTAAATAAAATCAAACTGAAACTTGTTTCGAATTTCAGTTTTGTGATAAAGCAGAGTTCAGTAAGATTTCATTTAACACGTTTCCAGTTACGATATTTTTCATTTAAACTATTGCGTTAGCAAGGTCTCACCGTTTTTTATAGCTTTTGTACAGTTTTCTTACTGTCTGCCATATTTAGCATACGTATTATTTTTCATTTTGCATAATAATTAAAATATTAATGTATGATACTCAGACAGCTTGCTTTGTAAAGTATTTTTAAATAGATATCTTAGTACGAAATACCTAACTGTACTAACAATAATATTTCTTGGAATAAAGGAATCGATGACCTATCATACTAATTATAAAATCGCATGATGTGTATATCATGTTTAGGTTAGGTTAGGTTAGGTTAGGTTATTTAAATACAGCAAATGACACGATGGCTGTCTACCTGAAGTAAAGGATGCTGTGGGGGCTTTTTTAACGGAAACTAACTCGGCTTCATGTCACAAATGAGGAAACGTAAGAAAAACATTAATGCAGGCAGCCTGTTCACCTGGTTTCGAACTTGGGTGAACTAAGTATTCAGAAACTACTAAGTACTCAGTTCGACACACGTTCAGCCGCTGGCGGGGTTACATCATGTTTAGGAGAAAGATGCTAAGCTTTTGCTTGCAATATATTTCCAAAAATGCCATTGCACAGAAAATTAATTCTTGCTGTATATATTAAACATTAAAAACTTACGTGCAAGAGATGCAGTCCTGTTTAAATGACTGAAAAAGTAGAAATAATCAGTAGTTTTTCTAGTAGCTGTCCAATGCAGTCACTTAAAAACAGAAAAGAGAGGTGGAGCCAGACTACGACAAGTCCATCATGAGCGCCAATTGGATATTGGATTCAGCGGTCACTGCAAGCTTAATTTATTCTAAGCTCCTAATTCTTTTGATAAGTAAGTCTTCTGACTCCTTTGATAACCTCATTTTCTTTTCACGTTTTGCATACAGAACATTCCTTTATGTTAATTCTACGATCCTTTATGTTATACTTATTCCTTTATGTTAATCCCAAGCGTTAAATCTACGATCTAAATCTGAATGAATTACGTTATCCTATTACAGCAAATAGAGATGCATAAGAATAAGAAATGCAAATTTACTAATCTGGGCAGAAGCTAGGATTTTTGTAACCTAGTACCTTTAAAAATTTTAAAGACCTTAAATTGTGCAGCCTATGCGGTCGTACTGGTCATATCTTAATGTTAATAAATTTTTAATTGACACTTGATGCATTAGTTAGCTCTCCGATTTTGAACTAAGGTGCTTTCACTGTGGATCTCGTTTAAAAATATTTTGCAGTAAGACCAAATTTTCCTAAATTAAAAATATAAGCATACTACGGCATTTTATATTTTGTTATTTTTTATACTTTTTATTTCTATATATGTGTGAAATAATTAGATTTTGACTAAATATAAACGACAACTTCAGTCTTGTATTTTACACTTGCAAAACGGGTTTTTAAAGCTTTAAATTGAAGTCAAGCAAAGCTTTTGGAATCAACATAAATTTCTAAACAAGCTACCTCAAATATTTTGGGTAGGAACTTTTCTCTCGGGAATACAAGTAATTGATAATGTTATTATTACATAGAATTCATTGATTTCTTTATAAAAGTAATTTTATATAGCAATAATCTATCACGACTAAAAATAAAATAAATATGAGTTGCTGAATGGTGTAATCCAGATTAAATAAAATATTTAGTTAGTTAATTTCCTGCAACAAAGCAGCTGAAGATTATGTGCTTAGGTGGAGAAACTGTCTTCCTAGAAAACTGCCTAAGAGAAATAAAATGGCAATCATAAAACGTTTAAGACTGCGTACATTTTTTAAATTGTTCATAAGCTACTTTTAAATATTTATAGCGTTACAACATTTTTATGAGCTCTAATTTAATGGGCAAAAGTGATAATAAGATCAAATTGCGGTTATGATGTCCTTAGTGGCCATGAAATGCGATATTTTTTCTCTGCAGTTCCATTCATAAGTGCACCTATAGTACGTTGTACAACCTAGTTGAAATCCGAGCATTCGAGCTACTATTCTGAAATCATCGCTTGTTTTAACAAGAAAGTATTTCTTCCCCCCAGAGGTTTCCGATATTTATTTCGCGTGTCCTGTACGGAAAGATGGTAAATAACGAGGCGTGTCTGTAAAGTACAAATGACACAAAGGATGTATTCACCAATAAAATATTTTATTTGACCAAACATCAAATCTCTTTAAAAATAGTTTTCTTTTTTTTATACCGTTATTTTTAAATTTAACTGTTAAAACTAACTAAATGTTTAGACATTCCATTCTCAGGCTTTCTATTTCTATGTAACAAAAACCTCCCGTGAACCATTTAAACAATGACACGACTTTTCACTTGATTTCCTCGTCATCGCCGAACCATTTCCTCTTGTTTCTTTAAATGAAAAAATCTGATGTGTACACCACATGGCTTCCTTGTACTGAATATTAAATTATACTCATTTTGCATTTCCTTCAAACTTATTGAATTGAATTAAATCTGCTTCGTCGATAGCGCATAAACCACAATAGAATAAACGCACTCTTTAAAATTCACTATATTTGTTTACCATAGCGGCACTCTGGCGCTAGGTTCACTTAACAGTGTTACATCTCTTTCATTTTATAACTCAGAATGCACAAAAATTATATATATCAGCTGAAGAATTATCTAATATGTTAATGTTATGTAATAATAATCGTTGCCATATGTTCCATTCAAACACTATAATAAATCTAAAATGACGTATAAAAGAAATTAAACAAACAAAGCAAAAACAAGAAACAGTTTTTCACAAACAATTCTGTATTTCTCATTCAATTAATTCAGTTTTCACTTCGCGACGAAGCAAAAATACATAAAAACTCAAAATATCTATACTAGAAATTACAAGGTAAATCTTAAACACTTATTTCCTCGAATAAATTCCGGAACTGATTAAGCATGGTTTAATTCGCAATAATAAAAGAAGACGTTATTCTTTGTTGTTGCAAAGTTTAGTTTCTTTAGATTGTCAACAAATACACTATTCTGCTAAGTTTCAAATATAAACAAATTTGGCTGGTATGGCCAAAAAAATTAGGCTTCGCCGCACTTAAATAACTTTTAAATTGTTGATAATTCTACGACTATAACATGCAGGTTAACTAAACGTATAAAAACCTTAACCGGAAGATAAGAACAACATAATTCAATCACTTTTAAAACAAAAAATGCGCAATTCACAAACATATCAGAATAAAGAAACTGAGCTCACTGAGCTGAGTAACAGAATGGATATATATATATAATATATATATATTTATATACTTTTGGTTCGGGCGATTGCAACCAAAATAGGAGGTCTACATCTACATATTATAGCAGTCCTATATACAAAATGTCAATATTCTGAGGTTATTCGTTTTCGAGTTATGCGAGATACATACATACATACTCACAGACGCCACAAAAAAATCTCTTCATGATCCATTTTAAATCAGTTTTATAATTTTTTTGGGGGAAAAAAAAAAGAGTCCTTACGTACAGATGTCGCGCAAAAAACATCGTTAAATTGCATTCGATAGAGCCAAAATGGATATTTTCGTTGAAATATGATACCCGAAATTTTTCCCGATAACAATATTTCCTTTTTACTTCGTACAAGAAAGTAAAAAAAAAAAAAGTAAAAATTGTTGAGCATTAACTCTACATGATGAGCAATTAAAAAATTCCCGGCTGAACTTTTGGAAAAGAGAAGTCGTCATACATTTCGCTCTCCACCACTCATACACATTGCGAGTTTTAAGTAATTTCGGGGTCCTCCGCTATTTGGAATGTGTGAGCTTCCCAAAGGCGTTACTTTTGAAATTGTATTTTTTAGAGATTTCTATAGCCTATAATGCAATTTATTGCCACTAATCATTTTATTTCAAAAACAAAAATTTTTAGCACTTACGTAATATATTCTGTGCATATTATATACGATTAAATTTGAAGTTGTTTCTCCTGTTATATCTGCTTTCTCCATGTTTACATTTTCACTTAATGAATATATTTCTCCCCCCCCTTATAACCTTTGCAATAAGTTCCATTACACTACTTTTGCTCTTTCTTCGTTCGTTAAAATTTAAAAAAATTTGCCAAATTCGGTTTTCCGGAGTTCTGTTCGCTTCATTTCTCGTTTAAATACACTGAACATAAAAACATTTCAATTTGTATAATTTCACATTTTAAGATTCTTATCTTAACCACAAATTTAATATGCGCAGAACATAATTCTTTCGAATCTACTCCATTTCTAGAAGTGAAAATGGTAATAAAGAGTTTTGAAAGTATTAAGAAACGGATGCTAACGCATTTTAAGCCAAATCTAAAAATTGCGTCATATAAATAATTCGGTTTATCAATTTTTTTTTCACTTATTGATCTCGTTAATTTGTTTTACGTAAATATTGCTCTTCCTCTCTTTTACATTAAGAAAGTATCTTATTCGATCCATTCTCGACACGGCTCGAATTAGAAATGTAAATACATAAAATATCTCTAACAGAAATGCATATGAAAGACATCTTCTTGGTTAGGTTAGATTAGGTTGAGGGCTATCTGCCTAAAGGGAGGGATGCCTTCGTGGAGGACTTTCTAAGGGAAACTGGCTCGTATACACGTTCGCGGGATTCGAACCTCGGACCGAACTACCAGTGTTCAGCGTCTTTACCGCTCGGCCGCTGGTGGGCCGACATCTTCTTGAGATATTACATTTATGGAAAGCTTCAAAAATGCTTCGCTATTTATTAGAAGCTTCTGGCTAAATAAATAAGGAAAGTTCCTAAATCTATTAAAATACTGTACTAATATAAAGATCACTCGTTAAAAAAAAGTCTTATTGAATCGCTTCATTTTTGCAAGAAAACGTGTATTGTTTACGTAAAATAGTTGATTGTTGACTTTCGCCTTTAACTTTTTTTTCTGGTTTGGAAGATGAATGTGTACGTATCTCGATATGAGAAGCATTTTGGAAATGTTTGAACAATCGATGCTGTTTATAATTATCAATCGTTATAACAGTTGTTCCATTATAACGACCGGTATAAAACCTCACTATTTGATAAGAGTATATTAAAACAATTTTCGCTATGGCGATTATAAGATTCCAGTTAAATTGATTGTCCTTGGATACTAGAATACTTGAGAAGTGCGTAGCAATCAATCGCTGACTTCCTAAAACTGCAAGGTCAAATCCAATGAAGGGTTAAATTACTCTTTTTTTTTAACTCAAGAATATTTACAGTTGGCTCCTATCGGACTTACAGGAAGCCTCCGCTTCCTGTAAGTCCGAGATAGAAAGATAGAAAATAAAAACTAAACTAAGGATAACTAACTAAAAACTAGCCGAAGCTGTACAGAAATAACTAAATTAGTTGGCCCTTAATTAAAACTTCACAGGCGAATACTAACAGGCACGTAAATAATACGGCCTTGGCTTAATCAACGACGTGGCCAGAAGACAGAATACGCTCTACTACTAGTTCTTCTACGGAAGTGATCGAGATTTCCACAAATACTGGTTCTACCTCATTTACTTTCAAAATTACAAATAACCATTAGGAAATTAAAATAATCCCTACAATTTTTTATGTTAAAACAAATGTGTTCTTTTCTTTCGTATTGCGATATGTTAAAAACACATATATTCCTATTGTTAATTACCTTATTAATCACACAGAATGAAATTTCACTATCAGTAAAAAAGTGGAACTGAAATTTGATAAAAACTTAAATACTTTTTCTTAAAATAGCATATATAAATATATATTACAACAGATATTGAAATTATTGGACATCAGAAAAGTTAAAAACTGAACAGATATCTTGACAACTGAGGAGGATAAATTCCAATGAACAGAAAGATTATGAACTGAAAAAACAGGGATTTTAAATCGCAAAAAAAGGGGAGAAAAGCAGTTTTAAAATCTTTTAAATTGTATTCCATATCAGATCACTATCGTGAGCTATGCAAATAACTAACCGAGTTTTGAAAGCAAGAATTGACGTGGAGTAACCAATATTCAAAGGAATTAGTAATCCTTATTCTAAATTAATTCATTCTGTTGGCATATTTGCGAAAATTTTATATGTGGCAATAATACATAATGATAGCCTGAAATTGGGTATTCTATTGAATTACATCGGGGGAGGAGTCTTGATCCCCCGTACCTTCATTTTTGCCTCAGTATCTCTGAATCCCACGCTTTCCTCGTGAAATTTGGAACTTGAGCTCATAATAAACCCGAGTTTCAGTTTGTCACTGCTGACCCTCATGAAAGCGCTCAGCTGTCGAAAACGAAAACAAAAACATGCAGCTTCTTTCCATTGTATTCGATTTCGCTTTCAGTTAAAAGTTTAATATACATAATAGAGTGTTCCCAATAGCCCTTTATCTGCATCATGTATACATTTCTATAGAAACCATTTTCCTTTTAAAGTTTAAACCTAAATGCCTTCGATTTAATATGCGTCGGCATACTTCGTACACCCCTATTTACGCCACTGGCAGTAACCCTAAGTCCTCTACACTTATCCTTAATTAAGGTTCTCCTATGATATATTGTATGCGTGTCTTCCCTAACCCAGGTTATTTGAGGAGCCAGTAATTTCAATTTGTCAATTCACAGTCAATTTGTCACAGCCTCGGTGATTGACAATTTTGAATTCGAGAATTTAAAGTAGAGAAATAGTGTTTCAATGAAAGATTACACCTATTTTTATTAATTTTTACCATGTTTGTTATATAGTGATCCTTGTCCTTTGTCATTAACCTTTCATTTCTCCCTCCAACTCTCTGTAATTTATAATATGCAATGTGAAAATTTTCATTAAATGTACAAAAACTGATCTAATGTGAAAAAATCTTGAGAGTCAAACCGGGGGTCCCTAAACTAGTCGTGGCCCGAGCACTGACAGGAAGCGAGCAGATGCCTTGTGTTAAACTTTTTTCGGATGGCTCATCATAGTCCTTGTAAAATTCAAAATAACATCAGTATTAATTCTTGATATAGGAGGCATGAAATCGACGATAGAATTTCCTGTTCTCTTCAAAAGAAAAATCATGATTGTGAGAGCTAAAACTGAAAATGTGAATTTTCAGGGAATTGTGTATGGCCTCACGAAATATTTGTTGCTTGAATTCAGGTATGTGATACAAAACTCAAATTTTACTCCCAGTCACGATGGAGCTCAGGAATTCATTGCCTCATTTTGTAGAACACATGAAAAAGCTGACCGTGTAATCCATAATTTTCATTTTGTACTCCTCCATTAACATTTTTTGGTCTTGCTTGCAGCCTTGAATTTCATTAAGCGCCTTTTAAATTCTTGACATCCGCCAGTCTTACGGCTTTCTGTATGTCAGGATCCCGGATACCATCGATGAAGTACTGCACGCACAAGATTTCCCTTGTTTCTGTTAGGCAGTCTGAAAAAGCCTTTTAACATCCGTGGCGAGCTCCTGAAGTGTTTCCGTGAGCTTCTGTTGGCGAGACATTAATTGAAGCCTGCTATAATCTTTTAAACACTTCTCTCCAAAGCACCCGATACAGCTTCGAAGTCTAGCTTCTGGTGTTCGGGAAGAATATGAAGGATATCCGCTGCGTCTGCTCTCAGAGAAGTGGCGAGATGGCAAGCTTTAGCTCGGAATCCCATACATTTGCGTTTGCCACTATAGAGAACTGCGTCTTGTATACTTGTCCGGAGATCTTTCCATCGTATGTGGATAGCTTTAGAGAGGATTGGGACGACATATGTTCGAATTTAATGGAGTTAGAATTGCGACCATGTGTCGTTATGAATTTCTTTAAATTTTTAACTTCTTTGGCAAGAGTAGCACAAACCTTGTCACATTCTCATAAATTTGTTGTCAGACTGTGGATTTTTTTTTCTTTGATTTGTTGTTTGACAGAAAAATTCTTCAATTTCTTGAACTTTATTTTCAACCGTGTCTATTTTGCCTTCCATAGCCTCGAATTGGTTTCTATTACGCAAGTAATTTCTCTTTTCATTTCCTCTTGCCCTGCTTCAATCTTTTCTTCAACAACTTTCATCTCCTCTTGACCCACTTTTATCTCTTTTTTGAATGCAGCAAAGGCTGCCGCAAGTCGTCTTAGTTGCTCGTTCATCGCTCTTGTAACCGGCATTCAATCCGACTTCTGACTCCATAACTTATTGCGTACGCACAGGTTTGTAACAGATTGAATGCACGCAGAATTTATGATGGCTCGCCAAAGCCATCCTTACCTTGGCGATATCTCACCAGTATAGTGAGATAGCCATTTACTCAATGTTAAATAGACTTGCCCCTGCATTCTAACTCATCTCTTTAGATTTCATCTTACATTATACAATTAAAAAAACAACTACAATTTCATATGTAATTATTTACACATTCATACGAAATTCGAACCAATATATACATACCCACTCCTTTACTTGGTTTTTATTTTTTCACAACTGTTGGTCGTCGTCATATAGTTCCAATTATAGAAGCGTTTGAAATTGCAAAAATATTCAATTTTAGCCATGTCAAATTTTTTAAAAAAATTACTTTGCCAAATAACGAAATCTAATCTAATTTACATACATAACAGCTTGTGTATGTACTTACTCTAACAATATTAATATAAGTTTATTCTTGCAAGTATCTAATCACTACTGTCAGTTTACTGTTCCAGCAAAAAGTGTGTATAATTTGATAGACCATATAAGGAAGTCATGGTATCATTAGATTTTTTTTTAAAGAAATTCAACAAGATATTTTCTTAAAAAATGTTCATGCAAGATTTTAATAACTATAAGCTTTCTCTATATGATATAACCTAGAATTTACTCCACAAATATCCCATCAATACTGTGATTTTTATGTCTGCATACGGTAACTACAGTCAGGACGTCTGTAATTACCATATGTTGAGTATGAAATGAAAGAAGCAAAATTGAAATTTAATCATTTAACAATTAATGAGAAAATGATCAACCAAAATATTTATGAGACACAATTTTTGATTTACTTCGAATTCGAAAGTGTAGTTTTGTCTTTAATGCCTAAGGATATCACAGTTTTTTTTTATTCCCTAGTTAATCTCTCAAAAATGACCATATTCAAAACAATTATGATCTATGTATGCCAAATTTGTGGTTAAAAATAGTCCTGACAAACGAAATTGAAATAAATTATGTCATTTCTCTACAAAATTCCACAATGCTCGACTAAAATCGGAAGTCATGATAACTGGCTTCATGGGCACCCACAAAAATTTTTCAAGGACAGGCTGAGGTTGGAGATGAATAATTATAAACTTTTACTAAATTACTCAACTTCAAGATGTTTGTACTTAGATAACAGAAAGCAATTCAGGAATTTTTTTAGTTTGAAAGAATGAATTTTTAATGTTTCTAACTATATTAAACTACTCCGAATTTTCAAAAATATTATTCTCTTGTATTTGTTCTATGTATGTTCTGAGATCATACTGATGCACAGCTAATGTTTTAATGAAGTCAGTAATTGTTCAATTTCGGAATCACCTATGAATCAGACTAATTAAATGCAGGAGTTGAAGTTGTCTACCTGAGAGCCCAATTGTACCTTTTCATTTTTACAAATTTAATATGTTTTGCAGATTACCAAAAAAAAGAAAGAGAGAAAAAAAAAGAACTTACAAGGAAAAGGAAAACTTATACAAGCAAAAGAAGAGAAGCGAAATAACATTAAGCATATTTCTTCTACAAATGAAGGAGAGTATGCAAAATTTTTTGCAAAGGAGAATGCATCACAAACTTTGACTTTCAGTACTACAGCAAATGCAGTCTGAGGGATAGATTATTTGAATATGCACAGCATTAAACAGCAATCTGCTTGACGGTTGGATGCCTTCACAGAAGACTGAAATGAATTGAAATGAAAATGGTTGTATTCATATTCCACAAGAAGACAAAAATCACACACACTGCCAGTGCATTTACCAAAATTGGAACAACACAGAATTACCAATATTCGGCAATCTTTCACCTCTTGGCAATTGGTGGATGATCTGAGGGATACAAATTATAATCTCTCCTACAACAAATCACTGCTGCCATTCTTAAGCCTTCCAGTTTGCTCACTGTTTGTTCACTTGATTTTAGACAGAAATAAACAATGTTTTTAAGACTTTTCAATATAAATTTACAGAAATAGCTTTTATGCTTTACACAATTTTGGCACATAAAGGGTTTCACAGGAGTGACGCATTTTGGAAGTGTGAAAGAAATTATGCTAACAGTACCTTACCATCCTGTACATCTTAAAAATTATTAATTTAACACATTTTCAAGTTAGGAAATGCAAAATGAATTTCATTTTGATGTAATTATTTCCCTTTTCTGTATCGTCAGAAAATGTGTCATACATAACTTTGAGAAGAACAATCTTAATTTTGAAGTGATAAATTTTCCTTTCAGCTTAGTTGCCTGTAATTATTATAATTAGTCCTGCAATTTAATGCATAATAAAGTGCTACACTGCTTTTAGTACAATATAATAAAAAGCTTCAAAATGCATACTTGTTGTAAACACAAGACTTCTGTGTCTTAATGTAAAATATACTTTAATTTCATCATAATTATTAATTTCAATATATCTTAAAATTTACAGTTTAAATTCAATTTTTTAGTTTTTAATACATTATTTGAAATCCAGGTATATCAATTTTCAATAGAAGACATACATTTAATACAGTTCACTGCACAGACCAAGAAAAATTAAGTAAAATACGAATAATTAAATTATCATTACACAGTAGATTTATAAATATCTTCTAAAAGAGTATCTTGGCAGATTATCAAAACACAAGATTACACTAGCAGAACAAAATCAACGACTTTGTAAGAATAAGAAACCTATACTACACATAATACACCAAGCCATGTTATGTTTATTTAAATCTTCTACTAGACAATCATATAATTATGATAATTAGGACGATGACTGAATTTAGGAAAAAAACTTAAGATGATAATGAATTGTATCTGAAAAAAGATAAAATATTTATTCATTAAGAATAATCATTTGGTTATCAATAAGAAATTATACATCAAATGAACACATAAAAACAGAAATCATACATGTACATAAATTTCATCTGAATTATCCATTTCTCCCCCTTTCAATTAATGGAAATAAAGCAATTTATTCTCACACATTATTACAAGAGTTATCAGATTTTCAACAGCACTGTTATTTAATTCAAAGTAGTAAGTACTTTTCAGTTCAGTTATTTCTGTCGCTGACAATTTTAGAAACAGGATTGCCTAATTTGCAAAATTTATGCTTCTGTCAACCATACAAAGCATTATCCAAGTAGCTATTAAAGATTCACATAGAACAACGTGAGCAAAATTTCATGCAAAAAGATAAAATTTCAGTTGAGAAAAGTTAAGATAACTTATTTAAAATAATTGCTTAAACTTATTTTTGAATAGTCTACTTGCAATAGAATTTAATCAGAAAAAAATTATCCCTCTTAATGAATTTCAATATTCAGTAGCAAATGATAACTTTTTAAGCAGTTATCATGCAATGGAACATATATCAGCACTGATCTTCAAAACGAATTCATTCACTCATTCCAAAATAATTCGTTTATAAATTACACTTTTGAGTACCAAAGAACATTTTTTATTTTCCATGAAACAATATTCCTTGAGTACAAAATACATATTTTCACTCTCACTTTCGTGCTCTTTTTATGTATGAACTTACAAACTAACAGTGAGTAAGGGAGTAATAATTACGAAGAAAACATAATTTTTAACTTGTATTATGAGTATAATGATTAAAAAGAAGATTTTCAATGCAAAGCAGATTTCACTTGTTATGTATTTGTGTTTTTAATCCTGAAACATGATACAGTACAAAGTCCGAGATCCGGACGTCCAATATCCAGAATCATCTAAAATCCGGACCTTAGAGACACAAACAACTTTCTTTGGTACGCTTAATGCATGCACATTTGATTTTTTCCTCCCATAATAAAGCATGTCGAGAGACCAGATCCTTAATTTCACTGAGGCACTAAATAAAATTTCTTTAGAAACAATCATTTTAGCATAAATTTGTGAGAAAAATAATTTGGCTCTGTACCTGCGTATCTACTCAAACCGAAACATTCTACTCAGGAACATTGTTGATTTTACACCTACTAGTATTTTATATCCCTGATGGCAACCTGGGAATTATTATTTATGATATTTTGCTTTTATCACTGCATGCTTATCAAAGACATGACAACTTGAGTAATGACTCATGCAGCGATGTCCAGGAATTTTTTATATTATTAATTGAATGACAAAGAATATGTCAACCTTTTATGCTGACATTGCTCAATGATGTTTATAGATTTAAATTAAATGTGCTAAGGAATGTTGACGAGGAAAAATTTAACAAAAATTTCTTTTCATTTGCTAAAAACAGGTTTTATTAATGAAACATGTAGGCCCAAAAATTACGTTTAGTGCTATTTGAATTGAGAATAACTGATATGTTATTCACATAAACCCAGAACCGGCATCAGAGCTCGTATGGCCGCACAGGGAGGAAAAAATTTTGGGAATTAAGAGAAGCACCGAGTGGCAGAATTAAGGGATGACAAAATTTTTATAATTTAGGAAAAGCACTGGGATCCAAAGTTTACGGAATGCAAAAATTTAGAACTTAGCAGTGGTGTAGCTAGGATTTCCAGCACCTGGGGACAACTGAAGAATTTGTGCCCCTTTCTGTGTGCCAAGAATTTAAAACATTTCATTAAAAATTTCGTAGCATCAATTTTCACAGCCTGGATGTTACCCGTGGGGACAAATGTCTCCCTTGCCTCACCCTAGTTATGCCACTGGAAATTAGGGAAACGCTTTGTAGTACAATTTAGAACCCGCGGAGACTGCAACAGCTGGTACCTAGCGCCGGCCCTCGATAAGCCTTAAGCATAATGTGGAAGTTTATTTATTCAGAACTCACATTAGCTTTAAGTGTGCGCAAAAAACAGACGTAGGTATAATAAATAACTAAACTAATACACAACTAAAAAAGTAAACTCAGTAGCGTAACAGCCCTAATGGGCCACGGCCTGCAGTGCCTCTGCTTTCTTGACCTTTTTGGGCCTCGAAGGGCAACAGCATATGCCCTGGACAAGTGGTCAGCTTGTCGCAAGACTATTGGTGTTTAGTCCCCAAGCAAACTTGGACTCATTTTATCGACCCACTTAAAGGATGAAAGGCTGAGTCAACCTTGCCCAACCCGAGGATCGAATCCCGGACCTGTGGTGTGGACCGCGACGAGCTAGTCACTTCACCACCGGGCTGTAATTTTTCTTGGAGTAGTTCAAATTTTTATAACATAAGTGAAACACAAAAGCAAAAACCAGACAGGAAAGATTTTAGACATTAAGAGGCTCATTGGCATATGGCGTAAAATCAGAATGTAGAAAAGTTTGTGAAAATGCAAGGGATCCAAAGCAGAAATTAATTTTGCGGGCATGATGTGATTTTTAAACGAACAGATTGATAACAGGGCAAAGGCTACTTTTTATTTGAACATGAGTAGAAGATAGCAATTTGGCACAGTCACTGAGGAATAGCAATTTTAGAAGATTGCGCGGCCCATAAGGGCGCGGGGGCTGGAACTGAAGAGGCGGGAGCGTGTTTATGCCTTTTAGCAGGAGGATTATTCAGTTCATGAGTATCGGAATAGTGCACGCTATGAATTCAAATATAATGAAGCATTTTAAAAATCCATGTTAATTTTTTGAACAATGGCAAGACTAATCAAGAATTTTTGAAGTATTTTAACATAAAATCTGCTGTGTGAAGCATCGCATGATCGTGGGAGGACGTGGGTACAGGTACTTTAAAAAATACTTGGAGTAATTTATCGCCAGGTGCCATAATTTCATGGTGAGGATCATGAAGATGATACCAGCGAATTTGAAGGATTTCGGATGTCGCAAACCAAAGGTGAAAGTTTCCAATTAATGGATTTTGTAAAGAAATTTGGAGAAACTGTAATAAATGAAGGTGATATAACGGCGGTTTTTCATTGCAATGACAATGCCCCAATCATCAATCAACGGATGGTGAAATCTGTAGATTTATGGTTCTAGATGCAGAAAATACTGCTACTGATAGTGAAGGAAGTGACAGAGAGGTCATTGAAGACAAAAAAAATTCGACAACTTAGTCGGAATTCTCGACACAACAATTACAAGATTTGAACAGTGCAACTTTGTAACTGAACACGAAATTATGTTGGTTTATAGAATTCAAGAAAACAGTATTAGCACAAAAAACGAAGTAGCTGAAACAATTTACATTGAAAGAACTGTTAAATAAAGCAAACAAATAAATATTAAGCTTTTTTTTGGGGGGGGTGATTTAATATTCAGAAAAATTCCAAATCCGGAAACGCCGAAGTCCTGACGAGTCCGGATCTCGGACTTTGTACTGTAAATATTCCAACATTTCAGGATTTAAAACATAAAAAGGAAAAAGTGAAATCCGTTTGAAAACTATCATGGAAATAATTTTCACTGAAGTTTTTCAAACTGTGACCACTTGAATACTTTCTGCTGTTGGTAAAAGATGGAACTATTATAAACTGGATAATGGACTTTCATAAGTTTGAAGTTTTGAAGCACTTTGATGTAATACATTTATTTCAATTTTAAATAAAATTCTGCCAGGCAATACAGACACATGTAAAAATATTTCTGTGTTAAACAAAACATAATAAATACATAATTCTTTACATAAGTGATAAAGTATTTTTTCTATTACTTCTGAAGCACATTATGTAAATATAATAAATATCAAGAAATAATGTGATGTATTACACAGGTACCATCAGAAATAATTTTAAAAAATATATCTCACTAAATATAACTGCTGCCCAAACAGGATAGTATTAGTGACTATGACTTCCATACTGAAGGGCTTGGGTTCAAATCCCAGAGAAGGCAGAGCAATGCAAAGTTTCTTTGCAGCATAGTTGTAGGTGAGAGGGGTGGGAGATACTGAGACCATCCTCCAAGCTCCCTCAACACTAGGGTGGAAGTAGAAATCCAACTAACTTCCTTAAGGCTCTGGCAAACATTCTTCAATGAAATATAGACTCAACAACACACAAACAAACAAACTAAATATAATGGCGATATTAAAAATCGCAGAATCTCAGTCTGAACTTTGAAATGTATTATCAATATAAAAACGTTTCATTTCACAATTTTCAAAACTAAATGTTTCTGATAGGATTACTTGTTCATATTAAATATTCTGCTTAATTTATTACTGAATTATACGGTGAATTACAATTACAATTATGTTTGTCACAATGACATAATAAAATTTTAAGAATAAAATCTATTCTAAGATATGCAAAATACAGCAGAATAAATTTCATAAACAGCATTAGTGAGTAAGTAGTTCATGCATACTTTAACTGAACAGAATAACAAAAATAAGATATATTCAACATGTAACTAATAAAAAATTATACATTTGAAGCTCTGATTTCACCTTAGTTTCAAAGTCAAGTTTATGATACTGTGATGAAAGACAACACTATTTGATCATCAGGCACAAATTATATTTATAGTTGCTAAACTTTCTCATAAATTTCATCCTCATCTTCCAAATCATCTTGAGTAAGAGAAATTTTTTCCATTTCTGCTTCAAACTTAGCAGTATTGTGATTAGGTACTAACTCATAATGTTGTCCTTTAATGTTGAAATGAAAGCACCCTGCTGAATAAGCTTGAAGAATTCCAAACAGTAAAACAAATAACAAAACCACAGATGCACAAATAGTTATCACAATCGGCACAATATGTTTAAGAGGAATTACAACTTCTTCTGAATCATATTCTATAAAACTTACATCAATGCTCCGTGGATGATCAGAAGTTATACATATACCTAAACATAAAAGGAAATACGTTTTAGAAATATATTAACACTAAAACCTAACAAACAATTACAAAATGTAACTCAATAATCATTTGAACGATTGATCTAATAAAACTCTGATAAGGATTTTTTTTCTTTTCTTTTCAGTGATGTAGTTAAAAATGGGGAACATTTAACACAAAACATTAAATACTTCACTTCAGAATACTGCCTCTGCACTTTATGTCAGCGCTCTTAGTCAAGCAAGTCTTCAAATTAATTCTCGCCAGTAAAAATAACTACCCCAATTAAATTTAGATACATATAATTTTACTCTGAAGTTCAAAATCAGTTAACTAAACAGAAATAGTTTAAACATATATGCATTAAAAAATGTATCAAGGAGTAATCATTTAAAACTTGGAAACCTTTTTAAAATTTCATCTTCAGAAAATGTTTATAAGCCTTAAAAAACCTTACTCCTAATTATTTTAATGCTGTCAATAAGAAGAGACTTATACCTAAGTCTTGGCTGCAAGTACAACATTCGGAGCCTGCCGATGATGCATCACAGCAGGGTAAACAGGTGTGCTTTACTTCATCAAGTCGAAGTGGCATAGGGCATGACAAACAGGTGTTTTCAAAAGGACCAAAACACTGGGAGCACTTATCATCACATTTTTCACATTCCTGTAGAAAGTTAAGGAATGCATGAAAACACCAAACAAATAAAAGAGACTGATTATTAATAAAGTGATTAAACAAGGTGTCCTAAAAGTGGAAAATTATACTTTCAAGAAAATAAAAATCTTGTAATATAAAACAATGCTTGAATAAAAATATGCATTTTTGAGTCTAAAAGCAGTAAATATTTTCATAAAAATACAAAGGCATTTTTAAGAACATAGATTAAATTTTCTGCTTTTGTGCAGGGGGAATGATGTTCTGTCATGAAGTCTCTCATTAGAACCTGGACAAAAAAATTTCCAATAAAATTTCCTTTTTTTGAAATATTTGGATTCTGACATGACCTGAGTTCAGAAATTTTTATTTCTTTACATTTAGTCATGGTTTATACAGTTAAAATAAAAATTTAACATATGATAGTGACTAATTATGATTAAATTTATCAAGAGAAAATATTTATATGCATTAAAGAAGCAGAAAGCTTAAAAATTCAAAAGTCAAATCATATACACTTTCACAGCACTTATATAAGTATGCTCTTTTGTTGTGTAATAAACTTCTAAATATATACACCAGTATCACAAGTACTGCATTCATAGTCTTAAAACAGTAAATCATACTCATAACATTCTAGCCAACCAAGATTCACAGCAGTCTAATGGCACCTATTATTTTCAAATAAAATCTTATGTTTTAGCATATCAAATATGATGTACTGGGTTACCAGTGAGACTTTGCCCCCAAGTGATGTTTGCCACAGCAAGCACATGAACAGAAACTGAAGCATATCCCTAGCATGATGGGAATGAAAACTGACTGAAAATGCACGAACAAATGTTTTAAGACTAAATATGAAAATAATTAAACATTGAAGGCCAATGACCAAATAGTAGGCTGCCACAAAGTTAAAGAAACAGTGCACCTGTGACAATGGACAACATTTTTTAAACCTTTATCAGGTCTATGGATGAACTGATTTTGTGTACACATATGCATTTCAATAAGGTTGTGAAAGGTTGCATCACTAGGCTGAAAAAGGCCAGTTGGTCTAATCAATGCTCGATTGACCATTGATCAAAATAAGTATGTGTGAAGGTTAGCAAGAAAATGGGACACCATAAAAAGATGCGTAGGGAGTCAGAGAAGGGGGCACCATAAAAGTTTCCCATTGCTGGTTTATCATGCAATGCATGGTACACTTAAACCAAGACCAAGAGAATGAATGGGGAAAAAACTGGCTCATATGTGTGTGGGTGCAATAAAATCTTAAGTACTTAGAGCCTCTGAAAGTCTTAATCTGTCCCTGAGTCCAATTAACATTTACTCAGCATGATTCAAAGTAATGTGGTAATCCAACAATGGTGGGACAGTCCAAAGTTGATTCCTGTATTTCAAGAAAGCCAAAACCAAGCAACATGCATTTGATGAATAGAATAACAATAGAACTTCATGACAGAGAAATCCATAAACAATACTGATCATGCTGCTTTCCACAACCTTTTGATTACAAAAAATGATTTGGGAAATATCACTTTATTCCACATGGCTATTCTCCTGCTATTTATGACTGCAGTGCATCATCAGCACTAATTGCAATGCTGTCTTTAATTAGAATAGAACATTAAACTGCTAGTCATGTGGTCTGAAGTGAACAAGACACAGTCTGCATGTGTGAGATGGCTAAACTGCTGAACTGCAGCTAACTAAATGCTTTTCAGACCCTCTAGGAACTGAAAAATGTACTTTTAGAAGAGTGGCAAGCAATTACATAAAGCTCAATCAACAGTTTGGTAATTTCAATGAAATCATGATGTGAAGTTTGCATTTCTGTCAGAGATTACAATACACCATATTACAGAAAGAGAAGTTACAAAACACAAACAAATTTCTATCACTTTTAAATTTCCAAAAAATTTGATTTTAATTCAATATTTTAAGATTAATCAACTGGCAAACACTGTAATTTATGTTAAACAAAGATTTCGTACAAGTTGTTTTTAATAATTTTTTAATAAGTAGGTTAATTTCTTTTCAATACTTTTTAATTTTGAATTGCATACTATGTTCAGAAAAATTACAAACTATAAGTGCTTTATCTGAATTCATATGAAATTTCCTGTTAAATATTTACATAAATTAATGGTGAAACTGCCAAGAAATTTTTGAAAAATATTGCAAAAGTAAACAATGCTACTACTACCCTCTAGATGATGGTCACTAGAATGATACCAATGATAAAAGACATGATGACAGTCCACTTTAGGTTAACAGTTTTCTTCCATCTTAGTTCTTAAAATTCATAACTAAACCATTACCAACCACATCCTTCCCAAATTTTGGAGTATCTCTTCTAAATTGCACGGTTCTGAAAGTCACCTTGAATCCTATTCAGCTAAGCCTGTACTAGCCTATTTATGGTCACTACTCCCTGCTAATAATCGCCTTCATATGCAGCAGCTGACATTGCCTTCAGTTTACTGTCTCCTACTAATTCCCCACATCTTGCAGCACACTCTATAATTACTACTTATGTGATGAGGGTGCTTTAGGTTTGAATTTAAACAGTACACATAATAGCAACAATACACAAAAACAAAATTCAACATGCCTACAAAACAGACATGAATGAGACCCCATTTCAGACACACCGAAAATTGCCGTTGAGTAGAATTCTGACATAATTTCAAATAATTTCAGAATATTAATGTGATAACACGTACATGCACACATTTTTAAACAATTTTATTAGAGAAGCAAACAGAATATTTTTTTAATTTATAAAAAAATAATTTGTTTTACTGCATCATTTCCCACAGTTACTTACATTTTTGGTTTCTTAGCGTTTTTCAAATAATTAAAAAACTCAGCTTTCCTTTTTAGGAGAACAGCTGCATTTATAGTTTCCTTTGCAACAATTAAAGTTCAGTATGATCAGCAAGACATTTTGATGCAGAGAGTGGCCTCAAATTTTAGGTATTAGATGAGAACTTGTAATATGTATATCAGCAAGTGCTAGAAAAAAACAGAATGGCTCACAGAATGTACGAAATTTTAGTCAGATATCCAATTATTCAATAAGCTATCCTCCGACTCTTTATCAATTAGGGTCTTCAGAGAGATTTTCTGCCCTAAAAGCTTCATATGTACTTTTGTGTAATGAGAACAAGTATTAGTTTATAGTCTCCATAGCTAGGCTATCCATATTAATGGATGTTTTACATTCTATCACAATATCAGCCATATACACTGGTGTTCAAAACTTAAGCAACAATGTAAATTTTAATCAGATAGCCATGGAATTGCAGAAAAGTGATTCTTGCAATCAGTACAATGAACACGTATTTTAGCAGAAAGGTCATGTGTATGCAAATATCAAGACAAAACGTCATAGGCGACGTGAGCGTACACAAAACGCATGTGGTCGGCATGCTCAACGCAAGACTATGAAGAGTTTGGAATCAACAAACGTGTCGCTTTGCATATTGGAAAAGCCTTCCAAGTCATTGGTATAGCTGTTCGAAAGGTTGGTTGTGGACAGTCCAGGAAAACAACCGCAGTGGATGATCGAAATATCACTTTGCAGATGAGAAGAGCCCGAATCCCGTCAACTAGCTCAATAGCTCAGCAACCATGTACAGCAATGGGGCGACAAGTGTCGCGGTTTACTGTGTTCAGATGAATTCACAAAGGTGGCCTATTTGCCTACTATCCTGAATGCTGCATCCCTTTGAAAGTTGGGCATTGGCACCACCTTTTAGAGTGGTGCAAGGAGCATAACTAGACATCTCATCAATGGAGTCGTGTCCTATGGAAGACAGTTGTTTTAGTGCCACAAGCGATTCTCAATGCTAGTTGATCTGAAGAGAGGTCGGAACACGTGTGGTCCTGGAGTTCTTGTCTTAAGAGTTATTATGCTGAACGGGCAGACAGAGCTCCACGTTTTTGACAGAGGTTCTGTAACTGGAGATCGCTTTTGTCAGGAGGTGATCCTTCCCCATCTGCTTCTGTTCCGAGGTGCCACTGGAGCAGACTTCGTTTTTATAGATGACAATGCAAGGCCACACCAGACTCCTGCTCTTCAGAAGACCATGGAAAGTGAAGATATCACTCGAATAGATTGGTCAGCATACTTCCCTGATTTAAATCCCATAGAACATGTGCGGGATTACAACCTCTTGGGAACAACCAACAGCTGAAACAGATGCTGACTGAGAATGGGCATTCTTACCTCAAGATCTGAAGGACAATCTGGTGTTGAGCATGAAGAGACGGTATGAAGCAACCACTGAAGTAAGGGGAAGGCATATACCATACTTAGGAACATCTACTTGTTGTTCTTCCTCTTGTCAATCAATCGTGTATCGATACTATGAGTTCAATAAAGCCTTTTTTGTTTGCTTGATTCAATACTGTATGCATTGTAGTCATTTTTGCACAACTATGCTTTTGTGATCATTTAAATACAAAATGCTGTCTCTCATTTCTGAATTTCATGTCCCTCAGATGATTTCTTGTGCAGTTATGGCAAAAAGAACACCTGTTGCGTAAGTTTTGCACACCAGTGTACTTAAATGAACTGTCACAGAAGAAAGTTAAAACAGATTTAATTAAATTTATAAATACTGGGTTCGTGTTTGCCATTTTTTCTCAACTTAAAAGTTTACAATATTAGTTTTTCCCTGTTTCTGTACCACTGTCTAGATAGTGTAAGAATTTTTAATTTCTGAAGTCACTGAATGAGGTTTTTCATCTAAAACAAAATTTAGAGAGATAATGAGTGAATATTTCATAAATCCAGAAATTCCAGATTTAACGAAGTTGAAAATCTGAAATTCTGGCCATATCTGAACCACAATCATCCCTTATTAAGTCTTATGTGGCCTTTATTTTTACAATAACTGGTCATAAAATGTGCTCTCAATCACAAATATTTTAAATGATGCAAATATTCATGTTAAATTTTAAGAATCAATTCTGTAAGAGTTATAAAATTTAAATAATTATATTTAGTAAGAGTTCATAATCATTTTAAAAAAATGAAATGCAAAAAGTTTAACTCCCATACGACAAAAATTGGCCAAGATATTTAATTTTAAAATTTGGAATGTTTTGCAAAGATATACCGCTCTCTTCAAGAGGTAAGCTGAAAAATAAATTATGATAGTCTGAGATTGATCCCCTTTCATTTAATATAGTCAGTAATATTCCTTTGTGATTTGCTAGTGTGCTACATACTTTATAATTTTATTAACATTTTCCATACCGAAAGAACTCTCATATTAGTGATTTATAAATTTTCATATGCTAAAAATACATTCAAATATTCCTTTACAGTTTTATTACTTTAAAATCCTAACCTATCACATAAAAAATTTATGGGACTAGGAATATTTTAATTTTTAATTAATATAAATATTACGAGTTGGCTATGTGATCATATTTGAAGTCAGCAACTATTTTCTGAAACACGAATACGATTATACGAGAATCTCCCTTTTGAAAAACTTTGTACTGATCAAAGCTTTTCATGACAGTCAGCATAACAATTATCGTCACTTAATTTATTAACAACAGAAACCTTTTGTGAAACTGATATTTCATTTTCAGTTATGTATAGAATTTAAATGTTTTACTCTTCAATTTCTGCACAACCTGAGGAAACATGATTGCAGACTCAAAAATTATCATGGCTGGGTATCAAAGTTTTTAAGGTTTTGTTTCTTTAAATGAATATTAACTTTTACTACCATAATTTCTGGAAGAAAGGCCGCATCAGCGTAAATGCCGCACTCGAGAAAAATGGCGGGAAAAAAAATTGCGCAGAAATGTCACATCAGCACAAAAGCCACAATAAGTTAAATTGTGCGTGACATCATCATGAACATTATAGATGGAAAATCTTGACCTATGTCCTGCTTACACGGCATATCAGTTAAGAAAAATGCATAAAAAGAAACCATAACTCAAAAGTAAATCATAGGTACAAAATGTTGAAAATATACTTATGTTTACAAATGTACTTATATTTACCCACTAAAGAAGTCCATATTCATAATACTCTTACTATAGTATAAAAAATATTGCAATAACGAGATATTAAATTTGAATGAAGAAAATATGAAATTTTACTTTTGCTTACAAAAAGAATTACAGCAAACTGCACATCACATGAAGCCATCAAAATCTGATTCTTCACTATCTGAATTAAAAATATCCTGATCTAAAAATAGTCCATAGTTCCAGATCGTCACATTCATCCTCTTGGTTTACAGCATCTTTTATCTGAGGATATAATTTCAGTTTCTTCGAACACTGCTGTTATTGACATTTTCACAGATTTCCACGCACTTCCTACCCATTTTGCAGCTTTTGGTATACATGTGTAATCCTTTACTCATCCAGCACTCCCACCACTTTCAGACTTCAGCTTTGAAGGATTCATTAAGTGACAAATTTATGGTTGTAAGAGTTTTGTCAAGCTACCATAAGGTTGCAGACAGTTTTTGACAGCTGGTTTACACTGACTGAAGTAAATGAAAATGCATGGAGTCCATTATCAACAATCCTTTTGGTTTTAAGCACTTAGGGTCATACAAAAGAAATCAACTTTGCAATAACTGGAAATAACACTACTGGTTTACAATACTTACAATTCCCACATTTGTCAAAAATTAGTATCAATTAAAATTCTAATACAGTAGAAGTCCAGAAATCCGCAATGCTTGGGACCAGAGGTTGTACGGATTTCAGGACAGAAAGGCTAAATCATAATATTCAGACTAAAAGTGCAAAATAAAGGCATATTAGATACATTTAATTAAATTATTATATGCAATAATATACATTATTACATTAATTTATTATATGCATTAAATTATATATATTATATATATATATATATGTGTATTATTCACTTATATTAGTGATTATAGGAATATTTTAAAGCATTAAAGACATATACAATAAAGCCATGTAAAAATAAGGGATATTAATAAAACATAAAATATTTCATTTCTTTAACCTGTTTTAAAAATTTTAAAAATTTTATAAGTTTTTTTTTTTTGGTTAATTCTATAGGATTATAAACTCTTGCTCTGTGACACAGCTCTGTTGTTCTAAATATTTTAATTATTCACCGTGTTCCAAACCCTCATTAAAAGATATTTTCTCCCTCCTATCAAATTCACTATCTGTGTCGGCGTCGGAATCGTTTTTTTGCTGTGGCGAGTTCAAAACAGAGCCAATGATTTCATCATCAGTTATCTGATATGTCAGTGTTGGCTCATCTGAACACATCATCCATATTAAAAACCTCTTCTGTGCTAAAATTTTTTTCTGCCACTAACATAGAACCGTGGATTTTCGGTATTTGAATGTATTACAAATAATCAAATATTATTCAATAGTTTTAAGTCAAGATTATTTATTTTAATTATACACATCGAGGTAAATGTTAGCAATGCACGTCTGGGGTAAGAAGATCCATTCCTTTCATATAAGACAATAAAATGGCTATCGCAACATCTATATGAAGGATCCTGAAACAAAAGTGAATTTGATGTATTCTGCAACTCCATACTGCTGCTGCGAGTTGGGTGCCATCTTTTTTTTTTAAATATTAATCCTTAAAAAACAATCAGGAATTAATTTTAACCCTTTTAGTACCGAACGACGATATCGTTGCGCCTTTGTTGGAGCCTTATTGTACTCACCACAAGAGGTCTGTGTTTCAAAATAACTTTATAAAATGTAAAATGGTTCATATTCGATGCAACACAAGTGAAAAAATGGTTATTAGATTTAACTTTTTGTTATATTTTATGCTGATTAGTGCCACGGGTCTGTATATGTTAGAGCGATAAGATAGAAACGGGATGCAGTCGATGCACGCATGCCACTTGAATACTCCGATAACTATCATAAACATGATAAAGATTGTACAGTCCAGTACTCCGATAACTATCATAAACATGATAAAGATTGCGATTACAGTCCAGAGAAACTATCCCGGGTCCCGTTTCTATCTTATCGCTCTAACATATACAGACCCGCGGCACTAATCAGCATAAAATATAACAAAAAGTTAAATCTAATAACTATTAATTTCACTTGCGTTGCATCGAATATGAACCATTTTAACATTTTATAAAGTTATTTTGAAACACAGACCTCTTGTGATGAGTACAATAAGGCCCCAACAAAGGCGCAACGATATATCATTGTTGGTATTTTTGGCAAGTGCACCGAACGACAATAAGGTTAAATAACATTTTATTAACACCTAACATTAACATACACTAAAAGATAAACAGAAAATAGAATTACATAAAATAGTTCTTTAAGTTTTAGGGCATGAGTTCAAACACTATAATAGCTCACTTCTGCAGCTTGCGTGCATTGAACTGGGTATTTTCTCTATATCGTTGGTAGAGGGCATTGCTGACGATATCCATTCGTTACAGCAGTAGATTGACAATGGAAAAGGCAGGAGATGGGAGATGATGGGTCATGGAAGATTCATTAAATGGTAGAGAAGGAGACTATTCAAACTAATGAGAATGTTGATTTGAAAGAGGGAAGAATATTATTGTTCCCAGATCCTGTTTAGGGTGAATAACGCACATTGGTCCATTCAAGAGAGAGAATATAAACAAAATAAAGTTCACAGAAAGCAACTGAGTGGTCTTTTGTGGGGGAACAGCACCAAGGTGATCCAAATTATGTACAATAACATCTTACAAAATATTTTTGAAGTGCATCTAAGCGCCATACTGGTAGAAATGCCACACCCACTGACAATTTAAGTAATGCCGCACCTTTCTTCTGGAAATTACAGTAAATATTACAAACTATACAAACACATGAACCATATCAGAATTCAGATTTTGCAATTTTTCAGAAATTGATTTTTTAAATTTAAAAATGCCAAAATATGAACATCTGCCTTTTAAAAAATATTTCTGTACTGAAAGTATATATCTATGGACAACAATTTTGATAATAAAGGCAGGGCAAGGGCTTTTTATGGAAACAATGCATGGCAAAATCGCTTACAAAAAGTTTTTTACACAACATAGTTCAAGTGACAGTGAATATCAAACAAAATGGTAAATCAAATAAAATGGTAAATCAAATAAAATGGCATAAAATATCATTAACTTCTAATTCAACACAGATTTTACACATGAGGAATGTTATCATAAGAGCTATATATGAAACAAGTTTTCCGTTGATTATTTTTGCTACACAAATATTCAAACTTTGCAAACCTAATTGCATTACAGTATGCTTTTGAAATTAAATTTAATGTGAAAAACAAACTATAATAAATATTCTTTCTTTAGAGAAGTTTTGTTTCTGGCATTTAAACCATTTAATTACTGTTTCAATAGTTACTATGCAATGAAACAACGAAACTTCACTTTTTTCAGAGAATCATATTTGAGTGTGCTAATTTTTATACGGAATCATTAAAAAATCATCAGCTATAAAGCAGAATGTGTACACATACTTTGGTAATTCTATTGTAAAACTCTCCATCAGAGCAGGGCAAACATATTCCATTTGAGTATGATGCATTGTCATAACAGCTAACACAATAGGTTGGTCCATAATCTGAAATACATTAAAAAAACCCATTAATAACTAATTTTTAACATATCTTACATAAAAACAAATGGTTTTTCAGAAATACAAATTTAACTTTTATAAAATTAAGTAATACTAAGCAGTAGTTGTTAAGCATTAAATTCATTATTCACTACAGATTTACATAACCTGCAATGCGATTTTTTAATAATTATGCAAGCTACAATATAAAAACACTGTAAAATGATCATCTTTTTAGTATAATCCAAGAGTATATAACTAACAAGTTTTCTCTGACTGCCATGCATTTCATAATACAATGAAGAATAACCTAATGAATTTTTGACATACATGGAAAACACATAAAATTTTGTAACATAAATGAAAAAAAATTCGTTTCTAACAAACTAAAAAGCTATTATTACAAGCAAACATCATGAAACATCCATGCACAAAGATATGTATTCATTATTTATAAACTGGCTCACCTGTACAAGTTTTGCATGTATAATGACAAGGCAAACATTCACTGTAATCTTCATTCACCACAGAAAAGTAGCCATCTGGACATTTAATTTGACAGCTATTATAAACAAGATACAGACCCATTGGACAAGTAGTACAATTCATATTTGATCCACCAGTGCAAAGCAGACATGTAGAATCACATACTTCACACTTGCCTTTGCCATTATTAAAATACCTGAAAAAAAGGGTATAACTTTTTTCCTACTAATGCTTTAAGAAATTTGATATATTTATTTCAAATTTTTCACCATATTACATAAAACTCCATAAAAGGTCATCTTACGAGCTAGGAAAAGGATATATAAACAAGAGCAAACTCTTAACTAGAGTGCACACCTTACTTACACACCCAAAGCTGTTAAATCAATTTCAGCAAAGAACATATGAAGAGAAACCGTTGTGATTAAAGTATAATGGATCCAAAAAAAGTTTGGCTTATTCAAGTAAGGCAAAGTACACAAAAGCTACCTGCCTAAGCCTACCGTTTGATAAATTGTATACTATATTCCGGCAGATTACAAACTACAAGTGGTTTAGCTGAATTCATATTAATTTCACATTAAATATTTACATGAATTAATGGCAGAACTGATAAGAAATTTTTGAAAATATTGGAAAAGTAAATAATGCTGCTACTTGATTATGGTATCTAGAATGATACCAATGCTAAAAGACATAGTGCCACTTATCTTGAGTTTAAACATTTTTCTCCTATTTGGGCTTTTTAAATACATAACCAAACTATCGCAATTCTTCATGTATCACTTCTAAATCGCATAATTCTGAAAGTCACTTTTGCTTCCCTTTAGCTAATACCGACACTAGCCCGCTTACACTCCCTACTCCCAGCTAATCACTTTCATATGCACATATGCATATTTAAATCACTTCTTCATTTTGACCAATGTCTTGCAGCACACTCCACAATTACTATCACACCCCCCTAACAGTAAGTAGAAGCAGACATCCTCAAATTGGAAACTCTGTATTTTACAATACGCAATAACCTGTTTCACCTGCAATGAACATCAAAACCATAAACATAAGAAAAATGGCTTGTGATTAAAGCAATAAGCGATCTAAAAAAGGACTGGCTTATTCAATTAAGGCATAGCACACAAGGGCTACCATCCTAAGCTCCTATCAAACTTTAACTAAGAGCATCCTGGTGCCTACTTAAACAAATGGCAGTTTGAATATTAATTATAATCAAAATCAATATTTTTTAGAATTGAGTTTGAAAGTAAATGTTTACTGCAGTTTGAGAAATAAATGAAACAGCAGAAAATAAATGAAAACAGTAGTCCAAACTACTGCTGCTTTTTTTCATGACTAAACTCTTATACATGCAGGCTAAATTTCATCCCTAGAAAAGAGACATTAACTATCTTTTTTATTTAGAACTTAAGAATTTACGGAATTCACTTTCAAATTTATATTGCTAGATATCCTACTGGTAATTTAGGCATTACATTCCCACTTTGTGGCATACAAGAAGCATTTTTTTATTACTCCTCTTCAGCAAATGCAGTTTTGTTTGACATATTCTCATTTAATTCACTTTAAGGTACTTTCTCAGACTATTCTGACTAAAATGCTTTGCTTAATATGTCCCCAAACTACTACTGTCTAAGAATAATTTCCAAGTATGAGAAATTTTGAAAGTTTTCATGCACTTAAATTATAAAAAATGAAAGTATATTCTTTCTATAACATCTCTATCTGAGAATAACTTCAGCTTAAATTATGAAATGAATAACTTTCTTTTTCCACTATTTCCAAGTAAAAGTGGACTAGCAAAAAGAGATTACATGACAGTAATGGTAATATGAACCCATAACCATTGAACATCATATTTATAAAAAATATTTTTATTCCATAGCATTTAAAAGCAACCACATATAAAAATGAAGAAAATAAATGTTTTTTATCATGAAACATATAACCTCTAATTTTACTGCTATGTTAAAATTTACAAATAAACTCACAACAGAGAAAATATAAAGCTGAAGCTGAAGCAACCCAATTTAACATGGAAATTTTTACACCTAGGTTGTCAACTGTGTTATGCAGCCCTTGGAATTTACTTATAGGAAGATATTTCATGAAACTCTTTGTTTAGATGACATCCAAACATATATGAAACATTTGGTGAAAACTATGAAAACTCCAAACAACAAACTCCTTTTGCCCCAAAAAATTTATCCTTAGAATTTTTCACATTAGCCTTAACGTATCTAATGAGAAACATTTTCCAGTAAATAACACAGAATGTTTGGATTTAATCTTTAAATTCTTTTTTATTCCCCAAATTAAAAATTTATCACTATACTTTTGTATGAAACACTAACGGCTAATATTTGAAACAATAATCATTAGCCTAATTAATAAGCTATGGAAACAGCTGAAATTTAGACCCAAGTTCAATTTTATGGAGAAATTCTATGAAACGAAATCTTTCTTAATGCTTAAATATTAAAATCAGTTTGATAAAATACAAATTTATAATCAAATACTGTCAATTTTTTTCGATTCATGAAACTCCCTCAGAATAAAAGTAACAAAGAAATAGCCAACATTCAAAAGGCATTATAAATGACAAATTATTTGTACACATATTTGTCTTCATATTTTGATTCTAAGTAAATCACTCTACTTACTCTATTTCTTATTTTCTTATATTTTTTATTCAATTTCAAAAATGAACAACTGCATTCATAAACCCTATTTCTAACAAGGCATGCAAGACATGTAACTGAATAAGAAATGTTTAAGTTCTTGAAAGTCATTCACTTTTTGTCATAACAAATTAAATATGATAGAATAAAATTATATTTGGTATTATAAGAAGAGTGGATTTCTAAAGATTTCACTGTCCAAAGTAATATGGCAATTTATTATAATAAGTTAGGTTTGTCTGCAAAGATATTCTTAGAGAAATTTGTTTACATTTTGTTATAGATGGAAAAAATTATAAAAATGCCCACACCACTCAGCTGCTCCAGTGTACTTCTTCTCAGAAAAGTACCTAAAGTTTCTACAACTAGCTACTTAAATGAAATGTGATTTAAAGAAAATGCTCATGCTGTTTTATGTGTGCTTGGATGAATGAACTGCAGAGCAGAAGCGCCACATATCTGCAGGTAATGCATTTGAAATTGCAGGTAAGACTGAACACTATACACAGCAGGTCCATAAAAGTCTTTACCCTGTCTTTATTATCACAACCGTTATATTCATGTTAAGGTTTTTATATCTAAAACGTAAATTTTTTAAGAAATTATGAAACAGTTCCCCAGTCCATATAGTCATATTTAGTAAGAGTTTATTCTCATTATAAAAAACAAAATCCAAAAAGATTTATTCATGTACAACAAATATTATGGAAATATTTAATTTCAGAGTTGGAGACATTTCACATTTTCTAATACCAGAAAAATGTTTTTATCGATTTTCTTGAGGGTAATATATAAATTAAAGTAATAAATGTTTATTTTTTTTCATTTCTTATCAATCAGTGATACCCTTCTGTGATTTAATAGTGTATAACATTTAGTTCATAATTTTATCACATTTGGTATACCAGAAAGACTTTTTACGCAATGTATACATTTTTAGATGCTAAAGATATGGGAACAATATTCATATGCAATTTTATTACTTTAGGATCACAATCTAAAAGTCATAAAAATAAATCATTGGACTGGAATATCTGGCTGTAATGAAAGTTTTCCGCCAAAAATGCTCTTAATAAAATTATAAAAGAAAAAAAAAACATGAAAGCAGCACCTTAGTTCAAGTAGTAAACACCATCCAAATCTGTCAACGTTTCTAAATCTGCTATCATCCAAATCTGCCAACGTTTCGGTTGTTTTTTTAAAGCCTTCAGCTCTGAAACTTAACACCCAGCGATTCAACTCTTACGACAAGTTTATGCGATGCATAGTGCGACTAATGGACATGACACTAATGTCTAACTCCTTAGAAACTCTTGAGTCGTTGCATACTGATCTTCTTTCACAAGTTCTCACAGGTTGTTCTCAACAACAGTAAGACAGCCAAAGTGCTCTGCTTCTTGAATGTCCAAGTCCTTGAAACCTTCACAGTGTCACAAGATGCAAGGTTAGTACCTAAAGTTGTACACATGATTTGGTGAATTCTGTAGCTGACTTTTTGCAACAGAACTGGAAATAAATGATAGTTCTAATCTGTTAGCATGACAGTTCCATTTCAGACACCTTGTACTTAATGATAACAATATTTTTTTTTTTACAAATTTCACAACAGTTTTCTAAAGAAAGTCCCTTCTGTCAAATGCCAAAAATCATTTGACAAAATATGATTAAACAACACCAACTTGAACTGTTTGCGCAGGTAATATTTGTGGTGGCGGAAAACTTTCATTAAAGCCCGATATTTTAGTAAGGACAATGCTACTTCGACTATAAACTGTAAATGTTCTGAAAATATATTTGTCTACTTTTGACAGCCCTCCCGATAAAGAAATTGCATTCATTCTTAAATGAGAAACTATGTATTGTCCACTTTTCATTATATGTTCCTTTAATGTACTGAAATTTTACTATGCACATTAAATTTAACATCTTTACAATTTGAAACGAATGTTATTAAAATACATAATCTGAAAATACAATGACAAAAACAAGCAGTGCAAAACTGCTTCTCATGTGACCAGATAACTGACTAAAGACATCTACATCCAAAACTAATTTTTCTAGAGGTAAATTTTCTCATTGGTTTCTGATTCTGCATTCTTTAGCGAGAAAAATGCTACTTCCACAGTAGTCTTCATAGTAACTTCTGGTTCTGAAATGTTTGTTTATGTTTCAAGAGATGGTCCACAGAATTTGAGGAGTGAAACTGTGAAGCAAATAAATACATAAAAGCAACTTAAACTCATTTATGTACTTATTCCCTGCACTTGAAGATAATATTTTACCAAACTGCATCTCTAATATATGCTTTCAGATGTGGTTTAGCAACAGAATATACCAGAATGCAGACTTCTTAGAGAAACTTTCAGGTGGGAAATTAAATATGTACATATAGAGGCAAGAAATTTCATTTTAAAAATCTTTTGAATGAGCTTTTATCCATTTATTGCCCAGACTAGAGAGTTTCCAATACATTTTTATAATTATGAGTTTTGTAATATTTTGAATTGCTGTTCAAAAGATGCATTTTTACTTCCTTGTATGAAGTAAAAAGAAGTAATGTAATCACAAAAATTCCGAGTTTCATATTTCAATGAAAATATTCATTTTGACCACTATCAAACATGATTTAATGTTTTTGCTTGACATCTGTATGTAGAGACAGAATAAAGAACTTTTCCCCCAAATCGATTATAAAATTAATTTAAAATGGATTCAGAAGAGATTTCTTTTGTGATGTCTGTATGTATGTATCTTGCATAACTCACAAATGAGTAGCCTCAGAACATTGAAATTTTGTATATAGGACTGCTATAACATGCAGTTGTGCACTCCCCTTTTTGATTGCAATTAGCCGCACCAAAAGTATATAAATAAATAAATATATATATGTGTGTGTGTGAGTGTGTGTGTCCTTATTCAGCTCGGTGATCTCAGTATTTTTATTCTTATATGGTGGTAAACTGTGCCTTCTTTGCTTTAAAAATGATCGAATTAAATTATTCTTATATTCTGGTCAAGGTTTTTATGCCTTTAGTTAATCTGCCTGCAAAAGTTTTAGAACTAATAACAATTTTAAAGTTAAGTAAGTGCAGTTAAACCTAATTTTCGTTCACCATAGCAGCCATATTTGTTTACATTTGAAACGTAACAGAACAGTGAATTAAGTCAGGTTCTGCACCAACTTCAGTGTCTTTTTGCCAAATGGGACCAAAAGTAAACTTTCAGTTTTGTGCAATGAAAAATCTGCCTTGTTGACTGGCAGAATATATTGTTTTTGCATAAAAACTTTAATTTTAATTGTAAAAATTGTTCCTTAATTGTTTTAACTTTATTTGGTGTTTTACTTTTTTCTATATTTTTCCATTTTTAATGAAGATATTTTGAGGTTTCCCGCATTTTTGCATTATTGCGAAGTGAGAATTGAATTATTTGAATGAGAAACCTGTCTAATGAAATTCAAGGAAATAAATTTAAATGGAATGCAGCAAAAAAAAAGTGTATAATTTAATATTTTGTACAAGGAAGTCATATGGTGTCCAAATCAGAATTTTTAATTTAAAGTATCGCGTTAGCTTTTCATCACCAGCTCCATTCTTTTTCTCCATTTCTAAGCTTAATGTAGAGATTCCACAACCAGCTTATATTTTCCTATGTCACGTTTTCAAAATAGCTGCATGCTCCTTAATTTCAACAACTGCATGTAAACAAACATTCTTCGTATCACCTAGCAGAGAATTTGTTTTTCACTCTCTGCTAGTAGTACCTCTAGTTACAAAATAAAGAAGTCAGATCATGAAAATCTACAAAGGATTCTACATTGTTCCTCATTTCTGATAATTATTGCTGAAATTCAAGGTGTCATGATAGGCGGTGTCTGCAATAATTCCATTCTGAAAACTCTCAAGCAAATTAAAATTTCATTAACAAATTTCTAGAGGCATAAATTCATTGATATGGCACAGTGATACAAAAAAGACATTCTGGTAACTAGTACCCACTTTGTCTGCAATACAACTATTCAGTTTCTGGATTTCCTAATGTTTGGATGTAACAGGAAGCAATAGTATTACTAAATATATGTGTGTGTGTAATAAATCTGTTTTGCATCAACAAGAATCAAAACGCACTTCTTGGACAATGGAAATGTCTTTGAAACGTTTTCTTCAAATACATATAGTATTTTACGAACTAAAAGTACTTGAAGAAAGCTCTCTAGTAAACTGTAGCAACATAGAAACGTATTATAAAGTTAAAGGGAAGGGGGGGGAAACTTTAAAATATTTTTTACCAAAAGCAATACAAAATATAAAGAACAGAGAACCTAGCAGAAATATATTGCAACACTTTCACTGAAAATTCAGTTCTGAATCGTAAAATATAGTAGGTTTTACCTAAGCAAATCCAATATCAAATAATGAAAACTGCAACTGAACAAAAACTTAGGAAAATCTAATAACTTCTACTGAGCACTAAATATTAAAAATTTGAATATAAATCAATAAAATACAAATTCTTACAGTTATCTGCTGTAAAATATGATAGTAAATATGCTGTAAAATATCATTTGAAATATTACACTGAACAAGCACCAAATAACCTGTATCTTCAATAGCTTTATAAAAAAAAATTAGATAGATTGTGATATATATAGGAGTAAAATCTCAATTTTTATATGCTGCTCTTGATAAGTATTCCCACATATATTCGGCATAAAAAACTTGGAATTATGCTGCACAATCAAGTATTTTGATGTAACTTTGAAAAAAAAAATGTTTTTACAAATTTTGATTAGCGAGCAAATAGCATTGGTCAGATGAAAAATAAAACTTCATGCAGTAGTAATAAAAGCTTCCAATAATAAATATCTTCATGGGACATTTTAAAGCTTACTTCACTATTCCAGAAAACTGTATCAACATTTTAATTAAAACCTGTCCCCTCTGAAACTCACTATGATAACAGCTATTTGTCATCACAAAAGAAAATTCTGTCCTTCCCCACATCATGACGATGATAAACATTTTAACATTCACAATCTTTTCCCACTTATGTGTCAAGAACAAAAGCTTCCTTGCAAACTTTGAACTCACATTCATGTGCCACATTAGTTAGCATGATTTCCTTTTACCTCTGACCTACCCTCTGACTGGCCAGGGTTTTCGCTAACAAAGCACAAATTTCTAAAAACTACTACGAGAAAAAAATATTTTCTTGATTTTAATGCAAAAATTCTCCTTGTATTATGTTCCTGGGTTTGTATATTTTTAATATGTTGCCTTAACTTCTTTGACATCTTTTTTGACTTCTTAGAAGCTTTTCGCTCTAAGCTTTTTGTTTGAAAGAAAAAAACGCTTCCATTTGTTTTGTTAACAATTCCTATTAATGGCTTCTATCTGCTTGTAAACTATTTCTTGGTAAGTTAAAAGTTCCCTTTCAACAATTTACCCTTGTTCTACATACTCACATTTGAAAATTAAAATCTACACTCAGAAATAAGATTCATAAACATGTGAAAGAAAAAAAGTATTTTTTATTATTTTTCTTTTAAATTTAGAAGAGTTCAATGTAATAAAGATCATAACTGGAATGAAATTTGGTAAAAATTGTTATAGTTTAGACTACAGAATTCACAAAAATATTTTGTTTCAAACATCTGCTGTGAAAAGTATCAAATGCAGAACAGCACTGGGAATAAAAGTTAAAAACAAAGAGTTAAAATTCTTAAATATGGAATGTTGTCACTCCTCAGCAGCTAATAGCATTAACTACAAACACTCTTGAAAGAAAGTCATTACAGAGTACGGGGAGTTGAAGCGCTAACAAGTATGGCAGGTTTCGGTACCATAATTCAGAAGTTTCTCTAAGCAGGACCTCTCAACAATAGCCAAAGGCTTCAGATGAATCTGATTCTCTGCAGTGATGATTTCTTAAAAAAAAGTAATTTTCAATATCGATGTTTTATTAAGGCTCATTATATTTTATAAATACATATTATTTAATGCATAACTATTATTGCACAGATATTTGTTAAATATAAATGCTTTCATTGGCTTAATTGCACTTGCCTCTACTGAACATTTTCAGCAGATCTGTAACATGTAATTTCAACCACAATGAATATGTCCCTAAAATAACCATTTCCAAACTGCTAAATTTATTCAATCATTGAGAATCCTTGGTCTAACTGTGAGAAACACCATTATTTCAACCCTTAGGGAAAATAAATCTGCCCTACCAGCATAATCTTTAATTCCTATATGTCTGAGGGCAGTAATAAACTCTTAGTTCTTTAAAATTAACTACTGCAGTCCAGATCCTCCACTTCCAAAATAAATATACATAAAAGGAACACATAAACATAAAAGAAAGTGGTAAAAGTGCTGTTCAGGTAAAAGAGAATTTTAATGTGCTGAAAACATATACCTCCAAATGACAGTCAAAACAGGTGTACAAGAAAATCAAACAAATAATTAAAGATATCAGTATGAAGACAAATCTGATAGCAACACTTACCCTGAAGGACAAGAAGCAACACAAGATCCATGGTATAACAAAAAATCATGCTTGCAAGCTATGCAGTTATTTTTCTCGTTTTTGCATTTAGAACACATTTCATTGCATGGAGTGCAACCACCATTCTTAGCAAAGAATCCATCAGGGCAAGCTCTTACACACTGACCTTCAAGCCATAAATATCTATGAATAAAATTTGTAATGTAAAAAACAAGTAATATTAATAATAACAAGAAATTTGCAATGTACATTTCATGTATGAATGCAATATATATTTCATGTAAGCAATAAGTTTCTTCAATGTAATAATCCCTTTTTATATAGAAGTAATGTGCATATGCAGGGGAGCAGTCCTGGATGCCTAGGCAACCCCCTCACTGCAGAATTATATCAAAATATATATATTTCTCCCCTCCAATGACAGGCATTAGCCACTCCTAAGGCCGGAAGTAGTGGTCACTTCATTGGAGGCACCCAACAAGTGGGCCACCATTGCCTCCTATGAAGCAACAGACATTTTATACATAGGCTTTCTCTGGGACTCAAACCCAGGCCCTTCGATATGGCAGTCTGAGTGACTAACCACTTTCCCGTCTGAGCGGCACATCAAAATATACAGCAATTTTGAAAAATTCTGATGCATAGAACCTTTTCTAAAATTTGGCATAAATCAGAGAAAATATTTCAGTTTTATAACTTTAATTAAAGTTGTATCTGAATTCATACTAAATGTAAGCATTATGACATTCTACAAAAGTAATTTTTCACAAATCACTGGTAACTTCTAAATTTCATTGGTAAATAACAAATGCAGTCAAACACACCAGCTTTAAAATTATCCAAAATCCACGCTTAGAAAGACATTCACTTTAAAGAAACTTTCTATGTGTTTTGAAAGTATCCGACAAACTTCTTTTTTCCCGTCATCCTAAACTTCTCAATTTTTTTTTGGTAAACTGCATATTAAATTAAGTTCATGCATAAATATAGCAAACTACAAATTATCATTAATCTGGAATAAATAATGTATGGACTCATATCTCGTTTATTTAGGATGACCAGCAGCTGAAAGGCTAAAACTGTGCACAGTGATAGTTTGGCTCCAGTTCCTTTCTCGGAGATTGAAATATCTTGAATATGTGAGACTTTCTGAATTTTCCCAGCCTATATGCAACATAAATGTTCCACATGGTTAGGCTGGTTGCTCTTTTACCTGATTTAAAAGTATGCATTACATTTGAGTCACACATGAAGTTACATACAAACCAATAAGTTTTGTTATTAATTAGAGAGATAACAACAGTGGTAGTTCAGCATACTTTTCATTAATTCATTTATATTTTTATTAGGATGGTTACAAAAACTTTGCATTTTTTTAGTTGGTATTAATTTTTCCTTCACAGAACGCAGTAAAGTTTCGATGGTTATTTGTGAGAATCTGTCAGAATTGAGTTCGTATAAAATTATGCATAAACTTCTAAGACTTAGTCCTTATGTTAGACATCAGCTTCCCAACTATAAAGTAATAAGGTAGTTACTTGACTTGTTTATTTTACATTACTATAGTGAATTCATTTTAATTGTTCAATTTATGGCATTGAAGGCTTTTTTTTTACCCTTTGAAGGAAAAGAAAGAAAATGCTCACAAAATGTCTATGCTTGTTTTCTGAGTTACAGCAACAGTTAGGAAATAAATCTGAGGTTATTCGTGAGAGCTAAGTGAAAGCCGTACTGAAACGACACTGGCTGGCTTTAATGATGCACAAACCAATGGCTTGTTTGCATACATTCCTTCTATTTGAAATAAACCATCCTAATACTTTATCTAAATAATATTACTTTTCAGTAATGTTTTACCTTAAATTCCTACAAGTTTTACAAGACAGCTTAAAAGTGACTGACATTGGTTTGCTTCCTTTCAGCAATTAAACATATATGATTTCCACTTTTATATAACATTCTTTTTTATTAATTCTTTATCATTTTCTGTACTAGACAATCGATGTCATAGAGCTTTAATGATTATATGTAGCATTTTCACTGTAAAGCATCAAACTGCAATCCTCGCTTAGTGGCTTATGGGAAAATCATGAGAGGGTGCTGATCTTTATCCAATGCAATTTCTTGACTAAGAAAACCAAATTTACTAGATAGTTGTCTTTTTTAATGAAGATGATTAATTTGGATATGACAGGGACCATAATGGCAGTGATTTATTTTCTAAAAGAATTAGCATCATGCTGCATCTAATGTTGCAAGATGCAGTCTATATGAATTTGTTTTTCAAACTTCTGAAAATAAAACATAATTATCTTAATCATTTCGAATGGTGTACCAAAAATGCTACTTTAATACCTACCACCAGAAGACTTTTGTAATACTTTTTTAATACTTAAACACCTTGCGTCCCACACAGTATAACATAGGGTTTACACAAGCAAGAGGGAAAACAACACAACACAAAAATAATGTAAAATTTACAAATTCACAAATGAAACATAAGAAATAAATATACAGAAGGAAGAGAATGTCCATTTACTTAGAAAAATATATAAAAGGGGGGGAACAATGTTTAAAGAACTTATCTGAGAAATGAATTCTTCTCTTGTCTCTGTAAGCTTTGAACAGTGCAATAAATGTCGCGCCCTTAGAAATATAGTAATTTCAAAATTGCAGAATTTTTTTTATTCCTGAACCTGTGAGGAATAGAAGGGAAAATAATTTGGTCAGAAAGGCTGTAGAGAAATTTCTGTAAAATTTATCCCAGCTGAAAACAGTTTTGCTACAACTTTGTTTTTTGAAGAACGGATTCAGCAACATCACTGTGGTGTTAACTTGAAGGTTTTTGCAAACTAATTAGCGCTTTCATTTCCCATATTGCCAGTATGGCCCACGTACATGAGAGAAGATGACATCAATACCTTTATTATTGAGATCTTTAAGAACTGCATGAAAACAGACAATTTATTACAGGAGAAGACATTCATGAGCTGTAAATTTATTGGGGGGGCTACAACATTTTTTCCAAGAGGGGCCAAAGAGTTCTAGTAACGCCACTGATTAGTAGTCATATTACCATTACAAAGTTTTTTCACATCTCCTTCTCTCTGGAGTTGATCTCTTTGGTGGATCTGTTCTGCTTGCATTTCCATTTGTTTTATTAGTAAGGCATATATAGTTTTGATGCATTTTATTAGCTAACATCTGGATGAACATCTGTCTTGTAATTGGTTTTTCAGTAATTTTCTTAAAAGTAATCCAGGTATGTACAGCAGCTAAATCTAAAATGTTATGAACAGTGTGAACAGGCCATCTTCTAGAAGGTGTTTTTACAAAGCACAATTACATCAACAATCAATTACATCAATTACATCTGATCAATTACATCAACACCACATTTGGTTGCATTATAAAAACTAATTGTTTCTAGGGTTTTCTTTTCATTGTTACTTATATCGATAGATGGATGAAAAGTATTTATACTGTAATAGTAGCGCTTGCTTCAGAATTTTAGATTTGTACTGTGCCTCTCGGATATCTTTCCTCAACTTAAAAAAACTTAATTCTCTTATTGCTCTGCTGACAGTTCCTTCTTCTTTTCTTTTGCAATTATTCAACTAAATGAAGTGACGTAAAAAAATTATTAACTGTGACATTTAAAACTTTATATAGAAAAGGTTTCACCTGTCTCATAACGATGTATTCAGACAATCTTTGATTGTATGATTGTTCTTCATTTTTTTCAAAGAACTGAAGAGGTATTTTGTTTCTACATCAACAGGAAACTAAAACATTTGTCCATATTTATTGGGTTTTGACAGTATAAAATGGGTAAAAGGACATTATGTTTTGTTTGGAAACAGTTGTTCATCTATAGTAATATCGCCCCCCTGGTTTGAAGCAAGAAATACATTTATAAATGAAGTGATTACAAATTTATTTGTTTGCAAATATGTAGAATGTGCAGATTTTAAGTCAAATCATAAAAATCGCATAATTTCACAAAACTGTTTCTTCTCAAAAAATTCAAGCCCCAGGTTTTAGACCACAAGGAATGAAGCTCTATTCCTTTTGCACTATTCACACCACAAGCATGTAGTATTCCAATACAGGCAAGTAACTCATTTATAGAAAGGGTCCAAGTGTCATTCTCAAGGATGCACCTTGCTTCTACATCATATGTTTATATTGTTCCAAACTCTGCTATCAATAAATACAAACCAAACACTCAACAAACTATTATCACTCACACTAATTTTGACATGATTTGTTGGTTCACTAACTTGCCATTTAATAGTTTGTTTTAAAAACCTTAGATTTTTTTTAATTTTTTATACATTTTCCATTCAATGCCATCAGGAGCAGTGAAAGCTTCCATATTATCTAACACATCTTTTGGAATTTCCTTGCTCTCACCTCCATGAGAATTTGACGAATAATCATTTTTACTTTCAAAATCCTCATCTACAGCGTCTGACAGTTCACCCCCTTCAGATTCATTATCTGAAGGTTCACATAAAAGATTTGCTCTTTCCTTTGGGGTTAATCCCTTTTTAATAAGCCATTTTTCACAATACATTCAACAAAAATGAATACGATGAACATTTATGAAGTACATAACACAGATAGCTATAAAATAACTATGAAAGACGTCATCCCAGGTAGTAAACCATTCTGATCAGCAAGTGCAAAGAACTGACCATGTTTTCAACTTAGGGGTGGAAAGAGGAATGTCAAGATAATTGGTATATCCCTTTTTGAAAAAGCAAGTACAGTACAAAGTCCTGATACCTAAACAGGAAGGTAATGATATAACTGTGTCTTTTTTCACTAGGAGTCAATATGACTCATTTGGGCATTCTAGGGATATAGGCTCATAAATATTTTACAAATTAAATTAAGTATTTCTGGTTTTCTCAAGTCATAGACATTACTAATTCATTAAAAAATTAGGATAGATATGAATTTTTTTTAACATGCAGGGTTGAAAGGACTATTGGGCTTTCTGGTGTTAAAAATAAAAACAAGGGCTCTAATAACAGACATTAACAATATGGTGCAAACTAAGAGAATTATTTAGTTTACAACATAATGTTCAGAATTTCTGAAAATTACAGGTTTTCAAATTTACTTGAATGTCCTTAAATATTTTTTATTAAAGGTTTAATTTCTATATATTCATATAAAATTATGTGAAATAAAAACTGCATCATAATGGTGTCATAAAATATGTTTATATGTTCAATGCTTATGATTGACTATCAAGATCAGGACATTAGTTCGAAGAATGTATTTATAATGGAAATATTCATACAAAAAGAGATCAATTCTGTAAAAAGAAATGTTGATTTTTTCAAAGGTTTGAATTTAAATCAGGTAATCCATCATACCAGACTATATTACAGTATAGTACGAAGTTCGGGATCCAGAATCATCACGACTTCAGCTATCCAAATGTTAGATCATGAATTTAAATTTTATAAGATGAATTTAGAAATTATAATATGAAAAATAGGAAACAGCTGTGTCTATCAAAAAATGAAGCATTTATGACCTTAAGGGAATCAAAATTAACCCCCTAAAAAAACTCGATACTCATTTGCTTTGCTTTACATTTCTTTCAATGTATGTTCAAGCTGTTTCATTTTTTTTGCTCATACTATCTGTTTATTTCCTGTTCAGTTAAAGTTCCACTCTTAAAGTCCTGTTATATGCAAAATTCCTACTAAACTGGCAATTTTGCCATCCATTAGATGCTTGATGATTCAGATTTCATCGTCGTAATGCAAAACTTCAGTTGTATCATCTTCAATCATTACTACATCTTCACAATTTCCATTAATTGGGAAATTTTGCCCTTTGCTTGCAATACTGAAAACCCATCAAATTCGAGTCTATCATCATCATCACCATCATAAAATATGATAGCTGGACAAATTTTTGGCAAGCATTTTTTTAAATATCTGCAGTCAGGTCCACACAATTCTCCAAATTATGTGGACCTGCCAACCACACACAGGAGAATTTATGTTAAAATATTACTTCAAAACTTCCTAAATGTTCTTGCCACTGTTCAGAAAATTTAGCATGGATTTTAAGAAGGCTATTTTATATCTGTATTTCAGCATTTACAGCTATCCAATACCCACTGGCTGAATGATGGGTGCACAATTTAGAAAGAATACGACTGAGACACTATTATTTAATAAAACTTTAACTATGAGCTGAATGATTGTCTATAATCATGACAATTTTTGCATCACTCAATAAACCAAGAATTTCAAATTTTGCAAAGCCTCAGTTATAAAATTATTTTCAATCATTTATTCATGTTTGTATCATCCATGAACAACAGACAACAGGGAAAATCTTTACTTTTTTAAATGGTTGAGGTTGGGTACTTTTCCAATCACGAAAATTTTACATCTGCACATTCCTTCAGCATTTGCATTTGCCAAGTTTGCTAATCTTGCTTTACAAGACATCAGTTGAAGTCTTTTCTGCAAGGGTCACAAAGGTATTTTGAACTACATGTAGCCAGAAAAGAGGAATTCTGTTATTGCAATAAATTTATTTTGAAGATGTCTGGCTGTTAACGAATTTGACATATTCATCTGCAAACATTTTGGTACTTTGATATCAGATGAAGCTTTTAACTGCCCTATACAATGACAATTTCTAAATATAACTAAACAAACTGAATGTGTGCACTCAATATTTCCTCATTTAACACTCTGACATAAATGATTATAATGGGACCCATCAGTGGCAGACCCTTGTTATGATGCTGTCTCACACCCATTCAGCCATCAATTCGTCATAATAGTCATTAGTATAAAAAAAATATTTTTCTATTTTCACTCAAAGCTGGCTGTCAGAATCAACATAAAGTTCCTTTTTGTGTTTCGTACATCAAATACTATTGACTTTCTAAATATGACTGCCTTATAACATGGCAATTTTTACACTTAGCTAAACAACCTGTTGATTACATGCCATCAGTTTTTAAGTCCATTTCATTGTGTGATACTTTCATTTGAGCTGTCAATGGCATGCCCTTACTGGAATGCTGTCTCACCAATTCAATCATCACTTTGTCATGATTGTCACTTTTAGCACAACGAAAGATGTTTCTATTATCACTGAAAGTTAAATGTTGGAATCTACACAAAGCTCCTTTTACTGTTTTATGCCATATACTGTTGATTTTCCAATACCATACTCCTCACACCGTTTTGAAATGAATATAACATTATCTTTTTTGGGGAAAAGACTACAGCAATTTCACTTTTTCTTGCTTGACATCAAAAAATGCTTTTATTTTGCAGATCCTTCTGCAACCCCAGAATAAGAAACTCTTTTCGACATGATGAAAAATTCAGACTTCAATTTTGAAAAGATAGGTGTAATAATGATAGCCTACTAAGTATCATTAAATTAGAAAATTAAGGAAGTGTCCAGTTTTCTATGTTAACTGAACTTAAAGTACTTCAGCATCTTTCTCACTTCTACAATACCATGCTAATGAAAGAAAACCGTATAAACAATATCCTACTCCAAACAAATATATCTTGAGGCTTCACTTATTTCTTAAATCTGATGAAAAAATGCTAACCCCCTACAGCAACTCAAGGGCCAAAAGTATGGTTGTAGCCAACATCATTCAATGTACTGCCATCGATCATAGGTCAGTGATTAGCCAGTAGGTGTTTGAAAGTGACATACAAGCATGTCCATTAAAAGAAAAAGTTGGCTGAAACACTTTACTGCCATTGGTCATAGAGCAACTCTCTAGCCAGGCAGGTGTTTTATTATGGATTGCAAGCACGTCAGTTAATCAGGGATGGGACTGCTTTTACAGCAAACCTGCCTCTTTTTTATAATGCTGTCCATTCCTAGCTTGTGTAAGGAAGGGGGGAAATGCTTCAAAAACAAAAATTCTGCTGTTTCAGACTTTGGACAACATAATGCACAGAAATTTAGTTAGCTAATACAATTGAAAACTATCACTAAACTGCATAGACACTTTTAAGGCATTGCATGCAGGGTGCCCAAAGATTATTAGACAAATTTAAAAATTATATTTTTAAAGAGTAAGATCGCTGGCTTTTTATAACTCAAGAATTACTCATATCTTGTTAAGCTCTGTTTTGAAGAATTATTTCATGCAGAAATTCTTAGATGGTATTTTGTGTGATTACAACTGCAATCAAAAGTCACAATTTTCATACAGTAGCAAGGTGTAAATGTTATGGTTCATAGAATTGACCTATATTCATGAAAGTAAAAAGATGGTACCACGGCTCTAATATTCTGCTAACAAATTCACCAAAGCAGCGGATACAATAGTTTAAACATCATGATATATATTTATCATGAAAGAACCAAGAGGTCTAATGTGGACAATGAGACAACTGACTGTGAGCACGAGAGACCATATCAAAACCTAAGAAAATCCATTTCTTGTGCAAGCACGGAACCTTGCATTCCAAAATCAACAGTTCGTGGCATCCTGTACAAGAAATTAGTTTCAAACAGAGAAAATTCAAATATTGCAAAAGATGCTTTCAAATGAATTTGTTCAACATCTACTTAATCAAATCAAAAACAATGAAAACTTTCTTGACACTGTTTTCACCCCCTATATAAAATAGTGTTGGATTCTTTTCTGTGGTGTTATGCCGAAGACCTTACCTATCAGACACCACAAACTTACTAACTGGAATGAGCTGAAGCAGCTCATTCCAGTTAGTAAGCTCATTCCAGTTCTCATTTGCTGTTCATTTCAAAATTCTTCATATGCTTAAAAATAACTAGCATGAAACAGAATATTGTTTGGCATATTAAGACAAACAAAAGGCTCCTGCATTAAAACTTATAATTACATTGCTAGTGAGCGGAAAACATTTTACAATTACTTCTTTCTTTTTAGAGCATAATTTTCAATTATGTCCAATAATTCCCAAATGCCCTGTACAGTACTACTAGACAAACACAAGATTTTAAGCTTAATACACAAGTGAGCAATTTTGAATTGAGCATTTTTTCACCAATTCACAATCACGTGAAATTTTGATTCAGTTAATATCAAACTTTTAAATAGAAATTATCTGACTCACTTGGTTTCACAATATATACAATCCTGAATGCTTGGTCCAGTACACTGTTGACAATGTGGGTAACAAGCATCACAACTTTTAGAATCCTGATTATACCATCCTAAGCAAAATAACATGGATTATTTTTAATTCAAAAATGACACAATACTTTAGATAAATAAATGTATATTCTTAGTTTCTACAAACTATTTTTTCCTTTAATTCTTAATTAAGAAGGTTTCACAAAATTAGCAAAATAGTAGAAAACGTTTGTGTAAATATAATTTCATTACAATTTAATGATTCTACTTTTATTTCCATACAGAAAACTTATCAAAATAAAGTTTAGAATATACCTTAAATTAGATGCCCTCTCATTTCGACTTCTCACCGGCAAGTGGTTTGAGGTAGGGAAAATTAACTTATTTTTTACTACATATTATATAATAAAAATATAAGATTATCACAGTGCAATTAAAGATTTTTCATACAATTGTTTTACTAATTTCACATAAACATCGTTCTATGAAAACAGTAAAATTTCTATACTCAACAAAATTGTAGTAGTAGTTATTACTTGCACATATTAGAAAAATATTAAATATTACTTAATTCTAAAACACAGAATACATTAAACTGCTCATGAAATTACACACAAAAACCAGCTACAAGCATTAATTCTTAATTTCAGCAAAAAATAACTAAACAATGTAAAGGATAGATGTAGCTATATCAGATATACATTTCAACCACATAAGGTTGAGAAGTGCTGAACCCTGAGCCTTAACTAAAATATATTCAATTCTGAGTAGTAGTGAATTACAGAACAGAATTCAATAATTTTCAGCAGCACACGATATCAAAAATTTTTCACTCAAGTTACACTGTAAGAGGAAAATGTATCTTCACACTTAAGGAATGATGAAAAAACTGATAGGATTAGAATTGAAGGATATGACTAAACCACAAAACTACAAAGACAAAGAAGTACTAAGCAATTTAATCTAAATGCACAGCAAAGTTGTAAAACCCATTCCCCCCTTTTTTGTAATAATAACAATATTCTACATTAAAAAGGTAGTAAATGCATAAAAAATTAATTAATTACTGCTGGTATATGAATATGGGATCCACTTACTTTTAAGTATCAATTAAAATGATTAATGGCTACTCCTCAGTAATTTTCTAAAATCTCTTATATTTGAGAGCAATTCACGAACATTATTTCTAAGTGGATCATGACAGTGATCTGTCATGTAAAAGTGCATCATGAAAAATATCTTTAATGCAAACAATAAAAGAAGCTTTAAAAACGTATATAAAGAATAAAATGTCATTTGTTACTTCCTTAAATAACATTCCTGAGCTATGGAATGTTAGGTTTGTGAACTCTTAACAGAAGACTTTCCAAAAGAAATTTTAATAACTATTGAAGCAATTACTAAGGTTTGTTTTTATTTAATTATGGCAAAGCTTCGAAGACTATCTGCCTAGGGGAAGGGATGCTATCATGGAGGACTTTATAAGGGAAACTGGCTCATATACTCATTACACATGGGGGAAACCCATGAAAACACCTATGTAACAAGCCCGTTGTTCCTTATTAATGTGAAACCACAAAAAAAATCTCCTTCTTCCTTCCCCCTTTTTTTGTGCTAGCTATAATGCACTATAGCATTTTATTCAAATTTCTCGTACCAGAATTAACATAATTAGGAAAACAAAAATGTGACTAAGAGTATGAATGGGGGATAGAAAGGACATTAAAAATAAAATCAAAAAATATTTCACATACCTTTTTTGCAAGAATTCAAAACACATTTATTTGATGCATCAAATTCCCAAGTAAAAGGACACTCAATGCATGTATTATTATCACTACACTTTTCACAGGATCTATGACACCTAAAATGTATTAAAAGCATTTAAAAGACACAATTTATTACATTACAAAACATTTTACAGTGACACATTTTTAAAGCTGCACATGCACGAAGGAAAAGAAATCATTCGCTGAAGGATAATAATTAATACATCTTTCATAACAAAGTTAGCAAGAATCACAGATTTCATATATTTGTAAATATATCAAATATAATGCAAATCAGCATGATATCACAGCACTCTTCTACTTGTACCAAAAATTATATTTTATGATGCTTTGGAAATATAAACTAAAAAAAGAAAAGTAATATATTTGAAAAAATGAAATCTGACTTCGGTATATATAACTTTACAAATCAGCATGATATTACCACAGCACTCTTATATTTACTGTATCAAAAATTTCATTTATAATACTCTGGAAGTATAAAATAAAAAGAAGCAATATACTTGAGGAAAGAAATCAGACTAACACATTGCAAATATTTTGATTACTTAAATTTTAAATACTTTAATTCTTTATATTGTATTTTATATTTCTGTATTGTTGTAGTATTTTGTATTGTTTTATTTGTATATTTTATTTATTTATTGCTATCACAATGGTTATTTTATGGCTTATTTTGGGTTTAATCTAATTTGCAACAAAATGTCTAGTAACTATGCAGCAAGTCTACTTGCTGCATAGAATCATGGATCTTTTAATTATGAGTGCAAAGCCTTTTGGAATTGTAAAAATAGCTCAATTAGAATGACATATTTAGCAGTTCCTCCTCAGCGCATAAAAATCATTAAGTTCCTCAAATCCCTCTCAGGGTAAATTCTAACTTGTAGTTCTACTAATAGCTAAATCTCTCAGTTGATTTACAACTGAACTTCCTAGATGTCCCTAGTTCCAAGCTAGTGACAAAAATTATCAACAAGGCCCCTTAGGAACGAAATTGCCTATATCTCGCTTTCCAGTAATTATTGTGTTGTGTGTACTCCTATTTTCCTAATAAATTGTTTGTTTCTTCATGCTTATCTAGACTTATTTGAAGAAACATCAACAGTCCCACAGCTCGCAACAACATGATTTAATCTAATCAGTATTATACACATCTGAAAACCAAACAAAGTCTGATTACACACTGGCAAAAAGCTGGCAATACACACTGACAGAGCTCTCTAGTCTCAAAAATCTGTTTGTATAAAGTTTTATCAGAAATATTTTATTATAAAAAGAATGTGGATATCACAATTTCAAAAATACAGCTGACATGTTTTTTTATTCAAGTTTCTTGATGTCCCTGTGAAAACTTGGTGGTGTCACCACTCAGCAGAAACTGATTACGTTCTTGAAATGCAAAATGAAGGACATAGGTTAAAGCTGTCAGTGCTCTAAATGTAAAGGATCAATTACAGTACCAAGTACAGTTATACAGGGACCATACCAAAATTTAAAAAAATCGTCACCAGGTTTGGCGACTTTGGGGGATTTCTCGCCAAATTTGGCAAAAAAAATCGCCAAAACCATCGCCAGTTTGACGATATCTCGCCAATTTAGCGAGACAGCCATTTACCTAAAATGTAAAATAGACATGCCCCTGTAATTTACATTATACAAAAGATACTACAATTTCACTTGTAATTTTACTGAACTTAATTTACACAGATGCAAAATTCATAACAAAAAGTCAAGAAAATTTGTAAGTTAATATCTAAAAGTGGCATACGGTGTCAACACTTTAGAGAAGAAATCCACTAAAAAAAATAATGGGAAAGCAAAGTGAGGAAAGTGCACTTCTGAATTCACTGTAAATAATGCTTAGGAAATGCTTGACATGCTTTAGGAAATTTTTTTTCACTTCTCTCAACTGCATGTTGTACAAAGAAGTTTCACATATGAGGGCTTATTAGGTATATTCTACATTTTGTTCAATTAATGTGCATTAAGAATATAGATGATGCACCTATGATTGAGATATTCAAATATTTTTCTAAAAATTTAAATCAATTTTTTTTTCTTTTTGAAATTTATACACTTCATAAATTGCAAAATACACCTAATTTATACAATGTAAAAGCAGCTTTGTCAAACATAATGGTTACCTGTAATAACTGTGGCAAAAATACAAATACTTGCTTATTGATTACACATGTAAGAATTTAACTGCATAAAGCTTCATAATTATAACAGTAACCGCTATTGTTCTCTCATCCTCCGAGTCTCGGTTCTTTTAGCTTATCTTCATCGTAGCAGGGATGCACAGTTACATAGACAGATAGGTAGGCTGACAATGTGCTTCACATTTATATGAAGAGACTGAAGAATAAATAAATAGATAAAGATGTACATAGACAAAGAGACAGACAGATAGCTATGTTGCTGATACTGCTAAAAGAGACATCATTTGATGTTAATTCATTTATTGTGTACAATAGCTCTCTTATACTAATAGAAGTTTTTTTCTACTCCCCCCCCATTACCTCTTATGCATTTGTTTTTCAAATACAATCTAAGAACTCCATTTTTACTGTTGCAAAAACTAAAATATGAAATACAGTGTTGCCAATGAATCCATCCTCTTTTAAAAATTATTGGATTGGTAAATAACTTGCATGTATTCCATGAATATAAGCAACATTTAAATGATAAGGATGGTTTGACCACAAATTTTATAAAATATAAGTAGACTTGTCCTTTTTTTTCCCCAGTGATGTCCCTTCCCTCCACAAGTCTTCCCTTTCTCATGAAAAAAAAATTCTTGTAAGAGTTTTCACCTAGAGGGAGGTTTACGCCCCACTTTAGACTTAGTTTATAATTATTCGAAAAACTGAAGCCAACCAGGAAACCCCTCTCCTCTCAGGCACAGCACAAAAAAAAGTAAAACAAGACAGCAATAAAGGAGTTTATACTGAGTCAAAAATAATGCTAAACAATAAAAAAAAAAACACATACAAAACATAAGAAATGCATATACCAAAATTTCCTTTCCTAGAGTTATAATATTACCAAACAAAAGCATTACAATACCACTATAATTCATTCACATGATTTGACAACAAATTTTATAAAATATAAGTAGACTTGCATTTCAGGTTTTTACCAGTTACTAGGTCATTTCTCTTAACAAGTCTCTCCTCTTTCATGAGAAAGTATTTCTCAAAAGAGTTTTCACTTAGAGGGAACTTTACAACTATATTTCAAATTTTAATGGAATGGTAATACGGACAGAAGGAGTAAGCTATAATTTAAACACAGTCAGTAGCATAGCTAGGGTGGGGCAAGGAGGGACATCTGTTCCCGGGCGCAGCATTCAGGTGGCGGCAAATTGATGCTACGAAATTTTTTAATGAAATGTTTTCCATTCTTGGCACACAGAAAGGGGTGAAATTTTTTCAGTTGTCCCCGGGCACTGGAACCTTAGCTACGCCACTGAACACAGTG
>KK117127.1:393944-467743 GCA_000611955.2 Stegodyphus mimosarum | reverse complement strand
CCGTATCTTCAAAACTTATTCAAATGTAATGAAGTTCAAACCTGAATGTTCAACATCATATAAAATTAATGTTAATGAAATTACATTAATTTTATATGATGCTACTCCGAAAATATTATTGCTACTCCGAAAATAAGCTTGAAGTATTTCATAACTGCTCCTATAAGCAAACTTTTAACCTTGATATTATACAGGAAATAATATTTATACTGTTAATTTAAAAACTACCACTAAATTTGAACACAAAATTTTGTTTTTTAAAGTATTTACTTAGTTATTATCATATAAGAACCTTATGTTCGTCTTCACACATGAATTTATAATAAAAATTATCTTACCTATTGCATTTGTAATCACTGTTAGCATAAAAGCGACTAGGACACTTTGGCTGACAAGTACCATTGAATAAAAAGTATTCAGAGCAGCTCAGACAGTTAAAATGAAGAGGGCCATAACATGATTCACATGCTTCGTGACATTTCTTACATCTGTGAATGGGACATAATACTTTAATATTACATGACATTATAATACTGCCAATCTAAGAAGAAAACTAGATTTCAGCATTCTCCTATACTAATTCTATTTTATAAGCATTACAACTGATAAAAGCTCCTTTCTTTCGAAGAGTAGTACTGCAACTGATAAAAACTGTATAATACATATACCGCTTTTATCACTGCAAATATGAATATCGTAGAACTTATGCGGTTCTCCCATATTCATATTTTCCCCTTAGTTATTTAAAATAGCTAAACATCTAAGAAATTTTGTTTATTAATACTGGTTAAAAATTACAGTATTTTTAGTAATATCAACAAATTACTAGTATCAGAGTAATATTTTTTTTTAATTTAAATACAAAGCGAAATTGTGACGGTATTAATAATTCCCAACAACAGTTTCAGCCCTGTGCTAATTCTTCACTAACTTATTTGTTTTTGATAACAACCGCTTCACTTTTAGTCACTAAATCAATTGCATCGACAAAATAGGAAGATTTACAACTTGAATAATGATAGCAAACAACAAAATTTTCAAAAAAAGAAAAAATTGCACCTGTATTTCAAAATTCTAAAAAATGAAATACATTTTGTTATATATTAATGTAGGACTGGTAAGTACTACAGCCACCAGAGGACAGAAAACCTCATCACGTGCGCACCCGGAGACAGAGTGACGCAGACAATGAGATGTCAGACTACATGAACGTGATAGACTTTCGAGTTCCATCTAGCACCAGCAAGTGCTATGTGACTATGTAAACTTCCAAAGTGATTAGAATAGAAGAGAAACACGCCAATGAGACAACCAAAATCTATGAAACAACCTTGTATTTGGCGTACATTTACTAAAACCCTCAATCGATTTCGAGGGCAGCTACAGGTCTCTCCTCAACAGAACAAAATATCTAGAAAAAGAAAGCAACCTCAGTAACAGCTTTTTTATACCCTCGGGTAGAACCACGTGCGTTGCCTCCTCATTATTTACTTAGTGACATCTACTTCAATTTCCAGAAAATATGGGGGCCTGGTCTTGGATCTGACCAAGAAACAAGCTAGGTAAAGTACTTTTTTGTATCAGTTTATAATTCTAATAACGAGTGTGTTCAACAATATCAAAAAGCAAGATTTGAAAATAATTGCAGAAGAGTTAGGCCTAACAGTGCCGGTTGAAGAGAAAGTGATTGAAATCAAAACTTTAATTGAGAATGCCAATATTTATAAAACTGATCCTGAATTTGTTTGCAGAATTATTAAAGCTGTTGCACAGGATCAAAGTGATTGAAGAGCAATCAAAATTAGAGTGTGAAAAAATTAAGTTAGCTCAGCTTGAGAAGGAAATCGAGCTCCAAAAACTGAAGTTACAATTGACTGGCGAAGACGCCAATCATGCTGTGATTACAGATTCTGAACCAGCATCGCAAAGTTTAGAAAATCTCATTAAAAGCATTAAAAGCCTGACTACAGTTGTCCCTCAGAGATCTGAATCTCTGCATTTGCTTTATCAATAGTTTGAAAAAGCTTTCACTACCAAAAGCGTACCACTTGAGTTAAAATCAGAAGTGTTCATTAATTTACTAGATGTTTAACACATGCTTCTGAACAAGAAATCATGGATTACGATAAATTAAAAGCACTAATCTTGAAGGAATTTCAGTTGACACCAGGCGAATTATGGAATATTTTTTAAATGCACAGAGACATTCATCTGAGTGGCATGTTCAGTTTGCATCTCGACTTGGTGTAACTTCCGATTATTATTGAAGATTAAGAGAAGCAGATGATTTTAGGAAATTGTGTGATCACATTGTATCTGATAAGTTAAATGAAACACTTGATTCTAAAACAAAGGAACATATTAGCATTTCGAAGGGCCAAAATTGATTCCACCTAATCAATTGGTAACAGAATGTGATTTATTTTATTCATCCAGAGGAAAGTCCTTAGCTGATATCAATAACATACGAATCGAAACTCCCGAAAAAAAAGACTTAATTTTTCAAAAACAATCCTAAAAAAGCACAGTGCAATCCTAAGGATTCAGGGTGCAAACTCGTAAATCAAACTAACAGTAAATCAGAACGTATTTGCTATGTATACGGAAGTAAATGTGAATCCTTTAATTTTGAAAGAAATTGCCCAAAACGTTTCGAAAAGGAGGAAAATTCATCTAAAAAAAGTTGTATCGAATCTAAAGATTAGATCTGATAGTACACACCCAGGAATGAGTTAGGATTATTGAATCATCAATTAATGGCGGGAAAATAAAATGTTTAACGGATTCTGGAAGTTAACTAATAATTGTAAAGAATTAATGTAAAGCAATCTCTTTTTTCCGATATCTTAAGAAATACCTTCTGGATTAATAGAAATTAAAAGTTTTTTTTGGTCATGTGGTTCAAGCAGAAATGGCTAGGTTTATTTTTTCTTTATGCGAAAACGAGAAACAAATTGAACTAGAGGCAGCGATGGTTTATGAGTTGATAACAGACTGTTCCCCCCCCCAATATCGGGAAAGGTTATGTGGCACTTGCTCTGATCGAGTGATGATTACAAATGACTCCATCTCTTCGAAAAGGAAATTTTTTGTCTGTTATTTCTGCAGCCTTTGAGGGAGACAGCGAAATAGATTTAATGCACACTGAGCATATAAACCAAGAAAAAAAGATGTGCATAGATATTAAGACATCTTAACACTAACAATAACAAAGAAACAGCAATACAGCCATTTTGGAACATTGCCAGTACCATAATTTTGAAAATATTAAAATTGCTATTTTAGATATTATTCCTAAAACAAAATTCAGACTCTTTAGAGAATCTATTTGTATTGTGCAAAACAGATTACTTTACCCTTGTGGACTCAACTTGTATTTAAACAAGACCACCGATAATAAAGAAAACTGGTTTACAGTCAATTTTGATTATTTAGTAAGAAAACCATACAAAGAAAAAGAGGAAGAAATAAAGGTGGAAGACACTATTTCTCCGTGATGGAGGTTAATCCAATTGCAAAAAATTTCAACAAATTCCTTAATGATAAGTCTTTCACCAAAAATATTATTAAATTAATACACACTTTCAAAAACGAAACATTAAGGAACATTCTCATCTTTTTTCAAGTAAAAATACACTGGCCACCAAATTATTAAGGATTTAATTATTGACTTTTGAAATTACAAGTTAAACATTAGTAAATTTCTCCATAATAAGATTTTTTGCACAATTCCTTTCAAACACCCTTTCTATGATAAAATAAAAAAGTCAATTAAATTTTCAGCAACCATCAAAATCTGCTGCCTGTTAGGCACTTCAAAGCAACACCTAGCTTTAAAGTCAATAAAACACTTGGAAATATGATCACCAAACACCACGAAATCAACACTCCAGGTTCCTGAGAATGCAATGCAAACTTTCACAGAAGAGTTAAGTTTGTGGATCCTTTTTACTAGCACATCATTACAGGAAATTTGGAAATTGTTAGAAACAATAATTTAAGACAGTTAATGCAGCTAGGCACCAAGTTTTTGCTCCACTTTCCATGTAAGCAAAATATTTTGCATTCAACAATTCAATAATGATTTGAACACTTTCATTGTCAAAAGAAGTTACCAAACAAATTTTCCTACTTCTTTTCTTGAGTGGAAAGCTGCTTTACTTAAAGATTTTATTTGCAAAATTTCCATCTTCCCCAAATTTACATACAATCACAAAAAGAAAGAGCTAAAATTTAAAATCAAGCCATTATAGGACAAATGATTATTACAAAAATTCACAAAGCAAACAACAACTTCAGTATTTTATGAGAATCATTCTACTATAATTTAATTATGAAAGAACTCCTTAGTACTACTACTTATCAACAAGTCGTTACAAACGCTCAAATTCTCCAAAAGAAGTTCAAGGTTTTGCATCGAAAACTTAAAATTTCAACCAACAACTACTATAATAAATTCACAAATCTATGCACTTCCAAAATTTCACAAATCATCAGTCAAGTTAAGATCCATAACCAATGGCACAAAATATTTTTTGAACGGAATTGACCTTCTTTTTGCCAAAAAAACTGAAACAAGTCATTCACATTATCACTAATATTAATTTTCCAGACCATAAATTCAATTGGATTATTAATAACAGCAAGCCTATTATCGAAGTACTCCAAACTCTAGAAATTAAGAATATTAATTGCTATGATTTCAAAAATCTTTACACTACTCTACCGCTAAAAGATATTTTGATAGTCTTCTATCTTTGTCTGATCTGTTTATGCAAATTCTTACAACAGTCTCCAAAGAAGAATGGAAAATCTACTTAAAAAGTGTTTCATTTAACAACTACATTAAATTTAATAATAAGTTTTTCAAGCAAGTACGAAGTTTAGCAATGGGTTTGAGCACTTCATCAGCACTTTGTAACTTATTTCTCTGGGAGGGTAATGTTGCCCACGTCCATGATCATTCTTAAGTCACACGTGCCCCCTGGTGGTGCTAAATGGGTAACTGCCACAAAGTCCTGTGGCATACCGGGGTTTAGTGGGATGAGGTTTGGTCTGATGATGAATAATCTTATGATGACCTAATGGACCACTCCTCCTTGGGAAAACCGGCACTCAGGGTAGAATCTGAAATTCTGAGGACTTCTAGTTTGGAGAGAAGGGGTCTTGGAGAAAGCAGCCATGTAGAGGATAGAGGAGAAAAACTTGAGTTTTGTGTCTCAGGCCACCAGATAGTACAGGAGCCCAGGGCAGCCTAACCAGCATGTCCTGGCTACTCAATCAGCTGATGTATAAACTCGCCTGCCTCGCAGTTCCAGGTGGTGTCCTGCATGGCAGGACGGGGGGCTCTTCTGAGGTCACTGCTGGCTGCTGAATCTGGGGCTAGCCCTACCAAACCAGCTGTTAGAAAATCGGAAGGAATTTTTCTCCCCTTTTCTTCAATGAACTACCAAGATGGATGTCAAAAGCCCAGAATCAGATTAAAACAACACCCCCACTTTAACCACTGTAGCTCCTTCTGTGGGAGTGAATGCGCCTTTGGACGCTCAGAAACCAGAACCGCTTGTGAAGGGGTGAATGTGCCTTTGGGTGCGGATGCCTTGAACCCATTGGGGATGGATTCTGACTCCTCTGTCAGAAGTGCTGCATCAGATGTACAAGCGGATAACCAGTCACCAATGACGGAGGTTGTAAATAAAAGAAGAGAAAAGAGACAATGCCAGAAGGAGCGGAAACGGCTGGAGAAGGCCCTGGAAGGGATGTCGATCACCGGGCAGAAGTGAGCGAGGAAGAAAACAGCTAAAGCTGGGACCTCTGGAGTGACCTGCAAACTGTTGAAAGAGAGTCTTCCAACCAATGAAGATTCCCTTAAGAAATGATGCATTGCTGGTTACATCCCGGAAATTGCCCTAAAGAAACGACGGCTTTATAATCAAGTTGTGAGGAGGGCAATCACTCTGCGGGTCATCTGCAAGGATGATTCCAGAGACATAACATCGGCGGATGTGGACTTCATCACTTCTGTGAGTGATGACCGAATTATCAATGGCTCCATCACCACTCGTAGAGTCCAAAAGACAGTCCTGCAGCCGAATGGACTCAACATTGCGTGTGAAGACCAGGAGATTGTGGACGTCCTAAAGATCCTAATTAATGATATACCTGGTCCTGGAGAAAACCACCCAGACTATTCTGCCATGGCTCCCAGAGACAGACCCCCTCCCCCGAAGAGGTTTTTTTGATTGGTTTCCTGGTAACAGATCAACAAAAGATAACGTTAAGCTCCTTGAAGGCTGAAACAAGGGCCTGGATGCTAAGATCACCATCAAGGCAGTCATCCCTGGAGACGGACATCCCTGGAGGGAGTGGATCCTGAGCTTATGGATTACCTGGAGGCCCAGAACTTCAAGATTTTCTGCGGTGCCTGCGGCTCTGTACAGCTGAAGGAGCCAAGGCTACAGGGGAAGTCAATTCCTCCATCCAAGGATCCTCCGAGGAAACGGCTGATAGAAGAAAAGGAGACCGAAAAGGAGTCAGAACCAGAGCATTCTTTGGAGGCTCAGGGGAAGACCTCTGAATAAGTTTCCCCTGTCACGACTTTTAAGTCTCTCCTAAACTCCTTCAGGGTAAATTCTTAAACTCTCATTTAACCTGTCTTAATGGTTAAGGTTAGTCAACTAAACCTGCAACACAGCAGAGCAGCTTCATACAATTTAGCTGCTCAATTAGGCAAACAAGGCACTTTTGTTGCCTTAATTCAAGAACCTTGGGTCTACAAGGGTAAAATCCTTGGTAGGCCCATGAACACACACTTCTTTTCGTCAGAAGGACCTAATAAAAGACCTAGAACTAGCATTTATATTTCTAAAAATATAAAGGATATGAAATTATCTCAATTCACATCAGAAGATGTGATTGCTATTTTAACCAAGGACATAAACAGTTCACTAAGAGGAAACATTTGTTTCTGCTCAGTTTACATGGCTTATGACCTCAACATTCCACAAGAATTTATAGATCTTGTGAGTTTCTGTGAAATCAGCAATATTCCTATGATTATTGGTGGTGATGTTAACGCTCACCACCTATTATGGGGCAGTTCTGATACCAATACTAGAGGAGAAAAACTCATGGAACTTATAATGAACACCAACCTAACTTGGGTAAACAGGGAAAATCGCCCCACTTTTATCAACAGAAGAAAAGAAGAGGTCATTGACCTCACAGTAACTTCATCTGATATTTATAATCTTATTGAGAATTGGCATGTAAGTGAAAATCCCTCACTTTCAGGCCATCGCCTTATACGATTTCATATTACAGATGAAATTCCAGCTGAATTTTTCAGAAACACTAAAAACACAAATTGGGACCTTTATAAGGACTCCCTGGTTTCTAATGTCATTAGCCTTCAGGCTTTAGACAATAATTGTTCAGTCGAGGAGCTTGATATCCAAGCAAATAACCTGACAAATAATATTATTGAATCCTATCATGCATCATGCCCTCTCAAACGAAGGAAGTACTCTTCTAGCAAAAGAGTCTGGTGGACCAATGAGCTTGAAAACCTCCGCCTAGACGTTCAGAGAGCTCACAGGAAAGCAGTAAGAAATAAATCTGAAGTTAACTGGTCTAACTTTAAAATCCTACAAAGGAAATCTAAAAGTGAAATCAGGAAAGCCAAATCCAACTCGTGGAGATCCTTTTGCACAGATATTCGGTCCTACCATGAGACTGGCAGAGTACATAAGATTCTTAAGAGGTCTCAGGAATCTCAACTCTCATCGGTTATGCGACCAGATGGCAGTTATACTATAAACCCTCTGAATGCACTATCAACCGTGCTGAATTTTCACCTGGGGGACACAAGTGTTGCCTCTGACCCCCACGAAAACTTATTGGAACTCCTTCATAGTCCATTAGATTCAAATTTTGCTAAAACAATAGTAAACTTCGAAAAGGCCAAAGTGGCCCTAGATGTATATCTTCCCTTTAAATCTCCAGGAAATGATGGCATTTACCCATTTCTGGTCCAGAAAGGCTGGGACATTTTTGGTCACATTTTCATGGACATATTCAAATCCAGCTTGGTTTTAGGATATGTTCCTAAAGTATGGAGAACACGAGGTGTGTTTCTCCCCAAACCAGGGAAAGATTCATAACAGAAACCAAACTCATTTAGAATGATCACACTAGCATCCTTCCAGCTTAAGCTGTTGAAGCAATTAATTTTCTGGCACTTCCAGTCAGATAACAATCTAAATCATATTTTTGGCTTAGACCAGCACAGTTTTAGACCTGGCTTCTCCATTGAGTTGGCCCTACACTAACTGGTGTGGAGAATAGGAAAAACAATCACAGACATACACTTTGCCACTGGGATTCTCCTGGATATTGTAGGAGCCTTTGATAACATCAGCTTCGAGGAAACACAAAAAGCCCTCGTTGAAAGTAATTTTCACCTTATGATAACTAGATGCGTTATTTTTATGATTAAAAACAGGAATATCTGCGTTAGTCTTATTGAGTGTGAAGTAAAAAGAGATATTACTAAAGGGTGTCCACAGGGTGGTATTCTTTCTCCGTTCCTGTGGAACCTGGTATTCAACTCACTTTTAATACTTCTAAGGAGGAGCCCGGGTTGTCACAGGCTTATGCAAATGACCTTATTCCGTTACTACAGGATTTCGATATTGGAAGCCTACACAATCAAGCTCAGCCAATCTTGAATAAAGTATCACACTTGGGTGAAACAAATGGCCTATCTTCCTCTGCTGAAGAATCAGAGGTTTTTCACGTGGAACAGGAAATGGAAACTGGCAGATTTGTATCTGGGTAACCAGATTATCAGAAGTAAGGAATGCATTTAAATACCTAGCATGTTACCTACACAAAAAACTCACATGAATCACCTATACAAAAAAAAAAAAGCACAAACGGCCACAAATGTAATAATACTTTGCAGGTGAATCATTGGCAAACAATGGGGCCTTAACCCAAAATCTACTCTAATGGATTTATACTACCATAGTCCGGCCAATGCTTTCTTATGGATGTGTGGTCTGGATCAATGTTATTAAGAAAAGCACATACGTAAACATTTTACAGAAGGTGCAAAGACGTGCTTGCATTAGTGGGGCTTTAAACAGTATCCCTACTGCCGCATTAGAATTTTTACTGTAAATTCCCCCCCCCTTGAAACTGCTCTTCAGCGGAGAAGCAATTAAAGTCATGTATAGGTTAAATAAAAATGGCACATGGTGCCAAAGGGCAGGTTTCGGTCATAAAAGCCACCTAAAAAGCCACACTGACATATGCCTGCACTTGGCCAATGAGATCCCTATAATCTATATCCCAAGGATGCAATTACTAAAACAATAGTTCCAGATAAACTATTCACAATTTATATACCAAAAAGGAATGAGATAGAATCTCTAACTGACCTAATCCCAACAGGATCAATTGAATGCTACATAGATGGATCAAAATCCAACTTCACTGGAGCTGGAGCTATGATAAGAATCAAGGGATCTGGAGAAGATTTCATTAGACTTTATCTATACCTGGGTAAACTAACAACTGTTTTACAAGCCGAGGTTCTGGCAATCAATATGGTCCCCAGAGAGCTCTTAGCTAAAAAATAAGGTTGGCAAGAATATATATTCTCTCTAACAGCCAATCTGCCATCCTTGCCCTGGCTATTCATGTCAAGTTACAAAACTGTCTTTTGAACTATATTCAAGATCTCAATTCTCTGGCTCAGGCACATAACACCATTAGTTTAGTTTGGGTCCCAGGTCTTTGTGATTTTGCTGGAAATGAACTAGCCGATAAAGTAGCTAAAGATGCTTTGCAACTACCCATGTCTCGGCCAGAACCACTTTACCCAGTTTCATATAAAACTGTTAAAAAAGAAGTAAGAAGCTGGATAAAGAACAAACATGATGATATATGGTCTAAACTACCAGACTGTGCTCATTCTAAATTGGTGCTCAGTACATGTAACTTATCAGGTAAACTCATACACCTCAGTAGAACTAACTTACGTCAAGTAATTCAAATAGTTACCGGACGTGCTTATCTGGCCAAGCATCTCAACAAATGTGGTCTTGTCGAATCTCCTCTCTGCCCGAAAGAGGAAACACCTATTCACTTCTTGGGACAATGTCCGGTGTTTTCTACCCCTAGAAACAAATCCTTGGGCTTCCCTACATCAGCTTCGATCAGGCCCTTCTATGCAAAGGGTTCTATACAAGGGAGTGAGGGAAGAAGGAGGGGTGCAAGTGCAGCCAGAGTGACGTCAGCGCAGGCGGATCAACGCATCCGCTGACAAGTTGTGGCGGTCCCGCAAGTCACTTTTATGCAGGTCTGTATGCAAGACACCTAGTTGTTTGTATCCCCTTGACTCGAAGACATAGAGGTGCCTGTGTATGTTGGGCAAGAGAACACGTCTCTGAGACCAATCAACAATGGGCGTCCGTTCTCTTGACAGGACGAGTCCAGGTTCACACTGGAGAGTTATTCATGTTGTCTGCTGATCTGGAGGGAAAAAAGCACCAGATACAACCAATCCCACATTGTGGAAAGACATAGTTACAGAGGTGGTAGAATAATGGTGTAGGCTGGGACCTCTCTCAGTGGTCACACTGACCTGCATGTGTTCTATGGAGGAACTTTCACCAGTGTGAGATAACGAGATGAGATGCTTGATTAGTATGTCCGCCCATAATTGCTATTGGTCCTGGATTTCTTCTGATGGATGGCAATGGGTGACCACACCAAGCTCAGACTGCAGAAGAATATCTTGATGATCACTGTATAGAGCAGATGGCATGGCCAGCTCAATCCCCAGACCTGAATCCAATAGAGCATCTTTGGGACTACCTCAGGAGACAGGTTGATACTTTAAGTTTTTCTCCAAGGTCATTAAATGAACTTGAACAAGGATTACTCAGTGTCTTGTCGTTGCTTCCCATTTCACTGACTGACAACTTCGAATCCTGGAATGTTGCTGCCAACGTATTGCAACTAGGAGTGGACACATTGCTTATTAGAACCCATTTTTGTAATGTTACCACTCCATTTTTCCTCAAAAAACTGTGATATACTGTTTCTGCAAGACTGGATTTCTCTGCCAAGAGTGAAGTCTTGCGTTTTGATTCATGTTTATGTTGAACTGTAGAAACATTCTAGGTTGCATTCATTAAGAAACTATTTAGTGAACATGTAAATTTCTTGCTTCCATGTTGCTTCATTCTCAATTAGACACGAAAAACATGCTGTTCCTTAACTTTTGGAGGGTAGTGTATTTCTGCCAAATTCCGCAAAATCTATCTCAAAACCTGTTCAAGGTCAAGGTTTTGAGCTAAAATTGTTCAGATAATAGTAAACAGGATTTTGTGGATTTCAGGACAGAAAAGCCATATCATAATATTCAGACTAAAAGTGCAAAATAAATAAGTCATATTAGATACATTTACTTAAATTATTATGTACAATAATATACATTATTACGTTAATTTATTATATGTGTTAAATTATTATTATATACATATATTTTTATTATGTTATTCATTTATATTAGTGATTTTCATTTATATTAGTGATAACAGGAATATTTTAAAGCATTAAAGACATGTAAAAATAAGGGGTTATAAATAAAGCATTGCCTATTTCATTTTTTTTTTTATATATTTCAAACATTTTTTTTGACAGAGGTTTGTTTTAAAACTTTAGAGTGCTCCGGAGTAAGTTTTTTTTTTTTTGTAAATTCTACAGGATCATAATCTCTTGCTCTGTGACACAGCTCTGTTGTTCTAAATATTTTAGGTATTTTTCACCATGTTCCAAACCCTCATTAAAAGATATTTTCTCACTCCTATCAAATTTATTATCTGTGTCGGTGTCGTAATCGTTTCTTGCTATGGACAGTTCAAAACAGAGCCAATGATTTCATCATCAGTCATCTGATGTGCCAGTGTTGGCTCATCTGCACATCATCCATACTAAAAACCTTTTCTGGGCTAAGATTTTTTTTCTGCCACTAACACAGAATCATTATTATTCGGTAATTATGACGTCATTATTGGATAAATATTTTTTCTTTGGTATTTTATTCCCAGTCTGTGGTTTCTAAAACCTATAAATTCAATGTTTTTATCTTGAGAGGCAATGCGGATTTCAGGTCGGCGGATTTTCGGTATTTGACTGTACTTTTAACTTCTAGAAAATCTGATTATGTTGATCTTGTTTCTTTCTCTGAAAGTTTTTATAATTTTCCTTCAGATACTTTCAGTAAATTCTTAAGTTTTTTGTTTGCATACTTACATTAGCCAAAAAGCAGCCAGAAAACAGCCAACAAACACCCAAAAAACACTTGAAGGATGATATCCTTTTAGAAAAATTCATACCAAAAGTAAAGCATAAAAAACAGAATGATGCAAAATCACTATCAGAAACAAAGTAAACACCTAATTTCACACCTGCTAATCACACATTATAAGAATAAAAAACTCTATTCACTAGATAAAAAATTATGAATTTCACAAAGCAAGGGTTTAATTAATTTTGAATACAATTTAATTTAATAATTTTGTATTAATTAATTAATTTTGAATAAATTTTATAAAAAAATTCAAAATCGAATTTTCGACAAAATCTGGGTGATTACCTTAAAAAAAACTACTTTTTATAACAATTTCCTAATTTCTTCACATGCTACTAGAAATTATTACATTATTATTATTATGACCTCTTGTTTAGAAAATCAATTATACAGTTCTTCCAAGTATACTAAGCCCTTTAAAACTATTAACAGTGCTGAATGTCTTAGCTTGTTCAATCCATGTGACCGATTAAATGCATTATGATAATGTTGCTTATGTAAAAAAGAACAATTTCATAGTCACAAATAACATACATCTGCAATATAACTTGACAGAAAATCATAATCAAATGTGATCAAAATTTGACAAGTTAACAAATTTATATTAAAAATACTCTCAAAGCCATAACATTTTAGGACATTTCAATAACCTTATAACAGGAAAAGTGCAAAATGGATAAATTACGCATTGTTTTAAGAGATTTAAATAGTTTAACAACTGTTCTCAAAAAGCAAAATTCTACACAAATAATATTCCTGAAGTTTTGAAATCACAAAAAGTTATCTTAACCAAACACATTACATTACAAGCATCTCAGTTTTCAGTTGCTGAACATTTAAATGCTTAACACGTGAATGAAGTTAACTTGGGGTAAAGTTAATCTAAGAGTGCGGGTTTCAAAACAATTAAAAATATAAAACAAACTGCAAGACTAACAAACTTTCATATAATATTAAAAAAAAACTGTTAGACAATAAAATCTAAAAATCTATTAAATTTTTATATGCTGAAAACCTATTTTTCAGAGAAATATAAGCCAAATAAAATCCACACAAGATACAGCAAAAGTTCAACTTTTAGTTTTCTTTAATTATGGCAAAGCACTTGAGGGCTATCTGCCAAAGGGGAGAGATGCCATCATGGAGGCCTTTCTCTAACGGAAACTGACTCGCAAACATGTTACACATGGGAAAACCCACGAAAATGCCCATTTAGTCAGCTTGTTTGCTGGAAATCAAACCCCAGACCGAACCACCAGTCTTTAGCAACTTTACCACTCCACCTCTAGTGGACCAGTTCAACTTTTAAACATTTAATCAAAATCTCTGATAATTCTGCTTTTGTTTTACTTATTATGCTTAGCAAGAAACAAAATAAATAAACTGATATGAAAATAATTAAATTAACAGACAGGATATACATGAATATGAATAATACAAATCTGAAATATCGGACTTAAAACATTTTTATAATTATCTTATTTTTAAGTTGGAATGCTAATTATGTTTAATGCTATCTAAAGAAAATACACAAATGGAAAGCAAATTATTATTACAATCAGAAATCACAATAAGAAAAATTACCAACTTTGCATCTGTTTGAAATCTGTTTCAAAATCTTTTATTCCATGATAAAGATTTTTAAAATATGAATTTCCAGAAAACTGACAACAAAAAGGCTGTTTTAAATAGAAATAAATGTGTTGCGATGTGACTATGACAAAATACCATCATTTAAAAATGAATAAAATAAATAAATGAAAATTTAGAGGCACCTCAGAACATACTACACAAATAATATATACAAATTTTTATGAAAAACATATCTTACACATTTTGTTCCCTGTATGTTCCAACAGGACAGGCTGACCAGCACTTCTGCTGATAAAGAAGTAATCCAGGTTTACAAGTTTCACATAGTTCATGAGAAACATGACAAGTTTCACAGGATGAAATACAAGGCAGACACTGATGTTTGAGATTATCTTAGAATAAAAAGAATAACTAAACTAAAAATATGCTCATAGAATACAAGCAGAGTGAAAGCATTTTTTCAAAACTATATTTATCATTCACATATGTTGCTACAGCTATAAACTAAGCAGATGGAAATGAATGAAAACTTGCTCATGGAAAACTTACCATAAAAAAAACCATTAGGACATGACAAACAGTTGTTGTATGAAGGACCATAGCATGATAAACAAGATTTTTCACACAGACGGCAAATGTAATACTTATGATCACTGTAATATCCCACAGGGCATTTGTTGGTACAGTCCCTACAATATAAAGTGAAAAAGTTAATACACTTGTGCTTGAAACTCTTCTGACAAATATAAACGTAGTTCTTTCAAAAACGGTTCTAATTTATTTAATATGGCAAGAACATATAAAGAATTAATCTAGAACACTTCTTTTGACACTCCCACCTGCCTTCCAAAAAAAACTCGGTCGAAACTTTTCAATCTAGGTCAAATGGGAATTTATTATACATCTTTCAATACTTAGCTAGAAGTCATTTTTCTATCAAACAGTGCATTACCTGCAATGTATTTATTCAATCTCCTTGGTATTTCATTTGAATGAATGGATTCCACTGCTTTCTAAAAACTTCAAGTAAAACATTAAAATTTACATAACAATGACTTCAAACGCTTCTGTCAAGCTTTTCTTACAAATGCTCCACAGGATTTATAATACAACTAAGTCCAAAACTTTCACTTTTTTTATGAGACAAACTCATTTTCTGAAGTGCTGCATTCCCTTACCTTGCAAGGGGGGGGACTGGAGAAGGCTAAGGAATACATTTCTCAGCATAAGGTATTTTTTTATTTTGCAGCATGTGCACGTTGTAAGAAACATGTTATAAAACATAAAATAAATAAGTGAAAATAAATAATAAATGGAAACAAATAAATAAAAAACAAACAAAAATAACAAACAAAGACAAGGGATAAATATGTGAAAATTGTATAAAATAGTAGTATAACTTGACAAATTTTCAATCATTAATTAATATTTATACACAGAAATCTTGATTCTGACTTTCCAAAGTTTTAAATATCAGAAGCAAGTAGTATAATGCAGATAGCATTATTTCCGGCATAAACAGAGACATTTCAATATTTCATGTATTCAATAATCAGTTTCTTAATTTCAGTTTTCAGAACAAGTGAACTTGGAAAATCCTTTTCATTAATATAATTATTACTGAAGCAAATGACCAGAATTTTATACTTTAAATGTAATTTTATATGTACAATACTGTGCAGATATTATTCATATACATTTTTTCTGTACAAACAAATTTTGTATGGATTTTTTGTTCTCTATGAAAACTCAGATATATATTAATTCCACATAAAATCATACAAGGAAATGAAATTATCAAAAATTATTAACAGTTGCAGCATCTTACAATGAAGAACATTAATGGACTTTCACATTTTAAAAATTTTTAATTTGTAATCATGCAATGATATTGCAACATCCTGTTAAATACTAACCTTCAACTCATTCTTAGCCATTGAGATAAAGCCAGAAAGTAGTAAATAACTCTGAAGAATTCAAGAAAAATCAAAAGTTCTTAACAGGGGGACTTTTTTTAAAACACAGCTATAAATATTCAATAGCCTAGAGAGCAGTACTCTGACATGCAGGTGAGTTCAAATTCCAGTTGTTCACCACCTTTCTGAAGATGTTTAACTGCTCTCCATTTGCCCAAAGAACATACAACACATATTTAATAACTAATATAGTATTCATGGCTATTATGCTCAAAAGATACCAGTTACATGAAACTACAAGTAATGCAAATGGAACATTCACCCTTCAATATTGCTTTTAGTACAGTATTTTTTTAACTATGTACAGTAAGGCAAGATCAACATTAAACAAAATAATAATAAACTTTAGAGAACACCACACAGTACAATAATAATCTATTTTTCTGCACACATGGAAGTAAAGGACTGATTCTGATGTTTAGCCCACTCCTCAAGGGACAATACACAGTGACAAAATATTATTCTTGTATTATATGGTACCATATACAGTTTGAATAAATGAAAGATTCCTAAAAACCATGTCCTCCTCAAAGTATTGCAGAAGCAGTGAAACATTTCTATAGTCCAGCACTATTCTCACTGTTAACTACTAGAATACTAAAGACAGTCAGATGACTTATAGTCATCTAGTAACTTGTACGTAAAATACCACAAACCCACAAGAAGGTTTAAATAAACCTTTTTATTTACTTGACAGCATGACAGTTACAAAATCCAATGATAATAACAAAAAATCAAACCTCTGCAGTTTGTTGAAGTTCAGATTAAATGATCATGGAAAATTAAATATTGTAAATGCTCATGTAAATTAAATATTAAATAAAAGCAATATGTGACTTAATAAACTTGAGCTCAGGATTCGCTGCCAAAAGCTCTCTGCTGAATACAACAACTCTGTGACTATATACATTAACTCAGAGCGGGGGAACCTTTTTACCATGAGAGGCCACATTTAAATTAGGCAGTGATATAGGAGGCCGCATAAGTTGATATGCCTATAAATGCAACTTTTGTGAAATTATTATAGTTTTTGTACAGTTTTATCATTTTATTGCATTACATAGAAATAATACAAAAAAACACAGTCATTTATTAGAATAAAATTTACTATATAAAATAATTTTGTATTCACATAAGGCTAATAACTTATTATAACATCAATCTTTAATAATTTACTAATAAACTATATGTATTTAAATAATGTTTCAAATAAAAATAATAAAGTAGAAGTACTTTGCAATAAATTTATTAGATTATAAAGAAAAATAACAGAAAAGTAATGATATTAAGTTATAAAAAAACACAACATCAGTATGTAAAATAATGTTAAAACCCAATGGAAAATTTAATTTAGTGGGATGTTTGCATTTGTTTCTTTTCTGAACGTAATTGAATATTTGGATCAAGCTTCGTAATGTATAGCTTTACTAGACCCCCTAAATGAGCACCTGTAATTCACGTTCTTAAACTAGCTTTAATTTTTGTCATGAGAGAAAATGTTGACTCGCAGCAGTAAATACTTCCAAAGAAGGAAAGTGAATGGTGTGCATGCTCTCATAGATATGGATATTAAATAACATTTTTCCAGATTACTATGGAATCCATTTTACTGTCAAAAAGAGATTTTAGGGTATTATCTTCCTGCAACTCAAATAACTCCATTTGTAGTTCTGTAGCATCTTTGGATATATCTACTAAATGTGATTTAAATGTCAGTTTATAGCAGAAGTGTGCTTGTTAAAATCTGAAAATCTTTTTACTATATTCTTCTATTAAAAGTCTAAGACACATACATATTCATCAAATGTTTTATTTTTACATTTTTGCTAGCTCTGGGAAGTGTTCTGAAGATATATCCGAGCAAGAGAGCAATGTTTTGAAAATTGTTAATTTTCTTCAAAACGCTTGGACCTTTTGCCACATTTTATATGTATGCCTTGTTTTATTTTGCCAGCAAAAATATTTAAATTGTTTTGGTTTGTCATAATATCAGACAAAAATTCAAGGTTTCTGCAGAATGCTTAATCTGGTAGATGACACAGTTTTCCCTGTTCTTGATAAAAGTTTAAAATATATCGCTGTAAAGTTAAAACTTTTATCGAAACCTGTCCTGTTGATAGCCAGCGAACCTTGCAGTAGTACGGTAGATCAACAATGTACATTTTCTCATCTAAATTTAGTATCGACTGAAATTCACGGTGGCGCATTGCATTTACGCGAATATAATTGACAATCGAAATACAGAGGGTATTCACACATTTTCGTAACGATTTTGCAAGGTTTTATAAACTAGCAAACCTTAGAATTTTATTTTCTAATATGTTTTTAATCTGACTGCGCTTTTGTTGAACTATCTTATCACATCTTGATTTCCAAGATAAAATCACATCTTGATTTCCGAGATAAAAATCCTTTTCTTGAAACATCAAAGTTGATTTTATTCCACTTTTCCTTCACAATTTTCCAGACTCCATCCAATGTTTTGGGATGCTGCTTATAATAAGCTTTCTTTAAAAGCAAAAATGCAGAATAATCCGTAGGAGACACATCAGGGGACATTGGATGCATTTAAAGAGAATAGTTTCAAGTCTGTTTTCATTTCTAATTTTTTCAAAAAATAGAGCAGTAGATTTAGAGGCATGGTTTGGAGCCTTAGCTTGATGGAATTTAACAGAGTGAAGATTGCTTGGATAAAAAGATGGAATTTCTTCTTTAAAAACAGTTATATTTCTGATAGTAATTTGAATTAATTTTGACATTTTTTCCTACTTTCCTTATTTTAAGTTTTCCGTTATAAGAAAATCCAATAATAACCATAAAATCTTTAGAAAAATCTTCCTTGTTTTCTTTGAACCAACAATGAAGTCTTTTTCTCCTCTTTTTCTATTGCAATCAGATAAGTATAGCCAAGCCTCATCAATTGTAACTATATATTTCCATTTTCACCTACCAAATAATTTTCATACAGCAATCTGCTCATAGTCATATGCTGAAAAACATGTTTCAGCATTGGGTGATGAACTTTTTTTTTGACTAGCTTTAAATCAGATTTTATAATTTTGTTCACAGTTCCCACAATGACATTTAAAGATTTTGCAATAGCTCTTTGGGGGGGGCTGGATTTTCTCTTAAAGCACGAGATGTGACTTTAGATTTAATAAGAGCTGTACGTACCTTTGTTGGGTATGCATTTTTTGAATTTTTCCCAGTCAGATGTAAACTCTGATGTTTCTTTCCTTTCATATTAATTGTGTCGCTTATTTTACATGTAGAAATATTACAACCATGCTGTCCACATCTTTTTTTTAACAACTGCATAACAGTATATCTCTTCGGACAGAGCAAAAATATAGCCTTCAATCCATTGTTTATTTTTCAGTGAAATTTTAAAGAAAAGAATATTTTTAATGCTGAAGACGATACTTGAACTTATTTCATTTGGATACAGTCACATTTGTATTTTAAAATAAATATTTAAATTCATAGAGAAAATCATTAGAATAATGTGTGAACACCCTCTGTAGTTCTATCCAGAGTGTCTTGCAAAATGGCTATTTTTGAGCAAAAATTTTGCTGATGCAAAATACAGTGAAATTTGTCAATTTTTCCAAGTTTTCTTTTTTTAATAAAGCAATCCTTTTTATCTATCATAGAAGGTGTATCATTGGTGCAGACACTGATTAAATTACAGACATTTAATTCTAATCGATGGCATACTTCTCTGAAATTTTCGAAAATGACAATTCTGCAAGTTCTTCTAGTTAGTGTACCCACTGCAAAAGCTCTTTGTAACACTGAAAATCTTTAGTTACAGCACGAATAAAAAATAAAACTTGCACCGAGTCAGTTTTATCAATGTTTTCATCTAAATTTAGCAACGAATTTAAATGCTTTCATTTAAATAAAGCAATTGAAAAATAAATATCTTTATTTTGTATAACTGCATGAAGTTGCTCTGTTACATTTTTGACTAATTTGTGCTGCCATCTGTTAGAGTTCTTGAAAGAGGCAACTGTTTGTATTTATCAACTTTTTATGGCTCTAACATACCTACTGCATCATCAATATATTCTTTAATTATTTCTACATCACTGAATAGTCTTCCTCTTTTTGTAAGTATATGTGCTATTTTGTAAGTAAAGGCAACTGCAGTGTCTTTATAGAAGCATTAAAAGACACCTGTAGGTGATGCTTTTCATTTTTCAATTTTTTAACTGCAGCTTGTCGAGATTTGCCATCTGAACTGCAATATTTATGTTCTTTATGGGGTAAATAGTACTTATTTGCATTCATTTTTTTCAAAGCAATCAAAACCGTATTATACAATAAACTTACCATTTTACCTTTCACAGAAGTAAAGAAATAATCTAACTCCTACTCTACATTAAATGTTTTACTTTCATTTAATTTTCTTCTCTTACAATTTGACATGTTGGAGAAAACACGAATATCAAACTGTATCTTTAAGAAAGCATATACTTCATAAAAATGCAATAAAACCTTGGATTAGTAAAACTGAGAATAAATAAACAATAACTAGATTTTTACAATGGCCAATAGCAATAGGAGATGGGACTGTTACAAGCACGCACAAATAACTACAAATCACCAACTCTGCAACATGGAGGGGAATGCTGATGGATGTGTGGCAGAAGGAGAAAAGTAAATATCATCTGTCTCTCAGAACAGTCACCGTCACAGTGCCTGGTGGGTGATGGTTGCTATAGCAAAAGGGTTACTATATTTCAAGTAGGGGTGAGCCACAGCCAAAAATAAGAACAAAACCGAAGAATTTCTATTGTTAAATGTTGGCAAACTGAAAAGTGCACCAGAACGGCAATAATTTTAGAACTGCATCACTACAGCATTCTAATTCCTGTTATGCTCAATAGAATGCAGCACATTATTTAATTCTATTAATTTTCAAATTGCCATAATCTATGCAGTTATATATTAATTAATACAAGAGCTAGAGACCGCACAAGAAACTCACAGAGGCTGCAAGTTCCTCACCTCTGTATTAACCAATTAGCATCTTGTCAAAAGCTGACGAAAATGGAAGCAAAAGTATAGCAAAATAATAAAATAACTGGCTAATTAATATAATACCTATACATTGGATTAAGTCCAGCATGTGCCATTCATGCTATAAAACAGACTGCTCATTGTTGCCATTATGACAACAGTTAACCTACATATTCTACTGTAGTAAACGCCTACGCTCATTAGGCTTACATTTTATAACTTAAATAAGCCATTTGTTTCTTCAAGTTTTGAAAAATTTTTTGGGCTACAATAAATTACACATGACTAAGTCAACATATATAATGGCACAACTGATAATAGAATCACAAATTGGTAAATAAAGTAGTCAAAAGGTTATGATTGAATTTCTACAACAGAAAAGTGCTATAATAACATAACATCTCATTTCAAACTTTAATGTACTCCAGATAGAATTATTATTGTTTTAAAAACAGGATAATGAAATTCCCCGACCTTTCCAGTATGTGTTTTAAGAAAATTCCAGTCTATCCGTATAGTGCACACTGAGTATGCACTATACGGATATTAGGTAACTATATGTTAGGTAAACTAATTATAGTACAACTTGAAAACAGAAAAATCTGCCAATTACATATGACTTACGTATCTATAATCCCCAAAACATTCCTATTAAAACTATTATAGGAGTTGTTTTCCCCAATTACTTTCATTTACAAAAGAAATTAAATATCTACAATACAATCCATCTAAGTAATAAACAAAATCAGAAATGAAATTTGTTAATTTTTCAATGCAATGTATGAACTTTTAAACATTGGATTTTCTTCACCATTGTGATAAAATTATGTCATGAATGACAGCTTTATTGTTTTAAAAAGCATTATAGATAAATTCTGGAATGGAAGTTATATTCTTCACAAAATGGCAATGGGGGCCCAGTTATTAAATCCTATTAAATAATATATAATTGCCAAACAATCACCTCAGTAATATTAGAATTACTAAATTCTGAACGGTCAAAAAAGCATTTAAAAACTCAGCAGAATTTTAACAAAAAATTTTTAATATGAGCATACAGTATAATACAAATTAAACGTAATTTTTGATAGAATTCATGACAAAAAAAGGGGGGAATTTAGCATATTTAAACAAAACATTAATAGAAAAAATACCAATGAAAAATGAGCACAAAACTAGATTACTTGCTTTAAGTGTGCTATTTTTCAATTGAAGAAACATTTCTGCTCAATCTTTGTTTTTTTTTTTCCTCCAAAATTTTAATCTGTACTTGTGCTTCTCTTTTGTCTAAAAATATTTTTTTATGTTTACAATCGCACAGTTTTTTTTTTTTTGTCTTTGAGTTCTTGATGATAATCATCACGAACAGATCTGGCATATCATAACATATTCTGGAGGTTACTGGAAACTTGCTTTGCCTTTCTGAAAGACAATCTGATTGGCACTGTGAAAATTGGCTCTACGCCATCTGCCTAAATGACGCAAGTCAGTGACAGCACCCAAGGGAAGACTGATAGTACACTTGCAACAGAAGGGAAAGACAATATTTTCAATCAAATCTTAGACGAGATTTACATATATCATCTAAGGTTTGGCTGACCGTCTTGCTTTTTCTCTTCCTTGCAAAACCAACAGCAATATGACACCACTGTCATAATACAAGATGGATTGAAAAATGACATTAAAAAGTTCTCCATGAACCTGAAAGTGATTTCAGCAATACAATATAATGCTTAAGAAGTTACAATAAAAGTTTCATACTCAAAAGAAAGTATATTTTCCTTTGGTGATTCTCTAATCATGTATAGTAAAATTACCCTATAAAAATCACTTTGAAAATATCCAATCATTATTCAAGACAATCTGTATATGCATCTGCTTAAACAGACTGTCTGGAATAATGATTGTAATCTGCTGCAAAAAGTCTATTTGATTTTATTGCACACAAAAAGTTTATGCTAAATGCATTTCCTCATTTTATATTCCAGGAATGTAAAGTGTGGCAACATTTTTCTTCACAATTTGCGATCTGCTCAGATCAAATGTTTTATATACCAGATCATAATTTATATAAATAATTATACAGTATTTTTTCTTTCAAGACATGGGCTACTTTCAAATAATTCTGATTACAAGTTAAACAGTAAATAACATCTTAACAGTTTATATAAGGTTATTTATTAAGTACATTAGCTAATTCATTTTAGTTACATTATATTATTGAAAGTTATTTAAGTCACATTGTTTTCACTCATGAAATAATATATTTTTTTACCATTAGTGGAATACTAGTCTTGAAACTGTATACTAAAAACCTCAACACATCCCATTTCATATACCTAACAGTTATATTCACTATTATAAAGGGCATAGTATAATTGAGAGAGACAATTTATATGATCGGTCTGATGCCTTAATGCCCTACTGTGGAAGACTTTGGCCCTCTCAACTGATCAGTACACCTTCATTATGAAATCACAAGAAATATACCTGACACAGTCTCCTGAGATGAAATGCAAATTCATGTAATTTTTTTCAATGCTGCAACAATTTGTAAAACTTTTCTTTTTTCAAAATAATCATTGCCTATCTTGTTACAGGCCTTCCCAATAATGCTTCCTGCTTTAAATTAGATATGATTATGAAAATTTTGAATGCGGAAAGCTTATACACAGTTAACTGATAAAATATTAAAAAGGATGACAGTTGTAATTTCAATTTGAAAATGCAAGGTATCTGAATGCTAGACTATACTAAATTTTACATCCATTTGACATTTTCAGATTCACAGAATAGTATGCAAACAGTTTAAGGAAATACTACATAGTTTAAGATTAAATAATGATAAAATAAAGTTGAATCGTTAGTAAAGAGGATCAAATTTTTAAGCTCATCAATAAGTACATTTTAACTATGATGATTCACTTTCACAATAGAAAGCTTATAGCATTTTTACTACAGAGTTACACAGAGGTTTTTGCCTTATTATGTGCATGTTTCATCACAATCTTTCAAAATTTGTAATTAATAAAATGTGTTTAATAATATTTAAAATATTTACAAAAATATTTCCCATACTTATATTTTCAATAGTATTGGTTTATAGTAATTCTAATAAAATATTAATATAAACTTACTTTTCTCCATCAACAGTGATCAGGAACTTTTTCTCATTCAAACAATGATTCTAAAATTCAAAATATAATTACTCAAAATGCTACTATAGTAACAGAGTGTGAAATCAAAAACAATTCTGATTTCAAAAATAACATTCTAATGGATAACATTCAAACAGATAATCACTTACATAATATTATAAACGTCACACACTTTAAGATAAACAAAATTGCTCACCTCAAATAACCTAATCAGCCTTTCAATGAATCTGTGTCATATGTCAAGCTTAGCTCAAAAATAATGAAATTCTCAAGGGCAGACATAGTTCATATATTCAAAGCACCTCCTAAACTTGAAAGTTAGGACTGTTTTTGACATCTCTAACACTAATTGTTTGTTTATTATAATATGGCTAAAGCAACCAAGGACTATCAGCCTAAGGGAAGGATGCTTTCATGGATGCGTTTTAAGGAAAACTAGCTTGTAATAATGTTACATGTAAGAAAAGTTTAGAAAACACTCATGCAGCCGGTCTGTTTGATGAGATATAAAACCTGGGTCAAACAACCACTGTTCAGCTGGAAGGTCTCTACAAAAAGGCACAGAATATGCTTATTTCAAGAATCCTCATCTCAAATACAGAAAGTACACATTTTCTATTTCTATCCTTAAGGTTTTAATTTAGTTTAAAATATTGACAATTAATAGCGTGTTTTTATTGATGCGATACTTACAAATCGTCTGTGGTGAATGAATTCACATTCTACCGTATCTAGTGTTATCAAGAAAGGCTAACCAAAGAGTTTGTTGTCCGCATAGTGTTTATTTGTCTTAAGGATTTTCGTAACCATTTTTTCCTTCTTTTCCTTTGGTTCGCTGAACACATCATCAGTGGTATATTTTTAGGTAAGTACTGTTTATTGCATACTGATGTGAATGATATCAGTAATAAAAAATATATAATAATAAAAGCGTAATTTAAATTCTATGAAACAAAGAAATAATGAACTGACAATTGATTAAATTTTATTTGTACTACAAAGAGTTCAGAAGTAAGAGCATTATCAAAAGTTTACTCTCATTTTTGTTTCACTGCTTAAAAATTTTAATTTAGGGAGTCAGGTTTATTTGGTAGATATAATTCACTTTTTGTTGTTTTTAATGTTAAAAGATAATGTAAAAAAGGAATTTATTTTACGCATTGTATTGCAGTACTTTCATCGTGCTCTGCTATTTTTCGATATTATTCACAAAATAATTATTTACTTCCATGCAAGGTATTTAGCGTCACATTGTAAATGATGCTATACTTCCATAAGCATGTTCTAGTTATATAGCAGAGTTTCCCAAACTTTTTTGACAGCGGCCTGGTACGAGATTTTAAATTTTTTCGAGACCCCCCTTATAAAAAAAAACATTTATTTACAAAATAAATTTTATTCTTTAATAAAAATCAAAATTCAAATTATTTGTTTGTTCATTTCAAACACAAAAACTGCAAAATAATTATATAACAAAAACATGAGTAATTAAAGACAATCCATTATCTTCATTTAAAACTTAAAAGTAAATAAAGTAAATTTTGTTTTACATATTTTGACCTCAGAGCGAAGGATGATGTTGTTTTTCATCACATAGTAATTTCAAAGTAGGACTTAATGATGTTAATTTTATTCTCAAATTAGGTTCGACATCCAATCTGCTTTGATACTTATTTTTTAAATACACCAAGGCTAAAAACACAGTTTCACATGTATAAGTGGTGATAAAAGGCATTAAAAATTGTTTCACTTTTATATTGTATCGCTTAAGCTTGGATATCCTTTCTGACAGCACAACCAAAAATTAATTAGTGGTACAGTTTCAAACACATTTTTAAGATCGGTGTTGCATGAAATTTCAATTAAATTATCAACTTCTTGTTCACCAAGATTAAGCATTTCTTCCTTTTCAATGTCGACAGAAAAAGGATCTTTAATCCAGCGGGTTAAATCAGATCTTTAGCTCCGAAAGATGTTCTTGAATTGAAACTGATACTGTTTCAAGATGTAAATCTTCTTCATCATAGTTTGAATGGGTTTCAATAAATTTATGTAATGTTTCAAAAGATTTAAAATTTCCTTTTGAAAGTCATTGTTTCCACAGAGTCACATTTTTAATTATTGCAGCGACTCTGTCCGATACTTTGAAAATATTAAAACCAAAGCCTTGCAAATTTAAATTCAATTCATTGAATGTAGCAAATACGTCGCACAAATAAGTTACTTTTATTAACCACTCAAAATCGTGGAATCTACCCTTAAATGGAAACAGCATCTTTTTTAGACGGTGGGTGTTCATTCAGAAATACCAAGGCTTCATCTTTTAGCTCAAACAGACGTTTTAAAACGTTTCCTTTTGAAAGCCATTGTGAATTACAATACAAAAGGAGGTGTTTATGATCACTCCCCATTTATTTGCATAATTCAATAAAAAGTCTTATTTAATGGACGAGACTTTATGTATTTTACAAACTTGACACATTTTTAAAAAGTCATGTTTAAATTTAAAGGCATTCGTTTTACCGCCAATGCTTGTTTATGGATACTACAGTGCACCCATACACAATTAATTGCTAATTCTTGAATTTGTTTAAACAAACCTTTATGACAGCCTGCCATTGCACGTACTCCGTCTCTACTTAGCCCAACACACTTCATCCAATCAATACCGTGACTAGTGACAAAATATTGGTAGCATTAAAAATTTCATTTTAGGTCATTCTTGTCGGTAGCCTTTTACAAATCAAAAAATTTTCTTGTATGGTATCTTCGTCATTATATCTGATAAAACACATTAGATTTGCATTATCCTCAATATCTGTGCTTTCATCTATTTGCAAGTAAAAAAACTTGCTCTTTTATACTTGAGCAACTAATTCTTCTTCTAAATGTTTCGCGCAATCATCAATTCTACATTTAACTGTATTATTTGATAATGGTATCGCCGAAAATAAACATTTTCCCTTTATTCCGCATAAATTATTTGGGGCAATTTTCAAAGCGGGAAGTATTAATTTTTCTCCAGCACTATGAGGATACCCAGTTTCAGCTATTAATTTGGAAATTTCAAAAGATGTCAAAGTGAGGTTTTTATTTGACTGGTGAGGTAAGAGTGTATTTCTCATTTTTATAGCAACAACCAATTCATTTTTCTTATCAGTAAAAAAGTTAATTGGCTGATCAGAGTACTCAGAATGGAGTGTGTATGTAAATAATTTTAGTGAAATTATATAGTACTTTTTTTGTATAATGTAACCTGAGAATCTAAAAAGTGAAGCTTTGCCAGAAAAGTAATACAAGACAAAGTCTAACACTGGGTAAATATCTCACTAAATTGGCAAGATATCGCCAAGATGGCAATGGTTTCGGGGACTAATTTTTATCAACAAATTTGACAAGAAATTGATAAACATCGCCAAACTTGGCGATCATTTCGCGACATTTTGGTCTGGTCCCTGCATACTGTAATGAGTATTGTAACTGAATAACTAACTGATGCTATATGTAGTTGTAACCGTACCTGGCTGTCATGTCTTCCAGTAATTTCGAGAAGTGAAAGGTAATAGAAATCTTTTGGCAGCCAGGAGAAAACTATGTAAGACTGAGCAAAGTATCAGTTTTTCATCAGTTGTTATTTCACAGCTGAATTTGAAGTACTGAGATATCTGTGAGAGCTTCACATTTTAGATGCGCTTTGCATTGCATTGTGTTTAACATTCTTAGTAGTTTGAAATGCAACTATCGATTGTACTCTGTGATAATGTGAAGAGCTGTATGACGTTTCTGTCGAAAGTCCCAGAACTTTGAAGTGTCCTTTTGATAAATTTTAACAAGCTACTAAGAACCCATGTGCACACAACATTATGCTTAACATGAAGAAAATTGTAAATGCCATCAATGTCTCCAGCATTTTGTCCAAATTCACAGTTAAGCAATACTATCCCCAAAACACTCTTTGCTCAAAAAGTAGTTTGATAATGGTCATAACATGAATGTCTGATAATCAATATTTGTTCATGTATGTCAATATCTCATTTATATCAACAGAAGTTTAGACTATAAACACAACTATCATATTCTACATGCAGATGAATGAAATGGTATTTACACAATAAAAAAAAATTGACAGACTACCGTAATTTCAGGTAGATAAGTCGCCCTGGTGTATATGCCACACACATGATAATTGACTAAAAAAAATAAAGTTTATTCGATAAGCTGCACCGCCATCTAACTCGCAGCAAAGCATTCTGAAACACGGCACTTAATATTTATTTATTCAATAATATCCTGCCATATTGATGTAATCATAATTGATAACATTTACAACATAAATATAATCAGTAATATACAAATAAATAAGGAAGAAACATTTTACCTTGAACTTGCCGAAAATGGACTCTGATAATTTCTTATAGATATTATTTTTACAGGTTCGGTAAACTTCATTTTATTACTATAAATTACCATATTATGAAAAAGAATATGTAAATTAAATAAACAAACAGAATTTTTTAATTAAATTAAACTACATTTATTTATACAAAACCTTCAAAATCTGACTCACTGATGTCAGAATTAAATGAATTTAACAAATGACCATCAAGGTCAACTTCATCATTCTGCTCTAAATCACTTCTTTCAATGTCACTCTCTTCACTTTCATTTTCGATGATTTCTGATTTAATGAATGCAGATACGATCATATCAGCTCAGACTGACTGCCATGCTTTATCGACCCATAAGCATCCTCATGTGGAGCTTTTCTCATTTGTCCAGAATTTGTGAAAGAATGGAGTTCACTTTGCATCCATTCCTCCCACTGCTTTCATAGTCCATGCTTGAAATTTCAATTGATAGTGAGATCCAAAAAATCCTGCAAAATTTTTGTGAGCCCACCTGATATCACTGAGAAATCGGTGCTAAGTTTTTTTACTTCAAGTCTTAACGTATCCACTAAATGGGATCGCATTGAATCCAGAACAATGAATCCTTGAAGTTGGAAAAAAGCACCTTGCTCTTTTTTGATAAATTTCTCTCAGCCAAAACAATATCTTTTCTTCGCACACCCACCCTTTTTCGTTGGTGCAAACAATAACTTCTTTAGCGAAGTTTCCTTTCAGAATTTTTTTTCTTTTAAAATTATCAAAGGGGTTAACTTCTCTACCAAAACACAAGTAAAAAAAGTCTTTTCATTCCTTGTTGTTAACACTGAAATAGTTTTTTTCACTTATTGAATAAACAGTTCTGCTCAGATGACAGTCAAAATTAAAGGGGTGCTTCATCCATATTAATTGTCTGCACTCTTTTCAAATTTTGTTCTTTAATTTTCTTAGATTACATACTCCAAAAAAGCTACCTGTTTTTCAAGGCCAGTCCATGGCAAGCTTTTGTCCAATTGTTGTTTTTGTTCTGACAGATAATTCCTTTCTGTTCATGAACCTGAAACACCAATTAGATCCTCCAACAAAATTTTTAATGCCCATTTGTTGAGCAACTACCTTTGCTTGAAGGTGAATTCTAACTGTCAATACTGATAATCCACTTTCTCTCTGCTCTATTGTCTATTTCTCCATATTGTCTTCCAAAACAGGCCAGGCTATGACACCAGTTTGACAAAATCTTTTATTCTTAGACATTTTCTCTAATTCTTTTTGTCTGGACTTCCACCGCCAAACGCATCACTCGTTAACTTGAAATTCTTTAGCTGCACCACGATTTCCAATTTCAATCGCCTTTCTTCACTGCCGAAAGCATAAAAGCAGCTGTATAACTTTTTCTTTGAGTAGGAGCCATAATAATAATAATAATATTTCTAAAGCATGATTAATAAAGCAAGCTAGAAAGAAGTAAAAATGTGTAAGAATGAACACAGCACTTGGCAAGTAAACATAGCTGTTTCCATTAAAACAAAAAGTCATAGGAAAACACGGGCAAAACCGTGGAGTTTAGCAGAAAGTACATGCATTATGGTGTCTTTACAAAGACCGCCACCTACCTCGGTTAAGCGAGTTTAAGCTTATTGCACTGCCTTAACACAATCTGAGGTTAGAATACTGCAGCAAATTCTTACTGTTTCACTTGCGCATAACTTACAATCTGAACTAAAGAAGTTTTAAGGCCAAAGGAAAAAAAATTTTTTTTCAGATACGCCGCAGACCTAAATTTTCAGCTTTTAAACACGTATAAGCAGCAGCTTATCCATCCAAAATTATGGTAACTGCAATATTTACTTCTCAAAGATGTCATTTTCTGTTAACTTTGTGGTCTACAGTTTTAAAAGTTGTACTTTTTCTGTCTCTCACATTTTTCCAGAAAGTAGACCTAATCTGCAGATTTTGTATTTACAGGTATTTTCAACAGTATCATCTGGTAAAGTTTAGTCACTTTAATAAAACATCAGTTCCATAGCTTCCATTCATGATTCAAAAGTTACTCATCCACCTTTTACATTTATCTCACTTTATTGCTGAAAATATCATAATTATAAACATAAGAAAAACAACTAACACATACTGATTTAAATTCTGTGAATTGATCTACACCACGAATAAGATGAGCATGTTCTTGTTTTGAAGTGTGAAACAACTTTTTAGGCTCCTTCAAATGTGAGAGAGAGAAAGGCATCTCTTCGGTGCCATAGAACACAAGCGACCAGTTTGTAAGTTTCCCTATCAAAAGATTATGAGTATTAGTAATTATATATGTGTTATAAAAATTTTCCTCATTACATGCAATATTTAAAACATAATAAATATATACCAAAACACTAATAAAGAAATAAACGCCAGAGTAATTTGTCTCTTACAGCTTGTGCCCACCAATAAAATGGTCAGAGATACTCATTTCTATTTCCTGTATCTGAGATACCAACTGCTTATTTCAGATTTTATTGAAACAAGGTAGCAAAAGTCATAAATGTAGCCTATTTCAGCTAGAAGCTTATGATCTCATTTCTTCAGAAAAAAAACGAGAGAGAGACATTCTTATGACAGTTTTCATGGAAAAAAGGAATCCTTAAAGGCTTACAAAAAGCGTTACTTTTAAATTCTCTCTCTAAATGAGATGACATTTACATATAACTTAGACTATAGAAACTCTAAAAGACTTACAAAATTATGAAGAAAATCAGAAAGATATTTTATACATATGGCAACAGTAAGTTATCTCATGTCTACTTTTACATCTAATACAAACATTGAAAAATTTATCAAATTATTTTATATATTCTTCATATCACTCAGACAGTTCAATTTTCATGTTAGAATTTAGAATTCCCACCCAATTTGAATATTGTGTCCTGGCTTTTCCACTTGACATGCAACATACATGAACTTGCTACTCAGTGAGGAGTTTCTTAAGGACACCATTAAAGAGATTGCTTATTAATAATAATATTGAGAAAGAAATCTGTACTACTAGAACACTTTTACCGTACATAAGCAAACTATACACTGTACAAATCTACAATAAATCCTACATGACTTTTAAGTATTTGCTAATGGCAGTGACTCTCAGTTGCCTTGTTATGTGCTTAAATTTGCCACATACTTCATTCACACAAATCTTTTCTCAAAAATAACAGCATAATGTCATTGGGAATTGGAACAGATATCCTAACTTGCTCATCTAGGAGCCAGTTTTCACAGGACTGCTGGAGACTGTTTCTTGTCAAAAAATGATGCTGTCTAGTCAAAAAATTATCCACAGCTTTATGCATATCAGCCATTGTTTGAAAAAGTAGAAACCTACATAAGGGTTCCCAGGCATAAGTGTCCAGCACTTTTACAAAGATGAACTTTAAGAAAGCAACCTTCATCAGACTGCAAGCAGTTTTAGGTTAGAGCACTGCTATGTCCAATTTTCATTTGCTTGACTAAATAATTTATAATCCAAGTGGTTAAAAAAAAAAACAAGCTTCCTTCAATGAAAATTATTTTATTTAAACAAAATGTGAGCATCTTCAGAAAAGAACAGTGAATTTGCATAAAAATACTCACATCTTCACAAAAAAATAAAGAAATAAATAAATAAAAATAAAAATAATACCGATTCGGCCTCCATCTCTTATGAAAAAATATGGACGTTCACAAAGGTGCAAAAACTTTTGTGTTAGTTACAGTGAACTAAAATAATGTTCTGGCCTATAGTTATCAAAAGGTGGCTCAGACATTGTGCTAATGATATTATTCCAAAATGATAAAGGCATCTCAGTCACATTCAGTTGTCCAAATTCAGAATAGCTTAACATAAAAGGAGGGTTTGCCAACAATATTTTTAAAACTATTTATGATAACAGATGATCCAGCATTTTAAGTTAATTTATGATCCTTGCCTCGAATATCATTGAATTTTTAAATCTTTCAGCATTTTCACAAACCTGAAAATACTAAATGATACAATGCAATGCAAAATTTTAAATTAACCCTCTTGAATGGCACAGCTTTTTTATTCTTTTCATTAAATAAAATTAAACACAAGATCGTTTACATAGATAAGATAATGAAAATATTTTGAAAAAGGATATACTCCTAATTTTATGATGAGACACTTTTCAGATACTTTAGAAGCAAGAAATACTTTTATGAAAAAAAAAAACCTACTCAATAGGGTTTCACCGACCTTGCATCAACAGAGGACCCATTTGAGGATAGGTTTTGTTATTTAAATATCACAAAGTCAAGGAGGCTTTCTGTGTAAGGGAAAAGAAAAGGGCTAATGGAAAGTAGCTCATATTCACGTTACACATAGGAAAAACCACAGAAACCAAATATAATAATTTTAATCAATTTAAAAAACAGTTTCTGAGAAATTTCATGCATGCAGAGATAATTTGGGGCATCAGAGTACATCTAATACACTCAGTAGCAAAGTAAAGAAATTTTCATGCTCAAAACATAAATACAACACTTTTAACTTATTTCATTAATGGGCAGAACCATAAAACAAAATTTGTAAAGTTTCATACATATTCAAATACATCTTAAACAACTCAGAAACTGAAGGAGTTTTATGAAAGGCAGGCACACGAAGAGTGAATTTTTTTTAATGTTTCGATGCTTGAACAATTTTTCTTTGGCCACGTTTACTTTAACCCTTTAATGCATCAATAGAAATTCAGAAAGTGGTCTTCATCCCACCAATTTTTGTTATTTTTTATTTTAACTCAGCCTCTTTCATTAAATCAAACATAGCAGATATATTCTGTTGCATTTAAACCTGGGGAAAAAAATTCTTGAATTGTATTTACTTGGGTGCACAGAAATAATTTAGTTCAGTGTGCACGAGTTAACTTGGTTGAAAGCATTAAGAGGTTGATAGTATGAAGCGGTATCCTATTAAGCAATGATACATGAAGTTTTATTATTTCGCTGAACATGAAAAACTTACCTCCAGCATTTCCAATCACTGTGCTATAAAATATTTCACATTCTTACTCTCACACACCAACTCAATGAGCTACTTGAAAATTTCTACAAATTAAGCATGTTGTTTTATGACATACAAGATACAAATACCGATTTTCACACTCTTATCTCACAAAAAATTGCACTAAAAACATGCATAGGTTACACATATAGTACGAAGTGATATCAAGAAGTTCCAATACTAGATCTGCTTACCCATCCTACCTGTACACCCAACTTTCGTAACCAGTAGTGATCTGTGACATGAAGGATAAGACATTTACAGCATGCTGACAGAGTTCTTGGCAGACTTTGATACAGTGTTCCTTCTTCTTCTGGATCAATAGCATGGGAGTGACATTAATAGCAACACTGTGCTTGCTTGAATCTTATGTGAAAATTGCCCGCACTATTTTGTGTGACACACGAAAATGGCAGCAATGCTGTAGATTGTTCTCCAAGGATCCTCATGCACCAGCTGCAGAATGGTTCAACATTTTCAGGTGTTTTGCCTGTTGAAGATTATCCTGATCTCTCATCATCTTCCAGTGATGCTCTTCCAAACTTAAGAGTCCACACGCCACTCAAACACCTTGAATGACTCATCGCAGCATCATGGTACACTTATTGAATCATGTCAAGCATCTGTGTGGTAGATTTGCCTAGTTTTATGCAGAATTTTAAGTTTGCTCATTTGCTGATGACATTACAGACGTTGTAAGGCATATGGTCAAAACAGCCCCAGATGCACAGTTTCAACGTACACAGGACAATGTCGCATAGTGCACTGACTTATGACGGTCGATGCTCTCCATGTGTGTGCATGTAGCCTTGCACTGCTGTTAGTATGCCACAGAACCAGTTGTGAAACTTTTTGATACCACACCATATGTATAAAAATTAGAGCAATTATAATAAAAACTGTCAGCTAAATGCATATTTTTTCTACAAATTATAAAACATAAGAAAAATACCTGGTATGTTTGTTACTAGATTTCCATCATTAACTATGACAAGCTTCCAGTTTCCTTCAGGATTTTCTCCCCAGAAATGAACAGACATAAAAGGCCAGTGTTTAAAGCTTCCTTCCTGCTTATCACGAGGTCTTGGAAGTAAAATGTCTGAAGGGGTTCTAGAAGGTGATATCAAAATTATACGTAAATTTCCCCGAGGATGAAAAGTAAGAGTAATTTTCACTTGCACATGCTCTAGGAACACAACAGGATTCTTTGAATTTTTGCAAGAGGTATTCATGCTTGCTTCCAGTTTCTCTCCATGACCAGCAGGTATAATTCTATAATACACAACATGTTTATATTACATCTCCAAATACTTTTTGGACAAAAGCAGACATTTATTATAATTTAATCATCATGCACAAACTTATAAGGTATAAATGATGCTGTGAAATAAAATGTTGATTAATTTGACCCATATTAGTACTTAAGGCATGGCATTACTGGATATTATTTTTTATTCTACATAAGCAATGCAAAGTAAATTAAAAACCAGATGCATATTGCACTAAAAGCATGCTTTTCTTTCATATACAACACACGATATTTGTAAATATAGCCACAGGTACTCCTTTTATTAAGGGTAGTGTCCAAGATACAGAATATAAGATTTAAAAACTAAAATTCAAAATACACAAAAAACTTTCATAAAATAAACATGCAGATCAGTCATAAAGTTTGCACTTTTATGAGAACAAACAAGATTAAAACCTTTTTAGAAATAAAAAGATTTTTTGTAGGCTGATAAATTTCACTTTTTCAGCATTTTTTGTTCTGATAATATTAAATATGCAAATTAGTTAAAAAGAAAATAAATAGCAAGTATTTGCAGTTTTTTTTTTTTTATTATTATTTAACTTTGCTTTTAGTTATGCTCTAGAAACAAATACTTTTATTCAGCCTCTTTTATTGGCCTGAATTTTAATTATATTAAGCAAAAAAAATTAACACATAAAGCTCAATAGCAAAAAGATCACAATGGAGAAACTTTTGAGCTTTTCCTCCAAACTTCACATGAATAACCTATCATCTGTTTTTACCATGAATGCAATTTAGATTCATAATGTGTTTACATTCAAGATATAAGAAGAATTTGCATGTGCTTGATTATTTTAAGCAATGAAATTATACAAAACAAAACTCATCTTATAAATTTATGAAATCCGGCTTCTCTGCATATTCACATTTTATTAGCAAAACTTTTAATGATATGAAACTAACTGGCAATATTGAAATTAAAATCATTGGCTAACTTACTAAATTCCTCCTTCTAAATGCTGCTTTCTTCATACAATCTCAATAAAAAATATTACTTCTCAGTTACTGCTACATGGGATGATGCAAAAGAACACATTTTGAAACTGGCAGTGCCTGGGAAAGTGAAGAGCAACACCAATTTCCTAACTGCCTACAAGTGGTTCAGAAGTTTCAGTTTTAGTAACGAAGTTGCAATGGAATGTAGAGCATCCTGTAAGCACTACCAAGAAGTTCGCTAGAAATACCAGTTCTGTTATTAGTACCCAAAATTTTTACTGTTGTCGATTTAATGTTGCATATGATGGGATGATCCCCGATTGCAAGCAATACTCTGCTGGATCAAATTATTTAGCATAAATGGATTTGCTATGAAGAGGGTATCAACTGACCTTTTCTGTACAGTCTGAACACCAAATTGTGCCAAGCGCATGCGAACATTGGTTCTCTGGAACCCTTGATACTCCACTAAGCATCCTGCTCCATCTTTGGCATTTGTCTTATCACTCATTACAACAGATTCTATACATGTTGAAGTTCTATCCATACAAAATTATGATTGTCAAAAACCTGCTTAAAAGTTATTTTGTCAAATGTAGACTCTTGTGAAAGTATGCTTAAAATTATTGCTTCTCATGATATTTACGTTGATGCTGAGTAATAAGGCCCATTTCCATTTGGATGGTTGTGTCAGTAAGCAAAACTTGATTTGATGCAGCATAGAACCCATGAGAATTACACCAGAACCTCCCCATTGCGCTAAGATGCAGCATTTTAAAAGTGGAAATCAACATTATTCTTTTTTAAAAAAGTAGAAGGGGTAGTGACAGTAGTATAGAGAGAACAGTGTGAAATATAGAAGGGGTAACCGTGATTCGAAGTGCTATGCCAAAATACTATGCAATTTTTTGTATCCACTGAATGTGGAAGAAACATGGTTCCAATAAGATGGAGACAGCCCACATGGCAAGCACTACGATGTCAGTTATGTTTCCCCAACATTTAATCTGATGTCTTTACAATGTCCTTTGGCCTCAATGCAGAAATAGGTGTGAAACGAAGAAATAGGTGTGAACTAATGCAGAAATTGGTGTGAAAATTTCGAATGACATCCTTTCTATGCTCTAACAAAGATTCCATTTGCTTTTGACCCCATTTTTTATAAAACTATTCTGAAGGTCTTACACTAAAATCACAGAATCAAAACGAAATGTCACGTGCAACCAAAAGATAAGAAACCACAATTTAAACCTCTTAGTACAAGCTGTCTTTAGTAAACTGATACAATGCATTTGGTGAAACTGCACACCTTAGGGGGAGGGAAGAAAATAAGATCGCAATCTCGGCCGTTTTCGGGCTGTTGCGGTCATCTAAATGAAAAGCCGTGTAGGGCAGTTTGGTCGTTAAATAGTTAAAGTCACTAAATATTGTAAGTATTCATTTGTTAAAGAAGTAAATGGATAAGACACTAAATATTGACAGACTGACCAGAGCTCAAATCAAAGCGAACAGGCTGACTACATGGTCATATTCATGGCTTTTCCCATGTGAAATGTGTATATGAGCCAGATTCCCTTAGGAAGTCTTCTAAGATAGCTCCCCCCTTAGGCACATAGCATTCATGTGTTTTGCTTTAATTACCTAAATAAATAAAAATTTATTCAATCTTTAAAAACAGTATGGGAGTGTTGAAGGACAACTAATAATTTATTACAAGAAATTAATTCCTCATTTACCCAGAATAAAGGTGCATGAAATAGGAAAAGAAATGCACTGACTTCAATCTGTTATATGAGAAGGGAAGTAGCTTCTTGAATTATATTGTTTAGTATCAAAATCCTTCCTATAAAACTCACTGGTATTTTGCATAATTCCATCTTTGTTTTTTTTTTATAACAGCCCTAAACGTGTTTGGCTTGGTTTCACAATGGCTCTAAAGATGCTTCACCAACCACCATTTTTGTGAAATGTTGTTTTTGAAAAAAAATAAATAAATAAAAATAAGTGGGAAAGGTATTGTTTTTAAAGTTCAAGCTATGATCACGGTCCAATTAAAAGTTTATCATTATAGTTAATTATACAAGCACCAATAAACAAAATAAAAATATCAAGTAAAAAAGACATTAATACTTGTGAGCAAAAATATTATTCTCATTCCAGTCATGAATGAACAACTGAATTTAACCTGTTATACAACTTGGAAAGCAGTTTTTATTGCCTCATCTGAGTTTCACCCTCAAAGCATTGAAGGTTTGGACCTAAATCCTTAAAGTTTCCTAAAATGCCTATGAATAAGTTATATTTCTCGCTCACTCTGTACTGCTTTTTTTGTTTTTAGAGCGCATCCAACTCAAAATCAGATACATCAGGAGTTGGCAGACATTTTTGTGTACTGTGAATTGGAAAGTATCCTTTCAATGTTGAATTTTATAGATATTCATAACCTCTGAGCAGTCATGGCACACATAACTTTTGGAAGGATAAAAGCAGTTTTACTTTTCAATGTGAATGCATTTCCTACCATTCTCGTAGTTACACTGAGAACATGAAACAGATTAATTTACAAAGTCAAGCACCACTTCAAAACATACACTACAAAGACCACCACTGATATTGTTGTAATGATTTAAAGGTTGTTGTATTTCTGTTATTTGGAGTAAATAAATTTTCCCATGGATCATTTTTAATGCAAATGGAGCAGCACAACCTAGGACAGCAAATATATAACAATAAAATTGCATCTACATTAAAATATGGAGAAATTTTTGGTATGTGATATAATTTTACAAGACCTTTTCCAGGGGCATTTATATTCATAAAATCCAAAAAGAAAATACTTCAATTGTAATTGGTTTGGAAAACACATCCATGAATGTTAAAATCATGTATGTGTTTTCAAAGTTCTCTGGCATAACAGATGGTATGTAGTCTAGAACTATTATATTCATTTCTGATTGTGCTACTTTTTGTAACAGAGATAATTTAATTGAAAATTACTCTTAATTATTTCATTTTGAATAGGCTTACCCAAGTACATAACCAGTCTCTTAGATTTTGTTGCTCAATGAATATGTTCATTCAACTGTGAGATATTTGGATATTAACTTTTACTAGAGAGTTTCCACTGGCTGGATTTCCCATCTCCTCATAATCACTTGTTAAAAGAATATTGTTTTCTACCAAAAACATAACCTCTAAAATTAGTCTCCAACTAGTTTTCTTCTCAATTTCATCTTGAATAACCTAGTTCATAAATTTTGAGCTCCAGTCTTAAACACAGCCCTTTCCATTTGAACACATGACACATTTACTTGCAAAACCCTTCTTGCAATTTGCACGTTTGATTATACAGTTCTATGGAAGTACAAAAGTATAAACAATCCTTACCTATTTCTTTATCTACTATGCATTTGAGTACCTACAGACATAATAAAAAATTTAATAACAGCAAAACACATCATCTTTTCTCTCCGAGAATGACAGTCAGCTCTTCACCTTCTCAACATTTCAAGTTTTAAGAGGTTTACGTGTCTGACAACTGCAGAGGCTGTGGGGCACATAAAATGGACCTGACAGTGGAGTTTGAAATGTGAATTGTGAATGTTCTCGTCAATAATTAAAAAGTTTATAAAAGCTGAATTAAGGCACCTGGGCTCAGTCGCAGCTGTTTTAAGGGAACAGTCGTTTATCTAATGCTGTTATTGATTGTAGCAAATTCGCTGTGAAGTAGAATTAGTTTCTCTGCTTTGACTTGAGTTCTGTTATCTCTTTGAGATACTGTGATATTATACGAATATCTCTGAGGAAATATTTCAGTATTTTGTTTTATTTCTTGTGAAAAGAATAAATTTTATTAACTTTTTAACGACTTGTGCATTCAATCCATTATGAACCCGTACGCACACAATATATTTCAAGCACGTAAGCTGTAACTATTCTTACCTTTCTGTAGTATCTGGAAGTGAATAACAAATGTGTTGTTTAGGTAAAGTTTTCCATGATTTTGCTAATTTCACCATGGCAACAGCATCCATTAAACCATATCCAAACTTTGTGCTAACTACAAAAGTATAAATAAATAAATAGTTGCATTAATAAAAGACATTAAGGTGCATAATTTATACAATAAAATGGGGCAATGTATATTTTAGACAGTCTCTTCATAAAGCATAAAACACTCTTTAGATCAAACTAAATCATCTATAATAAAAGTGAACAGGAAAGTTTAATGTTCCGTGCTTGTGTATAGAAGAGCCAAAAAAAGATGATTTAAATTAGCCATCAAAAACCATTACAATTCCTGGAACATTTAATAATGTGCAAAGAAGCTTATTTTCATCTAAACAAATATGTCAAAAAGCAGAACTTAAGATACAGGGCAGCAAAAAACACATGTTACATCAGAAGCCAATGGCTGTTATCTGAGTATTGTTTGCATAGCATGTCATCTCTCATTTCAGAGAAGTTGAATAGTCTCCATGCTCACCTGATTTTATCCTACAAGGTCTAATTGAAGGACAAGATCTATGGCCATTGACTTCACACTATACTTGATACTTAGTGGCAGGAGTGTGTTTTCAATGCACAGATTTAAAAAAAAGGCTATTCGAAGGTCTTCCATCTTTGCATGGTATTCTGAAAGATGCATTTTAAAGTAATTCATCATGATTGCTGCACGGAAGAAGCAGCATACGTGAATTAATGTTAGATACTGTCTTTCATCTGGTGGAGCTCTTCCCTTGAGATTTTTAGTTGGTCTTCATTTGAGGAGTTTCTTCCTTTTATCAACATGTATACATCTAATTTTTGAAGTAATGAGAGCTCAGACCCTTCTTTGCCAGTTGAGAATTGACAGAATAGTCCTTAGTAGTATAATCTCCAAGTTCATCATTGTTGGGTGTTCTGAGAAAGGATTTTGGTCAATTTGTGTTAATCTAAAGGTTATACATAGAGATAGAATCATGAAGAAACACCACTGGTAACTGGAATTTGTTACTACTTTGTTGTAGATCACTGTTAAAGTGCTGAATGAAACTCCAGCAATTCTTCATCAAAACCCACCATATTATCAATGCAGGACTTTTTTCCAACACAGTGTTAATGGTGCTTTATATCCAAAAGGTAATTCGCATAATTCAAGGAATTACATTGAAGAAATTTGTGGACATCAGACAAGGTGCACATGTGTGCCTTACCTCCAATGCAGCTCATCTGAGTGAAGTTATCTTCAGAAAGTGATTAAAAAATTAAATGGTTTTCAATGTTTTACAACTCCTCGCCTATTTGTTATTTAGTTTTCAAATAAAGAGATCAGTTTCAAATTATTAATTATCTAACTGTTTCTACCCCACTCCATATACAAACATATAATTTCAACTATAAAATTTTTCTCTCTGCCCCCATCCTGCCAACTTTCTTCCCATTTCGACTATGTTGTTTTAGACCTCTGTTGTGCATCATTTATCATTAAGCAATTTCACTTGTTTTCCTTTCAAAGCTTCAGGGAACTTATTTAATATTCATTATTATATATCAATAAAATTTTTTTTATTTTGTTAATGACATTAAAACTGAAAATTTTAATAATGAACTACACAAAATTAGAAATACAATCTTTTATACAAAAAGTACAGGGGGAAGAAAGAATGATAATAATAAACTGTCTCAGACAGCAAACTAAGTCCAAAGCTTTACTGGCACATTTATAATTTTCTGCTTGCATGTCCAATCGTATCTGTTTTCATCCAACTTTGTGACAATGTGTTTAATGATTGGGGACAATTTTAAAACACTTCCTAATGTTCTCCAAATGGTATGAGTTTCACAGAACACAGTTACTTGAAAGGAAGACAATGAAGATTTGTTCACATCATATGAATTTAATTTATTTTCTTGTATTGGTCATTCAAAAAGTTCTGAAGTTCTTTAAATCAAACAGCGTTTTCAATCTAATTCTTTTGTTACATCTGATAAAGAAGTAACCTTGGTTGAAGCAAATTTTTAAATACAGCCTTTTTTACCCTTATTGCATAATTCTAGTGCATACTATAGCACTTTTTTTTCAGCGTAGCTAAGAATGGAGAATTCAAAAGTTTACTTTTGCAATATTAGGTTCTCTTATTTTAACAATGGGTAAAATGCCCATGAAACTTGTGCTACATATGGACAAAGTGCTGTTTCTGATTGTTTCCATTAAAGCTACTTCTCTACCATATTTATTATATATATATATATATATATATATATACTCCCCCCACACACACGTTCATTCATGTGGTGTGTAGGTAGATAAACATATATATAAACACATACAAAAAATTAATTTTGCTTTAAGCAGAAACTATTGAGAGGAAATGAAAGACTAGAATTTCAATCATTGTTGCATTTGGACTGCATAACCTGACAAATTTCATCATATTTCAAACTTGAAAATGTTACATATGAAAAAATATTAATTAAAGATTGATACACACTAGAAATACAAATTATACACACATAACTACGTTTGCGATCGAAACGGAAAAATAAAATTTTTAAAAAAATTTCAAGAGCTCTTAAAGGTAAAATTTGTATCTAACAAATACATTTTATTAGGTTTTATATTTGATAATAGAGCTTTCAAATCACATTATCAAAAGTTTAAACTAATAACATATATTTCCACAGCATTAAACAAATATCAAATACTTACATAAAGAGGTTTCTACATTTCATAAATAAAACAAGACCAGATCAGGTCTATCCTGCTTTACAAAAGAACAACCCCTGTAAAACCTTTTAAGTCATTTTGTAAAGCAAAAATGCATAAAATCTAAAATAAAACTGAAACAAATAATGAGATTTTAAACAACTGTATCGATATAAACATTATGTATGCAAGATGGTTTAAACCACCAAAAGGCAGCTAGCACATTCGATGATCAAAAGTGACAGCAGTAACAACGATGCAATGAGCTGTCAGAGCTATAGTAGTGGAATATATAAGGGCTATATTATAGGACACAGAAGACAAAAATCAGTTATTAAATCTCACTGTCATTTTGTCCATAAAAACGCTTTGTGTACAATTTCAATGCCTGCTTGACTTGCCTGTCACCAGCAGATTTTGTTATACAGTTCTTTACAGGCAGTTAAAACAATTTTCAATAACTGTTTTAAACACATAAGCCATATAATAATTAGTCATACTTTTCAGTTAAAATTGCAAAAAGGAATGCAGAACCATTCTTTCATTTTTCACATGCTTCGCTGAAAAGGAAAAATGCTTTTGGGATTTCTTTCATTAACCAAAAAGGGTATCAAGTCCACTTTTTACAAAAATAAATTTCATAAAATTGAATGTTTGGAAAGTATTTGTATTACTTTATATTTAAATGCATAACATGTTAACATTCTGAAGCTTACTTTTTCTTCCCACAGCATTTGTAACCCAACCATCTTCTTTAGACAAAGGTTCATATCTTGAAGTTAAAACAATTAAATATTGCATATCTCTCCAAGTAAGTTTTGGGCTGTAAAATATATAAAACTTTTATTAGAATATAATATTTTCCAGTAAAAAAATTAAGAAACTGCCAAAAAATACATTAAATTGAAATTTAAATAAAATACTGTAAATTAATATGATTTTAAATAATAACAGTAAACTAAGTTTCGTAGAAGTACTTCGGGAATTCAAACAAAAGAAGGACTGAAAGGATTGAGGATTGCTTTATTTTCAAGCTTTCAATTCCTATCGCAATTCTGAACAATGGACAAACAGGACAAAATCCATTATCACTAATTAGTCGAGTGAATTTTCATAATGAACTTAATGTTAGATACAAAGAAAGTAAGATTAATTATTATTGTAGAATTTTGAAAAAAATGATAGTACCTTAAATGTTATTATACAGTACATCACATCATCTCGTAAAAACAAAAATGTTTTTAACCCTTCTGCAGCGATAATCACTACAGCCTTGAAAGGTTTTTAAAGCTCTAAAATATTCTGTTTAAAGAGTTTTCCAATAGATGCTTTAAAAAATAACAATGTTTTGTCTCCTCACTAATTCTTTGAGCTTTTATAGCAAACATTTAAATTAAAATTGTGTAAATTCAAAAACTGGATATATGTTAAATTTTAATCGTTTGAATCACTCAAAAACCACCACTAAAAACAATGCTATCTTAACTACCATCAGTCCGACAGTCAAATTAATATTTATTTGATAAATGAAACCTAGTCATAGTAAAGCTGCCATAGATATCTATCTACTCACCTTTTACATGAGATATGTGACAAAATATACACTATAATAATAAATAAAAATTTTGATACATGACACAAATGCTTTACTCTAAAATTTCAAAGAATATAGTTTCTAGAATGAAAGCATTCTCATTACAAGGTAGTCATCAGATTAAAATTCAAATTATGCATTACAAGACACAAAAGCTTCAATCACACACGGACTGCAAGACACAAGTGCTTTAATCAGAAGATTGGCCAAGATAAATATTCGGGTACAATAAATCCCAGACAAATAACTGTCCTTCGTTGTTGTCATCATCATCATCATCGTCAAATCATATAACTTCAATCAACTTTAATGATTTACAGCTTAATGGGAACAAATAAGTTGTTACATCAAATTTTACAATACACTGCTGCAATATTAAATTAGACATTATTCCTTTACAGCTTCTTTACACACTAATAAACAAAACTATTGAATGACGCCAACAATAAAATATAAAGATTTCCAGGATTCATTTAATTCAGATAGCACTTTCACGAACAACAATGACAGCATATGAAATGCTGCTTCTGCATCTGTAATTCTTTCACAACTATCTGTTACAAAAGTAAAAGCACAGTAATTCCACATTCAAGTACTTTTACATAAATAACATAATGTACGGCAGTCAAAATTTAATAATTCTCTCTTATTATGAAAAAAAAGGGAGGGAATAAAAGGAAAGAAAAAAAAAGTTAGTTAGTTTTGAAACATCTTTGCATCACTAGTATTTTAGTCCACAGTCAGCCATAAAATCATTAACTGAAAACAATAAAGCTCGTTATTCCTGATTCACTATATGCCTTTTGATGGAAAACGGTGAAAAATCATTAAAAATATTTTAAGTTTACAAGTGTTAAAAAAGGAGGCATTCTACTATAAAATGTTTTTAAAAAACTTAGGCTCTGAAGATTTTAATGAATACTAATTGCATGTACAATATTAATAATGTACATTTCAGAGTAAAAAATATTCAATTAGTTTCAGTATTTAGAAAAACAGATGTGCATACCTGTTACAGATTCAAAACATAAAAGATTACATACTTAGCTTCAAGAGCAAGAGCACAAATTGCTGCAGCAATTGGTGCAGATGCAGATGTTCCAGTATGGCCTCTTGTACATAAATTGGAAGTATTAGGTTTGCGCCCTCTCCGAAAATCATTGAAGTAAGAATAATCAACATCAACCGTAACCTACAAATACAAGATAATTTGAATCTAATTTTCAACAGACACAACATAATGCAATAATATTTTAAAGGTGCAAATAACAAACAAAAATAAACCATTTAAAGATTTTAACTGTAGCTTAAACTTAAAATGCAACAGAATACTGGAAAATTACTGTTGTATTTATCATCATGTATTGGTATTCAACCTTCTAAATGACTTTATGGATTAATAAGAGAAAACTCATAAGCACCTGACACTGACCTGCAGCACCATTGAGGGAAAGTATGACTTTATGCCACTTGCACATAGTTTTAAAGAACACACTTGGAAAAGAATTTAAAGGTCTACTAATCCTCTTCCTTTACCATCATTTAAAGTACCCCCATTTAGCGAAAACAATATATACATGCAAGTGCAGCAACTAAGAGGCCAGCGATTAGCTGTTTGCTAATTGACATACCATTCACAGCAGCGAACAGACAAATATTGTCATTTTTCCTTCAATGTAAAATAATTGTTAAAAGAATGCAAAAATTTAGACCAATTGGTGGTGCATTTTACGCCAACGATTCTCGCCAATTCACCACCTCCTACAATTGAGGTGGGTAGAGGTATAAAACAAATCTAACTGACCAATAATTGTAATACGAAGCTCACAATTAAATTGCATTCTGCTTCGCTATAAATATTTGTATATGATGTTTCGTTCTCAAATAAAATAATTTAAAAAGAAGGAGTGAGGTTGGTCCAACGTTAAAAATAATCGTTTAGAGAAATAATTTACTCATATGGCTCCGCTGTTCTCAGAGCTTACTTCAGCGATATGGATATACTAATTAAAAGTAAACCATCGATAAAGGGGAAAATAAATAGATTAAAAACTTAAATGCAAACTTTCGCATAATGATGTGGAAATACTTGAACTTAAAAGTGAAACTAAAAAATATTCAAACTCTTCAAAAGAAAGTTGATGAACTATGAAGTGCATGCTATGCAAAAAGTGATATCAAAGATGAAGATCTCACAAAAACTGATGATGACTTCAACCAGTGTGATGATTGTCTGGAAAACTGGAGGTAAGAATTGAAATTTTCATTAATTCTTACAATAGATTAAATTCTGCAAAAACAGTAAATGTTACGAAAATAATTTAAATGAAAACTTTCAAATCAAAACTAAAATTCCATTATTCCATTCCTGAATTTTCAGGAAACGGCAGTCAAAACTATGAAGTCTAAACTATGAAGAATTTAGTTCATTTAAAACTCAATTTCATGATTTAATTACAAATAATGTTCAGCTAAGTCACTGGCAGAAACTGTTAATATCTCAGATCTCACTAATGATGCTAAGCATTTAGCAAGTAACTTTTATAATTTTTAATCTTTGTACAATACTTTGGAATCTTGCTATGATAATGAACACCTGATTGTTAACATTCATGTGCAGAATATTTTAAATTTTGAAAAGATTCAATCCAAAAATGCAAAAGATATTAGAAATATGATTGGTTGTACACAAAAGGAATTTATGTGCTTTAAAAGTGTTAAAACATGAACAGAACAAGTTATGTGACGCTTTTCTAATAAACATTCTTGTTCAAAAACTAGATAAAGAATCAAAGAATTTTGAATTATCTCACAAATCAAAAATTGTTTCAACATTTGAGGAGTTGCTTAAATTTTTAGAGCAGCATGAATCAGTTTTGATATCGATAAATTGAAATATTGCACCCGGAAGTAAGATTAATAATGATAAGAATTTTACTTCCGTAAATTGAAAGCCTTTTTGAACATAAATAAAAATACAAACAGTGTTGTTCGCAGAAATTTTCATCCTATTTTCCTTTCTGATATATTCTTAAAATTAAGTGTTCGTGAAAGATTCAACTTAATTCGTTCACATAAACTTTGCGAATTATGTCTAAAGCACAATCATAAGAAAAGTCAGCATCTCTCGAAATTTAAATGCGCTTACAGAGAATTAATTAATATAAAAATTAATAAATTAATATGTATGGAAAATGAAGGTCACTCGCAAACTCCTCCTCGCTCAGTTACATCATTTAGACAAAACAAAAGTGAGCTCGATGCAGCTGCAAAAGACAACTTAGAATTGAAAGCTTCGAGTGTTTTAAGTCAAAAGAGTGAACAAAAAAGAAAAAGTGCACTTTTTCTACTGCAGAGATTTATGCTAATGATGCCAATAATTGAAGAATAAAAATCCGAGCTATTTTAGACAGTGCCTCTAATGTTTGCTTTCTTACCTATAAAATAAGTGCATGCTTAGGCAGAAAGTTAAAATACCTGTTAACCTCTAAACCTATTTGAAATTAAAGTAAATACTTTTGCACTTTTAACGAACCAGTTGAATTCTTAATTGTAAATAAGATAATAGGACTAACTCCGTATACCTTTTAAATTGGATATTTCGAAAGTAGAAATTTCACAATTTTTAAATTTAGCTGATAAATCATTTTATGAGGCTTCAAAGTTAAGGGCCCTTATAAGTGCTGATTTATTTTTAAAGGTTTTGAAAAATAATACATATAAAATAAATGATGAATTATTGTTTAAAGAATCTGATTTTGGATATCTCGCATGTGGGAAGCTTAACGAAATATAACATTCTTACCAGAGACATAGTTTTCATGTGCAAAATGATTGTCAAAGTACTTTAAAACTTTTCTTTGTTTAGAGCGACTTGGTATTCGTGATGATCTAGCTTTGCATGAAAAGGATCAGGCAATGAAAATTTTTAATGACATGGTTGAATTTAAAAATGAATGTTACACAGTACAACTACCTTTTAAGAAACATTATGAAGAATTATCTGATAATTATTCCTTGGTGCAGCAGCAGAATTTTCAGAATTTGCAGACGAGATTTAGTCACGATCCTAAGTTGCAGCAACAGTACTGTGAAATTATTTGTGAATATTTAAAAGAAGGCATAATTAGCATAATAAATCTGATACACCAGAAAAATGCTTTAAATATACCTACATATTATTTGTTTCACCAGGCTGCGCAGAAAGAAAATAGTTTACCATCGAAAACTAGGATCGTCTTTGATGCAGATAGCCATCAAAATAATGAACTTTCTTTTAATGACTGCTTATGGCCAGGAGTTAAATCCATATCTTTTGGACACACTAATTAATTTCATTTTTAACAAAATTGCATTTTGTTGTGTTGTTGTTAATGCTTATGCTCACTTGTCTAACATAGTCAGCCCAAGTCGATGAAATTCCTCGCGGCAAGGAGCACTAGATTATGACTGTTGTTGGCAACAGCCTTGAGCACCTAACAAGTGAAAGCGCACTTTGGCTCAGTTCCACCCAATTTTGATGGAGCACCCCGGGGGGACAGGTCTGAGGGTCTCCCACCCCTATCCCCTTCCACCAAATCACATAATAGGACTTCGGCTTGCCACATATTTAGAGTGCCGCCATGCCGCACCAACACTATACATTTACAAACATCCATGCCTTCTCCGGGATTCAAGGACAGGCACTTCGGCAAGGAAGTCAGCAATGCTAACCACTATACCAATTGGGCGGCTTGCACCAACACTATATATTTACAAACATCCATGCCTTCTCCGGGATTCGAGGCCAGGCACTTCGGCAAGGAAGTCAGCAATGCTAACCACTATACCAATTGGGCGGCTTGTATTTTGTTCAGATGTTAAACAAGCTTCTCTGCAAATTTGCTTCTCCCATGAACATCAGATGCAGTCAGTGGCATAGATAGGGTGGGGTAAGGGGGGACAATTGTCCCGGGGTGCAGCATTCAGGGAGTGCCAAATTGATGTTATGAAATTTTAGAATTAAATGTTTTCCATTCCTGACACACAGAAAGGGGTGCAATATCTTCAGTTGTCCCAAGGTACTGAAAACCCTAGCTATGCCTCTGGATGCAGTCCATTTTCTTTGAAGTAATGATGATCCATGTGTTGATAAAAGGCCCACCTTACAGTTATTAGATATCATATCGAAATATATAAGAACAATTTTCCCAAAACTGTTTAAATTTTAGAAAAATGTTTTTATGTAGATGATCTCATTTCTGGAATTCATTTGAAGTATCCAGAAATGTCAAGAAAATTATGGAAGATGCTGGAATATCCCTCAGGAAGTGGATTTGCAATAATGCTGAATTAATGGAGCAATGGAAGAATGAAGATTTGTTACCTATCCTGTACATAGTACTCTCAGCTTGGGTGGACACCAAACTAAAATCTTGGCACTTTCTTGGAAGACACATGAAGATTATTTAATTATGGATACTAGAAATTTTTTGGAATTTCTTTCTACGGACAAAAGTATGAAATGCTCCTTACTTCAAGCAATAAGGAAGATATTTGATCCCTTAGGATTAATTTTGCCTTTCACCATTTGAGTTAAATACCTAATCCAAAATTTCTCGACTGAGAAATTTCAATGGGATGAACCTTTACCAAAAGAAATTGAAACAGAATGGAAGAAGTGGTGTGCTGAACTTCAAAACTTAGAAAATTTCAAAATACCTATATTGGTTAATGATTCTGCTTCGCAGGAGGATAATGTTGAAATACAAAGTTTTTGTGATGCAAGTAAAAAGGCATATGGCGCTGCTATATATTTGAAGGTAAAGACTTCTTCAAATATATGGCAGTGCCATATGCCACTTAATGAAATATCGGTGAAACTCCCAACTTACAAAAATTGTCTAGCTCCATTAAATGATGTAACCTTGCCAAGATTAGAATTGTTAGATGCCCTAGTTGCAGCTTGTCTTAGTTCTAAGGTAAAGAGGATTGTGAATCTGAAAAGTTCATCTATTGAATATCATTGGACAGACTCCAAGACTGCGCCTTTTCGGATAAAGGGTGCAAAAACCTGACGGAAGCCTTTTGTAGCAAACCAAATCAACGAAATCACCAACTTGACAGATCTTAACTCTTGGCATCACTGTACAGATAAGGAAAATCCTGCACATCTTCTCTCACGAGGAATGAGTGCTGATTCTTTGATGATAGATGCTAGATGGTGGCAAAATCTGTTTATCATTCTCTGTCTGCAATGAACATTTAATTATTGGTCAATATGTCTTATCAACAGTAGAGAATGCCATACTAACAACTAACGGAGTTTGAATGAGACCACATCATTGGTATGCAAGAGTATAGACTTTCCTACCGAGCAACTGCAGCCTGCATGTAGCATAATTCCACAGCAGTAATGTGTGTTTGGATGAAATGGACAGAGGAGAACCAAACAATGTGAAATCCTGGCAGTTGGACACACAATGGCATGGGACAACAGACGCCACCTCATCCACATGGCTGAGACAGATCGTAGTGTCCTTCCGGTGACAGCACAATGCTGAGCACAGCTATAGGTGTTGTGTTGTCTGGTTCCATGGTTCACCACCGTCTACTGCAACATGAACTTGCGCAAGGGTTCCTCTGTGAAGGATCCCCCTGTCGCTGAATCACAGATGCCTCCAACTTCAAGGGGCACTATAACGTATCATATGGCATGCCCTGTGTCAACAAGTTTTTTTCTCCGAGGAATCTCATTACAATCTGGAGTACAACGACAGAACAGTACACCTCAAATGTTACAGAGGGGATCATATGCTCCCACAGTGTGTTATCCAGCATCATACCACACAGAAGCCAGGCATCATGATGTAGGAAGCTATTGGGTATAATTGTCGATCCCATCTAATGTAGATTGCAGGCAACCTCAACAGTGATTGCTACATAAGGGAAGTTGCGGACCAGAGGTCCGGGCACTGTATTTTAGCAGGATAATGCCCGTGCACATGCTTCTCAGACTAAACAAGCCTTCTTTAAGATACAACATCGCTTCTTCCATGGCTTGCTTATTCTCCGGATATGTAGCCCACTGAGCATGTCTAGAATTTCATTGGTCGGCAATTCGCTGTAACAGCTGGTGGGGCACACACTAAGACAGAACTCTGGCATCAAGTCGAAGTCATATGGAATGCCATTCCCCAGGATTATATTCAGAACCTGTATAATTCAATGTCCCGACATGGATAGGCTCCCATCATTCAGCATGGCAGACACACAAGGAACTGATTTCCGATGTTCATTTTGTTCTTCTATCTTGTAAATTTGATCGTTTATTTGTATCACTATCAGTAATATGTGGAATAAATTTCATTCATTTCTGACAAATCTTTCATGGTGTTGCATTTTTTTCACAAACATTAGTGTATATACATAACTGTTACTCAAGAGAAAACTGAGAAATTAGAATAATTTTGAATACGGTTTACACCAAGACTAATGTGTAAATAAATGTAGGATTAAGTCAAAAGGAAACAACATGACATTTTAATCCTTTGCATCATTCTTAGCCCTATTGATGACACATAAAAGCTTTGCATATTATTTTACAGCTGATTCACAATCTTTCCTTTGTAACCTTGGTGATCAACAGACACAGAATACATTCTTCTATTGCTTGAAAAACCCCTTTTACAATCTTATTGAGCCAACAATCTTAACTTGCTATAACAAAGGTATTCAAATTATGCGTCAGGACCCAAAAATTTACAGTAGGTTTGCAAGTCCTAAAAAATCTGAAATGATGCCACATAAATAAGGACTGATGCTCTGATTGGGGTCACAAAAATTTTTTAAGGTCATTTGCATTTTTATGGGGTCACACCACCAAAAAGTTTGAATACCACTGCCCTAGAGCAACCTCTTGCTTGATCTTACACAGCAGCAAAAAAAAAAAAAAAAAGAATTTGATGGGATATCAGAAATATGAATGTTTATATCATGTAGCAAGTTAAAGATCCAAATTCTGGTTACATTACGCTTTTTCTCCTTTCCCTGCAAGAGCCAATACCAAAGTTAAGCAGATTGTGCTCAAAGTGAAGGTTAGGATCCAAAAACTACATTCATCTCAAAAGTAATGGACACAGGATGCCATCTCATGGTCTTTAAAAAAATGGTTCAGCTTAAAATGCACACATGCACCCCCCCCCACGAACACATTCTCCAGTGATACACAGGTCAGATGCCCAGCTTTGAGAGATGTTCGTAGAGAATGCAGATATTTGAAAAGGGTTAAAGATATTTTAATCAGTTAATTTCTGAACTTTTTTTAATTTTTTGATTACGTATATAAACACACATACATGTATATTCAAAGACCAAAAAAGATGAAAATAATAATTGTTTAGCAAAAAGAAAAGGAATGATACTAGCTTGAAAATAAGACAACTCGGCATTTTTTAAGATGTTTCAAAATAAAAAGTTTGGATTTTCTCACATGTATGTGCTGATCTGCAGAATAGCAACTAAATTTTCTATACACCATACATTAAATTAAATAAATGTGTAATTTGTGAACTAAAACAAATCTAAGGAATATGTGATAAATTATTTTAACATATTTTTTAAATGTTAAGCTAAAAATATCAGATCGGTATAGGTTCCAGAATGGAATTCTGATTAAAAAAATATCTTATATTCAGACTAGTATCATCGTGGCATGCTGTTGAAAGATAACATACTATATTTTGATCTCTACTAGAAGCTCCACTGCTATATGTAGTTGCCAGAGTAGATGAACACTGTTCCAGGTACCACGGCATCAAACCACTTTGTGTTGCACTACTTACAGATATAGTATAAATTGAATTGGTGTAACCATCACAGTTGCAGCTATCACTATGCCTTCCACCATTACCGGATGCCCATACAAATATTGATCCAAGACCGCCTCTACCCTAAATTTTAATCAAAAGAGTTATATAAAGATTTTAGAATTCTCATTTATTTAAATACATTTACACTGCAGCTTCTTTATGCAAATTTAACAAAAAACAAATTCTATTAAAGTCATACAAACTGTAAGTGTTAAGCATTATATTCAGTTTTTATGAAAGAAACATGGTGTCAACAATCTACAAAAGGTAAAAAAAGATGAAAAATACCATGAAAAAAATTAGAAAGCTATGGAGTGAAGCTATGAAGCTTTTTCTGTACTAACGTAGGCATTAACCATGCATCAAAAACATGGCAAACAAAATGACTATGCCTCCAGTGGAAAAGCTTGTTTTGTTTCTGTCACTCATTTAGAAGCTCATAAAATTACAATTTCTATGAAATGAAGAATTTTCTAAATTGTATGCTGCAGCACATAAAGTTGAAGACAAACCTGATCACTGATATCTTAGGATTTTATCATAAGAAACGGTGAACAAACTCAACCTGTTCTTCAGAAACGCAAGATCACCCACGTTTTTTACCTTTACATAAATAATATAGCTAAACTTCTTACCAACTACAGACACACTTCCTGTCTGAAAGTGAGTTTCTGAAGTTCCATCAATATTTGAATTGAACTACAGTAACAAATACCATTACAATGAAACACAAAATGCCACCTCCACTGAAGATGTGATCATTTTGTCACCTACATGACACATTGAAGGTGACATGACATTCATTGAAGGTGATGGTAGAATTAAGTGCTGAGATGGATTGGGTCTAGTAGGCAAATGGACGAGATTTGGTGAAATTAATGTCACAAGTAAGCATCGAAATGCAACCTTAGCGGATGACTGAAGTGTAAGAATTTTAAGGCAAGCAATAGGCTGAGGGGAGGGGGAGACTCTTTTCATCACCATACCAATTTTGAAGGATAAGCCACATGACAAAAATTGGGAATAAAAATGAATTAAAAATTAAAATAAGTTACAGTTTAAGTAATAAATGACTAGATCATGGATGCAGACGAAAAAATCAATGGTGGGTGGTCACCCTCCCATCCATTGGCTGCTATGAATGCTGCTTGAGATTAGGTAAAAATATCAAGTACTTTGCCACAGGGCTAGGTTACAAGTTACAATTTTTACAAAAAGTAGTATTATAGTCTGAGAATAGCTCTGATCCACTTTCTATTTTCTTCACAGAAAATATCATTATTAAGTTGTAGGATAGTGGGATTATCAAATTTTCCTACATTTTTAAGAAACTTTATAGTGATTTTTTACAATAAAATCAGTGATCACTGGCATATAGCATCTGTAATGGATGGCTGTGTTTCTAACAAAGTATCTGCTGTTAGTAATTTGCCAAAGAACAATATTTTTCCCTATTTGCAACTTGGAAGGATTTGAATAGCTTAAATATCACTAGACAAGACATGCATAAATATGGGACACAATGAGGCCTTATAAATGAGTAACTTGTTAGCTAAGCTTAATATGTTATTTCAAGCAGCATTGCATAGAGTTTAGATTTAGATGCTCAGAATTTAATCATTACATGTTTTAGGAGGGGCAGCCACACTAAGTGCTGATCTAAAATAACATTAGATACTAAGTAACACATAGCATGTGTCTTAAAATCCACAGACTCTTCTTTTACAATTTGTACATTAAAGGTTTTTTAGAAAATTTTTAGCCATTTCAGAGTGTAATGAAATGCTTTTTACAGTAATGATCTAAAAATATTTCCTCTATGGCTATACAAAAACAGAACACAAAGCAACACAAAACTGCATTCAAGTTATCTTTTAAGTATCAGCTGCAGTGTACCTTTGAAGAAAACCTTTCCCCCTGCTGTATGGTTACAAATCCAGGTTATGTGTTTTTAAATCATGTTTATTGTGAGAGAACTATAACAGAATGCTAAGTATGCTACTGGTTAACGCACATTCGTCATGGCAGTATCAATTTTGAAGGGTCATTCAGGCTATGTTTTATTCTGAATTAATGACCGCCATATAAATATGTCTGAACTTACAAAGACCTGAGATGTTATATAAAACCACTGTGATTAACAAACTGCATCCCCTTTGTAAAGCAAACATGCTTCAGAAACAGAACAATCTAACTACAACAATTAGCATGCAGTAGCAGCTGCTTCTTACTTGTCTCACTTAAGAATAGACATCAGGCTTGGTTTTCCTGACATTAAGATGAACATAGAATAATGAAAAACAAAAAATGAACAACTTAAGTATCTGCCAGAACAATGGTCCACTTGTGTTGAATTATATTTTGCATTTGTGGAATTTACATGGTCTAATGTTTTAAGAAGTTTTAATAGACACTAGAGTCTTTGATAAACTGTTCTGCTTAGAACAGCAACACTGCACTGACAAACTTGTTCAGATGCACACATAGAACCATGCTCTGCAATTCTTGAAGGGAACTACATGGCTGTTGCAGAGCTTAAACCCTGCAAACCCAAAACCTCACTCATGCTAAACTGCAGTTTTGTCCTACCCACTCATAACTCATATATTTAAGGAACAAAAACAAAACTAAACTCAGTGATGCAACACCTTTAGACAGCCATGGCTTACAGTGCTCTGATATCTGCTTTCTTGACCATGGGTCCCAGGGTGCACGAACATATATACCGGGTGGCCATAATTAAACTGACAGTGCACACAGTGTTCTGTAGCACGATCTATTTGCGAGAATGATGCCACATTTTGTAGGAAGATTAAACAAGACAGGGGACGAAAGATTCCGCGAAAAAACAAATTACTTCCAAAAGTTACTGCTAGGGGAATATTTGGCGCTGTGTAATAGAAAATAGACTGTTAACAAATGCAAATTAATACGGAATAAAATTACCTTTTATTATGCATATTTTCTGATTTAGTTCAAGTGCAATATGGCAACACTTTTAAAAAAGCGTACAAGCTACATGAACACCGATAAAGTCTCGTGATCAGCAATATCACGTACGCTGAGCAGAAGTTCTTTGTTCAAATTTCACGTTACATGCATTGGCACAGTGCCAGCTGCTTGGGTTTTAAAAGGCAATGTGTTACATTTCGAATCAATCGGATTGAAAGTTTATGTGCAATGTCTCCTTCTTTAGTCGAGCGTCTGTTCCTGGCCAAATTCTTTTACCTCAACCAGTGCAACGCGTCAGCCGCTCTTCGTGCTTTTAGAGCGCACACAAAAAAATGCATGAAGGTAACAGTCCTGTGTCAGTTAATGGGCTAAAAGCAATGGTTGCGACGTTTGAGAAAACAAGTTCTCTGAAGGTTCAGTCAGGCAGAGAACGAAAACCTGTACCACAGGATACAATTGAAGCAGTTGCCACGGCGATAGTCAACAGAGGACCAGACAATATTGCTGCCACTTCTAAAGCTCGTGGAGTAGCTCAGAATATGGACATGCCTTACAGTATGGTATGGAAAATCTTACGAAAGATTATCAACTTCTATCCGTACAAGATCAGCCGTGTACAGGAGTTACTGTACCCCGACCCTGAAAAGCGACTGACTTTTGCTCTCACCTTTCTTGCCAGAATGGAGGTGGATGCTGCTTGGCCGTGGAAAATCTTATGGGAAGACGAGGCCCACTTTTACCTGAATGGAACTGTGAATACCCGAATACCCAGAACTGCCGAATTTGGGATGACAAATCACCACATGCAGTCACAGCAATTTCCTTACATTCACCAAAGGTAACTGATTGGTGTGGGTTCACAGCGGAATTTATCGTAGGTCCATTCTTCTATGAGAACATTACCCCGACAGGACCGGAAAACTGTTACCGGAGAGAAATATCCCACAAAAATCTGCTTGTATAATTAACAAGTCATAATGTAGGTAGTGCTTAGTTTTTTGCAATGATCAGCTTTTAGTTTTTCACAACTAAATGCTCATACATATGCTCCTGTGGCCGGAACTTTTCTTAGCAGCAACCCAATAAATGTCAGAACTTTTTTATTTCTGTTTGATTACTTACATGTCTTACAATTTTGCCTGTTTTCACTTATGTGCTTTGAAATCAAACAAATGAAGGAAGGAATTACATAAGATACCATTTGACAAAGGATTTGTATAACTCAGAACAAATGATGAGAATTATATAAACTGGAATGAATGAACACAAACAACACATAAAGTTTTTTCAACAATAAAAGTTCAGCTTTCCAAAGGATACTCTGAATTCAGATCAAGAGTTATAAGTGAAAGAATGGATAAAAAAAAAAAAAAAAAATACAGATTGTAATCTGATGAGACAATGCATGAAACCACTGAGTTCATAAAATACCAAAGAAATTTCTATGATGTACATATTTAAGGGTAAAAGCAATCTAAAAGATAAATGTTGAAGACTGCTCTTTATACTGTTTTCAAAACAAAAAAAAATGTGATGTGGACAGTTCATTTAAACTTATTTCCTCGAATTATTCTAACTAATGAACAGATGACTACAGGTAAGTTGAAAATGTCATCCAAAATTTAAAATATTGAAATTAAATACACTGCTTAATTTTTGTCATATCCAAGTCAAATTTCTTACAATTTTATTTTTTCATAACAAGTATAAATCTTCCCCAAATATAAGTAAATATAAGTATACGAACTAGGAGTGTGCATTCAAGATTAGATTTTGCTATCTGTCCATTTTTTTTTTAATTTGGCATAGCCAAAGTATGAATATTTTTGTCATTTAAAACACATCTGTAATTAGAAATATATGTTTACGACCAATGACGGTAAAAATAAAGGCTGGGATAAGGACTTTTAAACCATTTCGGTATATATATATATATATATGCACAGCTAGATGTTATAGCAGCCCATATACTAAATTTCAACAATCCGCAGCTAATCATTTTTGAGTTATGGAACAAGATACATACACATGTATGTACACAAAGACGTCATGAAAAAATCCCTTTTGAAACACCACTTTTAAGTCCACTTCGGAACACACAGTCCTTTATTCTGCCCATATGTACAAATGTCATGCAAAAAAATCATTCAAATGGATTTGGAAATTGGATATTTCTGTTGAAATATCCCGATTACCATACTTCCTTTACTTAGTACAAGGACATAAAAAAAAGGTAAAGAATGTTGAGGTAAAAAATAGTTCCAGGGCATTAAAAGATATATAAAAATCAAGGCAGTCCATATATCTACAAAATCTATAGCCTGTACTCATTCATAAACAGGCAGGACATTTCCAAATGTGGTCTTTGTATAATCTGTACATTTGGTGTTAAAATGCTGAAATCTATCACCCAAAGAACAATAAAAAGCAGAAAATTGCAGTTCTAACAAAAAAAAATACGGATTTTTGCCCATAACCCTTTTGTTAATATGTACATTAGTTCTCAGTAGTTTTTGCTAGCAAATAGTGGAAACAATGCAGTGGTTGTTAAGTAAACACTAATCCCTCAAATAAGCAGTTAAAAACACAATTAATATGTTTATGAAAGCAGATGGTTGGCAGACGCAAGTGACAGGTATAGGTAGAAGTGCAATGGGACACAAAATTCCAGCATTAGTCACACAAGTATGCAGCAGTCCTGCCCCGATTTATGAAAGAACATCTCAACAGGGGTCTGAGGTTCTTCCATTCCTTTTTCGCCACCACAGACCCTCAAGAGGATTTCTGCCACCATCTATTTTGAGTGACCCCTTGCCATACAGACACTATATGCTTACTGTTGGGTAGAGGCGAGCGAACTTTTTTCTTATGCGCATGCGTATGAACTATTGTGGCGCAGTTGTCTCTTCCCCCGATACATTCGTCTTGCAAACGTGCGAACGTAATGACTTGCTATGCTGTGTGATGTTCAATATAATTTGCTGTGTGCTCTTTTTATTCTTTTTTCGTGTAATAAAGTGTCTTGTCCTAAATCGATGGATTTTTACTCTCAATATGGACCTCTGAACAACAAATGGTAGCAGAGATCCGTGGTTATATCAAGAAAAACTCGATGCAAAATACCAAATAGAAATCGAAACTGTCTCAGTGAAAGCCAGAAATGGAGAAGTGGAACGTTCCCGAATTAACTGGAGAGAACTATTTTATTTGGGCATTGAAAATTAAAGCTGTCTTATCATTGAAAAGACTTAACTCAGTAATTTCGAGTATAAAACCAGAAAACTTAGACGAGAAAGATGAAAGACTGTGGAATGAGAAAAATGCTGACGCCGTAGCATATATAAAACTTTCACTATCGGATCAACAGGCGTTTCAGTTCTCAGCAGAAGAGAATGCAAAAATACTTTGGGAGAAAATAAAGTCAGCATTTACGGGACTAGCCGAAGATCGAAAAATATATGCCGGTAATGAGTTAAAATATTTAGAAATGAAGTTGCATGAGTCGGCTAATGATTATATCGCAAGAGCGAGAGGAATAGCAACTAAGTGTCAATCGCTAGGACTAGAAGTATCTCCTCGGGAATTGGTGTTTTACACAGTCCGTGGACTTCGTGGAATATTCTCTCGAATTAGGGAAATTTTAAAAACTCAGCGTGAAAAAACAATTGATGAAGTACTCGAAATACTCCGCGAGGAAGAGTCTACACACAGTTCAGCGAACGGGAAACGACCTGATGGAACCAACGCTGAGGCGTTCGTATCAAGGAGAAATAAAAATTATAATTCAAGAATTTGTTACATTTGCCGACGGCCTGGTCACATCGCGAAAGACTGCTACTACAGAAACAAGAGTCCAAAAAGTGGGTTATCTAAAGGCAACAAAGAAAGAAAGAAATCGCAACCTACAAGTGTGAATGTTTCATCTCGTTCTGATGAAAGAGAGTGATTTTGCTCTTCAACCTACGCGTGAAAAAAATGATGAATGTGACAAAATTTGGTTGTTGGATAGTGGTGCAACTGGACACATGGCGAAGGACTCCTTTTGGTTTCAGAATATTATATCAGAGGTGAGGGAGATTTACCAGGCAGGTAAACATTCAAAAATATTTTCAGAGGGTATTGGTACTGTTAAAGCAAAAACTATAAGTACAAAATATTCTAGTTCTGTTAATTTAACTATTAGTAATGTTAGTTATGTTCCTGATTTAAGAAATAACTTACTATCACTCACTGCATTAATGGATAAAGGATGTAAAATTGAATCAAGGAATAACTCTGTATTAGTTTTTAGCAAGTGTAATCAGTTACTTTTTAAAGCATTTAAGAATAATGGTAGGCTTGAAGTTACTTTAGATCCATATTATAATTCTGAATGTTGCATTGCTAATGATTGTACCGGTAATAATTATGAACTTTGGCATAGTAGATTGTGCCATTTAAATCCAAACTATATGCTTAAGATGAAGGAATACATTGATATTAATGATGTAAGTGATTTTAAGTGTGAAACTTGTGACATAAGTAAAATAACTAGAAAAAGTCATCCAAATATTGACATTAATCAGAGTTCAGAAATTTTAGAACTAATTCATTCGGATCTATGTGGTCCTGTTCAAACTGAATCAATTGGTGGGTCTAAATATTTTATGATCTTAGTGGATGATTTTTCTGGAATGTATTTTACTTATTTTCTTAAAAGTAAAAATGAAGTATTTGATACATTTTCTAAATTTAAAGCTAAGTATGAAAATTTAACTGGTAAAAGAATTAAACGTTTGAGAACAGACAATGGTTTAGAATTTGTAAATGAACAATTAGATAATTATCTTGCTAATTCTGGTATTTTTCATGAAAAAACAATTCCATATAACAGTGAAAGTAATGGGAAAGCTGAACGGGCAAACAGAGTTCTTTTGGAAAGAGCTAGGACATTACTATATGAGAGTGAGCTTCCGGTAAAATTCTGGGCAGAAGCAATTAATTTTAGTACTCAAGTATCAAATTTAACACCTCGGAAAGGGAAAGAAAAAATTCCTATAGAAATGTGGACTGGTAAAAAACCCAAATTAAACTATCTTAAAAAATTTGGATGTGTGGCATACTTTCACATTCCGAAAATAATGCGAAACAAATTTGATATACCCGGAAAAAGAGGGATAATGTTAGGATATGCTAGAGAAAGAAAAGGATATCGTATTTATGATATAGCAAGTAATAAAATAATTGAAGAACGATCGGTTAAATTTAACGAATCTTTAAAAGGTAGTAATTATATGGGGAAAAATAAAACCATAGAAACTTGGGACATTGAAAAATTAAAAGGAATATCGTGGAAGGAAAACGAAGTAGATCAGAAAGCAAAAAGTGAAAAACCACACCTAGAATTGGTTGTTATGGAAAATACTCAAGCAAGCGAATATGCTGACTCATCGCATTTCGAAATCGCCGACATGAGCCGTTGTAGTGGGGGCGATGATAGGGGAAATGAAATCCAGACATCTGACAGCTATGAAAAAAATAATCAAAATGGAGATGAAATACCATTAAGACGATCCGAGAGGCTCAAATCTAAACAACTGGCGTCAAATATAATCAGTAATGTTCCGAGCGATTTTTCAGATGCAAAACATAGTGCTATTTGGTATGACTGGAAATCGGCAATGGAAAATGAATTAGATTCATTACATAAACACGAAGTGTGGGAAATAGTAGAAAAGCCTGAAAAAACAAAATTAGTAAAAAGTAAATGAGTGTATACGTTGAAGGAAGGAGACTCTGGAGAAGTAAAATATAAAGCGCGATTAGTAACGGCTGGGTTTAATCAAATAAAAAATAAGGATTACACAGAATCATATTCACCAGTTGTTAACATTGAATGTTTTAGATTATTGCTTGCACTTTCAGCTAAATTAAATTTGACTGTTAAATTTTATGATGTAAAAACAGCATATTTGTACAGTGACTTAAAGGAGGATGTATATATGACTCCTTCACCTCGTTATGAAAAACTGATTGGACAAGAAAAAGTATGCAAATTAAAGAAAAGTATTTATGGGTTGCTTCAATCGGGTAGAAATTGGTATATGAAAATAAAAACCGAATTAGAAAAACTTGGATTGGTACAATTAGCATCTGATAATTGTATATTCATTTATAATGATACCAAAAACATTTTTATACTATGTTTGTATGTTGATGATTTAGCTGTATTCTGTAATAATGAAGAAATGCTTAAAAATACTGTTTCTAAAATTAAAAATGTATTTGAGTTACATGAAAATATTAATTCAAAATTTTTGGGAATGCAAATAGAAAAACTTGAAAATGGTATATGTTTGTCTCAAACAGAATATATTGAATCCTTATTGACTAAACACAATATAGAAAATTGTAAAGCAGTAAAAACGCCAATCGTTAAAGGGGCAGATAAAGGTTTTTCATGTACAAATGAAAAGATTGATACAACTTTATATCAGGAATTAATTGGAGAACTTTTATATTTAGCGAATAGAACGCGTCCTGATATATCATTTGTAACAACTTATTTGTCACAATTTAATCGTGCACCAGAAAAAGGGCATTATCTTTTGGCTAAAAGGGTATTAAGGTATTTAAAAGGTACAAAAAATAAAAAACTTTTCTATAGCAATGATTTTGGAGTTTTAAATGCATATGCTGATGCTAGCTGGGGAAATGCAGAAAATGGTAAGTCATTTTCTGGTGGTACTATTTTACTAGGTGATTCATTGATCTCTTGGAAATGTCGTAAGCAAAGAAGTGTTAGTCTCTCTACTTGTGAAGCGGAATTATTTTCTATTTCTGAAATTTGTAAGGATATTATTTGGACTGTAAATTTATTATCAGAATTAAAATGTAAACAATTTTTGAATGGTGCAGTGACTTTGAATACAGACAGTCAAGCTGCTATCCAGTGGATCAACTGTGCCAGATCATCTACGAAATCCAGACACATGAACTTATGTTTCCATTTTATGAAGGATTTAATAAAGGACAGTGTCATTAAGTTGGAATACTCACAAACTGATAATATGATTGCAGATTTTCTTACTAAAAGTGTCAGCGAAGAAAAATTAATGTATACATTGAAAGTAATTTCCTTAATTTCTTAATGTAATGTATTATATATTGTTATTTTGTATTTCATTTTTGTATTGAAAAAATGTTGCTCGCAGGAGGGGTGTATTGAGTAGAGGCGAGCGAACTTTTTTCTTATGTGCATGCGTATGAACTATTGTGGCGCAGTTGTCTCTTCCCCCGATGCATTCGTCTTGCGAGCGTGCGAACGTAATGACTTGCTATGCTGTGTGATGTTCAATATAATTTGCTGTGTGCTCTTTTTATTCTTTTTTTGTGTAATAAAGTGTCTTGTCCTAAATCGATGGATTTTTACTCTCAATATGGACCACTGAACAACACTTACAAATATCCATGCCTTCTTAGGAATTCGATGCCAGGTCCATAGGTGTAAGTGATAGAATGCATAAACTGTTCCACTCAAGTTCTTAACACATTTAAACACCACATCAGATCCCACAAGAAAACATTTAACTACTTGATACACAATGAATGAGTTTCTCTTTAAAAATACATTGAAGTTATTTAAATCACTAAAACTGTGTGCAGCTCCACTTTTTATCAAAGTTCATCAGTAAATATTTTTTTGAAACAAGGCTAAGAATCTAAATTTTTTATTATACTAATTAACATTCAGGATCCAAATTTTTAGTTTCTTACTGCCATGTGTATGTCAACTTCTCACCATTCACTGAATACTAACTTTCAATATTCCTCGGTTATAACAGTTTTTAGAAACACAAAACAGAACTGTTTCCAATTCCATCTATTAGGTTTCACTTAAGGTTCCAAAAATTTTCATATATAACAGAACTTGAAACATATGCATAAAATATCAAATAAATGAAAAACTGGAATTTTTCATTTTTGGTTGTTTCAGTTCAAGTCACACTACTCAGAGTAATCAAACATCTAGCAAACAACGTTTTCAACAATTACATAATTTCCAACCAGCATACAATAAAAGGTTACCAAAACATAAGATTCATTGGAAATCTAAGCTGCCTTTTATAAAATGATATTTCAAACCATCACTCAGTTGAGCTGATAATTAACTTGCCCTAAGTTTCGTACTGAAACACCACATGCAATGTCAGACATTCTGAAATGGCACAACTTTGTGGCTACTGCAAACATCTGATGGATGCCCAATGTATTTCAAAATCTCAGAGGTTCCATACGGTGCACACATTATAGAACTTCAGGCAACTTCATTATCAGAAAAGTCATGACTTAATTTAAGCTGTTCCCTAAAGTTACATACACTGGCTTAGTATTTTACTGTGACAGTAGCAACTCTGGGTACACAAAAACTTGAGCGTGGTGATTCCAGAACCCAAGGAAGGAGCGTTTCACATGGGTGGACCAAGGGGGGTCTTGCAAAGACTCGAGATTCTTTGTCGAGAGAGGCGAGAACTCTGTGAAAGGGGTAATAACTTTGCACGTTGGGAAATTGGTCCACAGGAGATGGGACTTAGCCTGTGTAGTACTAATACAAGCGATCTGACAAGTCAGATCTTCAGGCATATAAGCTACACATTGCCATGGTCTCTGGTCACCAGGAGTTGTTACCTTGGTTAAGCAGTTCAGCAGATGGTTTAGGAGAACTTTAAAAAGTCCGGATATGGGGCCTGGGTCTCAGCTATCTCCAAGGTGACTTTTGACTGGATTGCCCACCCCATGCCTATCTCAGGGCTGCTTAGATGAGACTCAGTCCATGTACCTACTATCAAGTCGGATGCATATACATTATTATTATTTTCAAATTATGGTTTTTAAATGTCAATTTGAAATCACAATGTATTCATATTTTCCATCATAATACCTTTGCTGGTACCTATCGATGGTTTTCCTGCGACAGCCTCCTCATCTCATTGGGATTCTCAGTCATCTAGGTATGTATACTCTACCCAACCTAGAAATTTGTTGCTCTAGTTTTTAACCAGCCTGCATACAGTATTTCAACCGGGTGCTATTAAGCTAGCTCAACTGAACTTCTAATACATTTGTCTAACAGTGTTTCCAGTATCAATAATGGCTCATACCTGTTAAAACTTGTAGCATACTTTAACTATTAGCTCACAAATTCTGTGGGGTAATCTTGTGAACTGAGTAGATTACCACATTAATCAAAGAAAGCATAAATATAAAGAGTTCCTAAACATTTTTCACTCACTCCAGTTCTATTAGTACCTCATTACAATCACAAAACATCAAGCCTGCAACCTTATGATATCATGTTTTTCATATCAGGTCCATGCACTGAAAAGGGGTATTGCCGAACTGGAATTTTTATGCTTATGTTTCGTTATGTCATTAAGAATGGTGATAACATTTTTAATATCAAAATAAGTTTGATATATACTAGCCAATGAGTGAATTTAGTATGTTTCAAGAAGCACATAAGTTTTTCTTCCTTCATAAAGAGTAATGAAACATTTAATGATATAAAACGAAATTAAATACAAATATTAACATATGTATTAGTTGAAGATTTATAAAATGTCTCGCACATGTCTACAGCAGATTAAGATAATTCAGATCAAACAAAATTTAATGAGAAAAGTTATGTTGAAAACCAGTCGGAAGGTGAAAGTGGAATTTGTGTAATATAACTTTCAGTAATTCATTATCTTGCTGAGAAACACAAAAAATTAAAAAACAGGAGATGCGGTGACTGACCAGGGGACTAGAAGATGTAATGGAAAACTGGATGCCTTCCAATAAAACAAGGAAATTTGGCAACTATGATATATTATTTTAAATGACACAGAATAATATGATATTAAAGCAAACGAAAAAAGCTTCAATTTTTTTTTAAACTTTATTTCAGGAAAGCATTAATAGCTTTGTTGCAGCAAATTTCTGACAAATATTATTATAGTTTCCACAGTTACATTTTATCTGTTACTTTACCTTATTAATACCATCTTCAAATGCAGCTTTCGCCAGGTTTCCAGGACCTTCAACTGTTTTTCCATCATCTTCTGGCCCCCATGATGCACTATAAATATGGATATGATTTGGTTTAAGGCTTAAAGCAGTTGCCTCTATATGATCTGTAACTGAGCCATCAAGCATTCTTACACCTGAAATAAAATTTAATAAGTCATAAATTTTAAACTAAACACTAAGTTTAACACCTGAAATAAAATTTAATAAGTCATAAATTTTAAACTAAACACTAAGTTTAAAAGTTTATATTAAGTTTAAAAAAAAAAGAATTGGAAACAAAAAAGGAAAATCCTGAAGAATTGGAAAAATGGAAAAAAAAAAAAAAAAAAGAAAAAGAAACATTAACTTAAAATTCCATAAAATACTTCTGCTTAAAACTATATAAGCAAAGCAACAAATGGAACAGAAAAAAAATTGGTTTCAATTAATATCTTCAGTACACTCACTTTATATCATGTCCATAAACTGTCTACTTTGCATATTTGGGGCAAACAGTCTAGTGGCAAGTTTCACACCATTAATTTTAATGGATTTTTATAAAACCATGATTAACATATACAGCATGATGCGCCCAGCTCAATTAATTTGTAAAGTCAAAACAAAACAGAAACATGCCAAACTGAAACATAAAATTGGCAAACCTTGTGTTTGACATAGATTTAGTCAAGAACTCAATCAACTTCAAGGGCAAACAGATACAGGTCCCATTTCATCAGGAGAAAAGACATTTGCAAAACTAAAGCAGTAGTCGCAACAGTCGTATTTATGCGCTATGGCAGAAAAGTGAAAGAGAAGATAGCACCGTATGTTGGCAAAAATAGTAACAAAATTGAAAAATTAAGTTAATAGAATTTTAAAAGCATTAGGAAGCACCGGATTGTACTTAAAAGGCATTAACTAAACAAGATAAATCTTTGTGAATAGGAAAAGCTTCAAGAAAATAGAGGTCACCAACTGAAGAAGCTTTTTGAATAATTTTTTCAAACTCGAAGTCAAAATTATGATTACATTTCTAACCAAGATTAGCTATTGAAGACTTAATTGTTAATTTAGTCTTTTTGGTCATAAGATTCGTGTTCCTTGATATAAAAATTTAATGCTCTTTTAGTTTGGCCATTATATCTCAAACCACACTAACACAATATGCTATAAATTCCCAAAGAATTAAAGTCAGAAATGGAATCTTTAAGCATTGAGACATGGATTTTACTGATAGGCAAGAAAATTACTTGAATATCTGCAGAATCCAGACTTTTAAAATTGCACCTGGATATAAGTGATAGAAGGATGAAATAGAAGTACGACAAGGTTATTAATGTTATTTCTAACAGTGGAATGCTTTCTTTGATGGTAAGCTGAAAATTTCTTAAAGGCTTTATCAATGATCATGGGAGAAAATCATCGGTCAATGGCAACTAATCTCAAATAATTTACTTCATTAGCAAGCAAAGGTTTTGTAAAACAAACTTTGAGACCGTAAAATACATAATAATAAAAAGAATTGAGAAACTTATTTCAGAAAAGATCTTTTTGTCTCTAAGATTTATTTCAGATTTTATCAATTATAAATTCCATTGATCTAGCTATCCATTTCACTTTTGAAACTGAATTTAATAATATCCTTTCCTTCCTTAATATTCTTATAATTCGCAATGAATCTTCATTTCAGTACTACTGTTTACAGCAAACCTTTTTCTGTTTTGTTTACCACCTCATGCTAAGTCGTGTCACTCAGCTAAGGAAAAGAATTACTTCTCTTTACCATTACGTACTTCGCACTCTCAAGCTTTGTTCCACTGAACATTGGCTGGCTATTTAACACAATTATTTGATATCAGTTACCACTGACTGAGCATTTTCTCTCATAGTCATTGATGTAGACAAAAAAAAACCCCCCGTGTTAAAGTATAACAGTATAGAAAACGTTGATAAATAGCATAAAGAAAGTTTTTTATATTCATTAAAACTAAAAACTTAACAAGTAAATTAAAAGTGTGACCACATTCCTCCCCGCAACTATAAATGTCCCCCTCAGCTGAGAACCAATGCCTTAAAATGTCCTCTGTGAAGGCATCTCTTCCCTTAGGCAGATAACACTCATGTATTTACCATATTCAAATACCCAACCTAACCTAAAATAAGTAAGGTGGAATAAAGCATTTTTTGAAGGAACTTCAAATTTGATAAATAACTATTTAAAAAAATAATTCTGACATTTGGCAATATAATGACATATAAAATTTGATAATTCTTTACATTTTTCCTACCAAACCCTCTCCGGGGCAATACACAAAAGAATTTAAACTGCGGTAAAATTCTGCATGAATTGCAACTTATGGGCACAAGAACACCAAACTGAGACTCAGAAAAAATCTAGAGTGAAATCTTGAATTTTGAGGGCTGGTATATATTTTATAGCACTGCCCCTATTAAGATATTTTTTTCCATGTAGTTGCAAAATGTTAACTTATGTTTTCAAATTTAATTCTGAACACTTTTGATGTGTGGGCGCTTAACTTACAGCTAAGTACGTATAAAGTCAAAATGCTCTAAAATTTAAAATTTTAGAAATACAATTTGTTTTTAGGCACTCTGAAGATGCCATCCAGTTGAACAGAATTATGCAAAATATACAAAAAAAGGTTTTGAAAGTGATTTAAATTCAATATGTATTTAGCAAGTAAAACACTGCATGTGTAAACTGTATCATGTTATAAATGAACTAGCATAATGTTAAAAGGAATTGTAACTCAAGATGAAAAACAATAAGTTGAAAAATGAAACACTATGACACAGCTGAAAAACTAAAGTTACATTTTTTAAATTATTATATTTTATACATTAGACAACATGTGAAAAGAATGTGCTTTCTGCTATGATATCAGGATCTCCTCACACGGCATACTTTCAATTATTGGGCCCCGTAAGGTCTCCTTTTCAATTTCTTGTAAATATAGGTTATAATATGTCATTTTATTCATGAAGAAAAGCCATTAAACAACTTTATTACTTAATACACCTCAAAGCCCTTGTTTTGATTTTCAGCCTCTTGGGCCCTAAGGGACCCTTTTAAACTTTTTCATAAATTAAGTAATACATTACAAAGTCCAAGATCCAGACTCATCAAGACTTCAGAGATTCCGGATTCAGCATTTTCAGATATTAGATCATCAATCACTATAAAGCCTGTAAGATGGCATGTAAAAATTATAAAATTAAATATGTGAAATCATGATTTATGATCTAGAGGGTATCAAAATTTACAACAAAAAGAGGGCTTAATATTTATTTCTCTACTTTGTTAAACATTTCTTTCAATGTAAGTTGTTTAAGTTCCTTTGTATTTTGAGCTAATACTTTCTCTAATTCTGCAGACAGACATAATTTCTTTTTCAGTTACAAAGTTCCACTGTTCAAGTCTTGTGATTGCTGTGTCGAGAATTCTGACTAACTTGTCAATCAAAATATTTTCGTTTCCAATAACTTCTCTGCCACTTTGGTAGTAGAATTTTCTGAATCAGCACCATACTACAGATTTTGCCATCTGCTAATTGATTGATGATTGGGACATTGTCATCGCAATGAAAAAGTTCTGTTATATCATCTTCATTTATTACAGCTTCTGCGCATTTCTTTACAAAATCCATTAATTGGAAAATTTCACCTTTGGTTTGCGATATCTGAAAACCTCCAAATTCACAGCTATCATCTCCATCATCCTCACCATGAAATATGGTAGCTTGCCATAAATTATGTCAAGCATTTTTTAAAGTATCTGAAGACACATCCTCCCCCAATTTGCAATGTTCCACACAGCAGATTTTATGCTAAAATATTTCAAAAATTCTCAAATAGTCTTGCCATTGTTCAAGAAATTTAACATGCATTTTAAAAATGCTACTTCATATATGCATATTATTCTGATATCGATAAGCTGAATGATAGCCGCAAATTTTGGAGAGAAAAAAATAATGCAGATACATTATCTTTCACTGGACTGGAGTATGAGCTGAACAGTTGTCTACTATAACTACAATTTTTGCCTCATCAGGTAAACCGACCAAATTCAAGTGTTGCCGAGTCTTGGGTATATAATGATTTTCAGATCAATCATTTCATTAATGCTTATGCTATCCATGCTATTTTATTTGCACGATATTTAATGGGAAAATCTTTACCCCTTTAAATCTTCAAGGTAGAGTTTTTTTCCCGATTACGAAAAGTTTACACTTTGTTTTCGATTCTGAAAAGTTTTTGCGTTCCTGCAGGATTTGCACATGCTAAAACTGTTAGTCTCGCTTTGTAATCTATGACACCAGTTGGAGCCTTTTCTGTAGAGGATGCCAACAAAGATCAGTTTCATTAGCTTTGTAAATTTGTTTTGCTAAAATTGTTAATCTAGTTTTGGGATCTTTGACACCAGTGTTTCCTGTAGAGCTTGCCAAGGTATTTCGCAGTACATATTGAAACAAAAGACGGTTTCATTACCATTGTAAATTTGTCATGGACATAACATTTCACTATTAATGAGTTCAATGAATTAATATGCAAATAGTTCAGCAGTTTCTGCATCAGCTAAGCTTTTTCACCTGAAATTTTTAATTGCCTTATACCATGTTGATTTTTAAATTTGGTTAACCAACCTGTTGGATATGTGCACTCAATTTTTAAGTTAATTTCTTCATGAAATATTTTGTCTTGAGCCATTAGCACTGGACCCATCAACGGCATGGCCTTGCTGCCTGACCCAGTCAATCATCACTTTGTCATGATCGTCACTTTTAGCATAACAAATAATTTTTCTGTAATTTATTGCAAGTGAGATATCAGAATCCACAAAAAATTCGAAAAGTTTCTTTTTCCTTTTTTTTTAATGCCATATACAGTTCACTTTCCTAAGCCACACTCTTTGCATAGTTTTGAGACAGATATACCTTTATCAATTTTTTGCAGCAATTCCACTTCTTATTTAATGGACATCGAAACATACTTTCACTTTTTAGATCCTGCTACAGCTCCAGAATTAGAAACTTTTTTCAACATAATCGAAAGTTCAAGCTTAAATTTTTGTAAAATTCCTGTAATAATAACAGCCTGCAAAAAGATAATAAGGTGGATCAAATCAGAAAGTTAAGGAACAGCACAATCTGGTATATTAACTGAAATTCCTTGGAATCAATAAAGTATAATTTTAGCCTAGCTTAACAGAGTCTGCTATACATTGCTGGCAAAGTGTCATGAGATTGGCGATGAAAGACAAGTTGTTCTGCTAAATTTTGTATTGCTTCTATCACACACTGAGACAATTAAGCCTGATTTGTGTTAGTTTAGTTACTTTTTATACTAATTTATTATTCTAATGTTTGCACACATTGAAGGCTTATCTGAGTACTGAATAAATACATTCCCACATATACTTAAGGCTTATCGAGTGCTGGAACTAGATAGCTTACTGCCTAAATAGCAAACGACCGCTAAGTATTTAGGACCAATAATTGGGTCCTAAATACCAAACGCCTCCCGAAGTTCTAAATTTTTGCAGCCCCTATGTTTTGGGTCCCAGTGCTTTCCCTAAATTCTAAAAATTTTGTCATCCCTTAATTTGTCGCTCAGTGTTTCTTTAAATTGCAAAAAAATTGTCTTCTCTGAATCATCCTTGTGGCCATATGAGCTCTGGCGCCAATTCTGGGTTTAGGTGAATAACAAATCAGTTATTCTTAATTCAAATAGCACTAAATGTAATCTTTCGGCCTACGGGTATTATTAGCAAAATCTATTTTTCGCATATGGGCAAAGAAATTGTTAAATTTTTTCTCGTCAAAATTTTTTTCGTGCATTTAACTTCAATCTGTAATCATCGCCAAGCGTAACGTCAATATAAAAAGGTTACTATACTCTTTGAGATATTCAATTATAAAAAAAAATGTTTAGATATCCCTGCATGAGTCCTTACTCAAGTTGTCATGTGTTGATAAACATGCAGTGATGAAAGTAAAATATAATAAATAACAATTCTCCACATTGGAGTCAGGGGTATAAAATATTAGTAGGTGTAAAATCAACGATGTTTCTATGCAGAATGTTTCGGTTTGAGATGTGTGCCAACCAGATATGCAGCTACGGATATGCCAAGCAGATATGCAGCTACGGATATGCCAAGCAGATATGCAGCTATGGAGATTATTTATCACACAAATTTATGCTAAAATGATTGTTTCTTCAATAGTGTGGTATTTTACTTACTGCTGAAGTGAAATTAAGAATCAGGACTCTCCACATACTAATCATGGCAGAAAAAAAAATCAAATGTGCATGCATACAGCACACAAAAAATATTCCTAAAAAAATTGTTAGTGGCTTTACATCATTCTGGATACTGGACATCTGGATCTTAGATTATAATCATATTTTTCAAACCATACTTCAGTATAAGAACTTTCGCTCTTCAAATGTTAATATTCTTGCAATGCAGCTACACTATAACTGCAATTTTGATAAAATAATTTGACCAGTAAAGTTTGATTTTTCTCCTATAAAGGCATCGTGAAAAATGATTTTACAGCATTGACTACTAGCATTTTAGAGAGTTCCTAATGTACATAATATCATTTCTATATGGCATGAAAGCACCATGTAACAATCAAAATTTTAACTATTCTTTTTTATTGCATTTTTCTTTTCTCGGCAGTCCATATAACACATATACCAAGTTTCAGAGAAATATATCAACCACAATGGGCCTCAAAGATCTGAAAAGGAAAATTTTAATTGTAACCACCCTTACTTCTGTTAATCAAGAAACTCATATATGGTGGTATAACTTATCATTGAAAGATTTCATGCATTTTTCACATCTTGATGCTTGACTAATAATAAATGGCAATAAAAATAAGAAAAATATTATGTAAATATGGTTACTTAGTAATACAAATTAGAATAAAATTAGTGTCTGGGTACACTAAAGAACAAAAATCATGCAATATTTTCAAGTGCATTCATTAGTTTTTTGAACATTTAGTGATCTAGGATTAAGTTAGCAGCACATATTGATAACAATAATATGTATCTTTTCATGCACCTTTTGAAAAAGTACAAGAAAACTTTGACTAAAAATAAGAATTCCAGTAACATTAAGTAATAAATACATGAAAGAAGCCAACAAATGAATATGTTCATATATTTGAATGCGTTGTTTCATATATTATTTGATACTTTTGTTCTGATATTAGTCATTTATGGTCTAACAGTATGCTGAAATTACCGAAAATCATAAAATAGGGCTTCAGTGCTAAATAGTGCTATTTTTTACATCTTAACAGCATACCTGCTACAGTTTATTTTTCATTTTATTGTGCATTTAAAAAATAGATTCATTACTACTATTTTCCAAAGCAGTGAAAACTCAAGGTTAAACAACCTACCTTGTAATACATAATACTAAAATAAATTTCTTAAAATTATAAAAATTTAAAAACTTAAGTACCTCCTATACTAGCATTGTATGCTATACCAACACCACAAAATTCGTTATGGGCTACAGCTGCAACTTCACCAGCACAACGAGTGCCATGTCTGAAAATAAATAGCAGATGGTAGTCTATTAATTACTGGCACTAATTAAATGCTAAATGCACAAAAAATCTTTTACAGACTAGCAAAGACACACTACTATACAAACCAGTTACAAAGTTTTAACTTGCATTACTCTTTTAAAATGACACTTTAAGAGCCTCAGAATAATTTGGCAAACAAGTATTAGTTTGAAAAAGATGGAAACATAACAACATGGAAAAAAAGAAATACTGGAATTGTGTTGGACAGGTTCATTTATCACCACAATGTTCAGCATCAG